>CM033735.1:17134402-17561902 GCA_019671005.1 Hibiscus mutabilis | reverse complement strand
ACCCCGTTAATTAAATTGATAAAAGCCTATTGTTCACATAGAATCTTGAAAATCAACTTGTACACAACTACGCACACACATTGTCACGAGCATTATAGTCTGGTTCTGGGAAATTTTTGTGCCATCCAAAAAATCCAAAAGGTGATCATACTTTGTACCATGATTATGAGGTTTGAATTCAAGTTTGAAGCATGTCTTTGATGATTAAAGTCTTGGCAGGTAATTATTAGATTATTATTGCTTGAGGACAAGCAATAGTTTGAGTTTGGGGGTTGTGTGTTAAGAGTGCTTCGTAATTGGTGCAAGTGTACACGTCGTAAGTTATAGTATAGTATAGATATCGTCTCCACAGGGATTTGTGCTACTTCAGAAATCTAACTTCTCGCACTGAAAGTAAAAACAGAAGTAGGTGATTGTAGGAATTCTAATTAACAAGAAAATAAAAGAGCAATTAAATAACAAAATGTAATTGAATAAGAGAGAGTAGGTCGGGTTATCGTGAGTCATGGTGTGATAATTGAATGGACCGTTGTGGTAATTGAGTGCTAGACTCGCTCAATCGCTTCAGCAATTGAATCCAACTGGATTCCTGGGGCAATTGTAACACCCTAAAATTGGCCTAGAAATGTTACCACAGTCTAACTATAGGCTAATTGAATTCATAAGTTAATCAATTTAAAGAAGAATGAACATTGGACATCCTTAAGATCAAATAAGTGAAATTGAACCAAATTGAATTGAAATTAAAACTAGAAGGCATAAATAGAAGGATGGAAATGTGAACATGCAAAATTCTATAGATTGCATGTAAAATTAAAATTATATCAAGGCCTTGACACATGTTCTCATTGGAAGAGAACATGTACCATCTAATGGTGAATCACGGCTAAGGGAGGGATTATGACCAAACATATTGTCATCTTCCTCCCTAATTCATCACCTTGGCAGATTGGTAGAGAGAGAAAGGAGAGAGAAAAGCTTCATTGGTCACCTTCAAATTCAATCTTTTTGATTGAGCCTTGATCCAATTTAGCTTGGAGAAGGTATAATGCTTGATTCTAACTTGTTATAGATTGTTTGAACCTTGAGATTATGATGTCTTTGTTGTAGGAATTGAATTGGATGATTGTTATGTGTGTTAGGAGCATGATAGCTTCAATTTGAACTTGAACTCGTGATTTCTAGTAACCAATTTGATAAAGGAAATATGTATAGTTGCTGGAAATTTGAGAAATGTATATGGTTGAAAATAGTCTTGATTAGGGACTATTTTGATAGAGAAAATGTGTAAACATGTCAATTGGATATAGAACCCTATTTTGATCATGTATCTAGGTTAAATGAAGATTGAATTGAATAGATAACTTGCAGGAAAATGACTACACCTAATTGTATTAGTTAAACTATGTAATGGACTGCCTAATTGGTAAATTGGATGTGCAATGTTGATCAAATAGATCAAATTAGGTTCAACATGATAATGCCATGTTTTAAGCTCATTTCTAGGTGAAGTAGAATGATCTATACATGTAAGAATATGAACATGAATGGAATTGCCATGTTAGAACCTTGCTTAGGTGAGTTAAGAAGCTAGAAATTCAACCTAGTGTAATCTGCCCAGAATGCTCTGTTCTGTTCAGTAACTTTGAAAAATCACTATAAACTGTATAAAATGAATTTAAGGCTGAAAGTTTTATGGACAACACCTTGATATTTCTAAATTCATTAGGAGAAAACATAACTGAATTCTGGGTTGTAGAAAGTAATATAGAGAAGAAACAATAGGGACAATGCAAACTATCCAGTGTAGCAAATTACCCTGTCTTTAAGTTAAAAATGTATTAATTGGCTAAGAACTAAAGTGCAAGCCTTATATTGTTATAAATACAATTACATTAGCTTTCCAACGGTGTAAACCAATTGAAATCCCGACGTACGAAATGAAAGTTATGCATGATTAAGTGACTAGAGTGCAAGCTACCTGGCATTAGCAGTATAGGCAATTGCACACTATTTTGTGGCAATTTATAAATTGTTTTGTAAACAGTTTTGGGACATTGATTATGCCTTGTTTTACATGAACTAGAATATAGATAAGTGTAGTAAAGTGTAATGGAGAATGTATATGAGCATGCTGCCAAATTTGTTTATGTTATATGCTTGTAACATTGCCTTGATTGAATGATCATATGAACTTTTCTTGACATGTTTGTACTTGTAATGTGATAGAACCAGGAGTAAACTTGGTGGAAGAGGATAGAGTGGATCATCCTAAATCCAAGAACAAAGGAGTGTGGATCCAATACTAGCTAGCTTAGAGTATTGTGAGTGTATTTATCTCTAGGGTTAGGACTAGGTCCTAACCAAATGCATACTTGTTACATTCTTGAAATGTTAAATGAATCTAATCATGGACTTGACTTAATAAGGGAAGAATGATTAAAGTAATGCATGAGACTTGATCTCAACCTTGTATACATTTTTGATTCGATTGATAAGCATGTTGAGTGGTAACATTATTGCTTGTATGCATCATGTGAAATGTGATCAAATGCTAAAGAACTTGCTTGAGATATTGTCTCATCTTGATGAAATGAAACATGAAAACTACATGATATGTGAGCTATGGCTCAATGGCCTAAGGGCCTAATATGAAATGAACTTGCTTATCGAACAACCTTGGTAGCTAGTTGGACTAGGTAAAAGGGCATACCTTAGAGTCTAGAGCTCATTGTGTAAGGGTGGACTATGGTCCAGGGCTAAGGCCCCTATTTGGCGACAGATGGAGCGTACGTATGTGGTCTTTGGTGATAGTAGGAGGGTTGACCAGCACTACGGTGCATCTTGTGGCGATAGTTGGTTGGGGACTCGATTACCTATACAAACTAAGTACCAAGGGGGTTGTTTAATTGATTACAATTGAAATAACAATCCTACAACATATGTTACTTGTCTTGAATGCCATGAATTGTATGTTACTTGACATGAAAGCATGACTTTCTTGATTACTTGTTTTGCAAGCATGATGTGCTTGATTCATTAAGTATGAATTCTTGTTTCTTGTCCCTTGATAGCCGAATGTATGATATCCTTAGCTAGGATTATCTTGATGCTTGAAAGCCTTAGCTAGGATTATTTTAATGATTGAAATCCTTAGCTAGGTCTATACTTGATTAAATGACATAAAACTTGACATAATAAATGGTTAGATTTAGTACTACCTCACTAAGTACATTATTGTACTTATCACTCTCATTTTCATTCTTCCCAACTACAGGATAAAGGATACGAGTGTTGCTTGATCTTGAAGCCTGTTACCTTGAACTAGAAGCAACTCATACAAGCTTTTCCTAAGTATGGTTTCATACTTGTTTTGTATATCTCCTAGAATGGTGGCACTAGAATGTATATAGTTAGGTTGATCATGCATTTTGGTACTTGTATATAATGTCTTGATGGGCCTACTATGTTATGAACCTATTGTCAATTATGTAATGAACCTAAAGTTCTTGTAATAGAATGTTGTTGCTGCACATATGATGATTTAAATGGAATGATCTCATGTTTGATCTAGTTATAAGTACCATTCAAATGCTTTGATAGTATGTATTCATTTGTGTATGTATATATCATGTTGAAAGTGTTATTTTGTACTTGAATAATGCTTGTTGAGTGGTCTAGTTCATTGGGAACTAGTCACATGCCTTGTTGTATGTATCTTGTGTTGATGGCCGAATGGTTAGGTATAGAGAATGACTTGAATGGGAGCTAGTTTCATGAAATTGAATGATCAAGATTCATGTTAGTAATTTAGGGATAAGATGTACATGTATAAGTCTAAGGAACAAAGAAATGAAATGAAATTAGGTGGTTGTCTTAGTTCATTCGAATGATAGGGATAAAAATAAAGTAAATTGTATTGATAATGCAGTAACTTGTAATTGAAAGCGTGGAAGGAATTAATCTAGTGGTATATTCGAATGCCTTTGATAATTTGAAATCAAATATAAGTTGCTTGTATGATAAGTATGATTGGTTGCTTGATTGTTCTTGTATTGCCTTGTTCATTGTCCTTTCTTGCTTACGTAACGCTCCCGAGCCGGTTTGCTACTAGCCTGGGGTAGGGGTGTTACATTTAATTGATAATCAGAGCTTTAGGTTTAGTCGATTCTAGGACTAAATCGGGCTATCATGCATCATATATGATACTTGTGCCACCTAGGAGACTTGTATTGAATAGCTTGTGTCTTGCTTATTAAACTGAATCCCTAATTGTTCTATTTGAACATAGAATGTCTGAAACAAGACTTGGTCGGGATAATAAAAGCCATAAAGCCTCCTCGAATGAAGGAGACAGTGTAAGGATGGAGCAGAATCCTCCACAATAACAAGCTCAAACCCGAGCCCAAGCTGGTTCTCAACAGGAAGCTCCTGCTATAAATCCTGTGCAACAGGAATGTCTCATGAGCATGAAAGAGATGTTCAATTATCTAGTAACTGCTTTGAAACAACACCATCCTATTGTTGTGCCAAACAGAGCTCCAATTGACAAGCTGGCTCAACACCGGGCCTATACTTTCAGTGGCACTGATGAAGCTAATCCCGAAGTAGCTGAGTACTGGTTAGAGGCCACTACTCGAATCTTGACCAAGCAACTACCTTGTCCCGATGAGCACAAGCTCGAATGTGCTATAGCTTTGTTGGCAAATAAAGCTTTAAGCTGGTGGGAAACCACTACCCTGACTGTTCTTGTTGAAGCTGTAACTTGGAAATTCTTCCTCGAGGAATTCAGGAAGAAATATATCAGTGAACAGTACTAGGCCAAGCGCCGAAAACGTTTCTTGTATCTCAAGAAAGGTGGCTGACCCATTGAACAATACGTGAGTGATTTCTGCAAGTATTGCAAGTACGGGTTGGAATATATCAAAACCGATACTGATAAATACTGGATGTTTATCGATAGACTGAATGATGAACTAAGTCCAATCTTCACTGCCTTGGGTATCACTGACTTCCAGAATTTAGTGAATCGGGCTATTGCAACCGAGGCAAAGATGAAGGCCTCTGAGAAACGCAAGAGTGGTAACTCCTAGAAGGATAAACGATCCAGAAATGATGGCAAACCTCATTGGCAGTCAAAAAAATCTTAGCACTCCGAAGATCACTCCTCGAATTACACTTATGTTTAGAAGAGCAATTACATACTGAGACCTCAATCGGCTACCAAGCCTGCAGTCCTGATTATCTTTGTTGATAGTACGGGGAATTTCGGCAAAGCTGTTCAATATCCTACTTGCAAGTTTTGTCAGAAGCACCACACCGGGCAATGCAGAACTCAACAAAATTAATGTTTCTTATGTGGAGCTTTCAATCATTTTATTCAGGATTGTCCTCAGAATCCTAACAGGTTCCAACTCGAACTCCTGCAAATGCTAGTTTAACTCCTTCTATGAGAAACAAGGGCCCGAGACAAGCTCAATCCGGGAATCAAAGCAAAAGTAGAGGCCAACATTCGAAACCTACACACCAAGAATCCTGAGCCCCTGCTCGAATCTACCACATTCGTGGGAAAGAGGAAGAAGAAGCACCTGATGTTATCGCAGGTACTGTTGAATTAAATTCAATTCCTGCATATGCTTTGATTGATTCAGGATCTACTCACTCTTTTATATGTTCTTTCGTGATTGCTAAGTTAAACTTAAAACCCAAACTTGTTAAGACTAGCCTTGAGTTTCGAACCCTATTGGAAGATATATGCTTATTAACTTTCTTTGCAAGCAATGTCCTATAAGCATTCGAAGTGTACCTTTTCCCATGGACCTTTATGTCTTGCCTTCTTGTGAGTTCGATCTAGTGTTAGGACTAGATTGGTTAAGCAAACATGAAGCCTGGATAGATTGCCAAAATATGAGACTTTATTTCCAGGGTTTAGGAAAGGAATCAATCCTCCTAATTAATAGAAAATCGACCTCAATCTTTGTTGCCATGACTATGCAAGATGAACTTGAATTCAGATTACCTAGTATGCCAATTGTATCTCAATTCATTGATGTTTTTCCCGAGGAACTCCCTCGTATCCCTCCAACTAGAGAAGTAGAGTTCGGGATTGAAGTTCAACCTAAAACAACTCTGGTGTCCATCATACCATATCGAATGGCACTTGCTGAATTGAAAGAACTTAAGAAGCAACTCCAAGAGCTAAAAGATAAAGGCTTTATTCGGCCTAGCTCATCTCCCTGGGGTGCTCCAGTCTTGTTCGTGAAAAAGAAAGACGGGACTATGAGACTCTGTATTGGCTACAGACAATTGAACAAGCTTACTATCAAGAATCGATATCCTCTCCCAAGGATAGAAGATCTCTTCGATCAACTCAAGGATGCTTCGGTGTTCTTAAGGATTTATCTTCGATCAGGATACTATCAAATGAGGGTAAAAGAAGAAGATGTACCCAAGACAACCTTTCGTACTCTATATGGCCACTTCGAATTCTCTGTAATGCCAATCGGGTTGACGAATGCTCTGGTTGCTTTCACGGACCTCATGAACCGTGTATTCAAGCCCTATCTTGACAAGTTTGTGGTCGTCTTCATTGATGACATTCAGTTGTATTATGGGAACAAGGAAGAACACTCCGAACACCTTCGAATTGTATTACAAACTCTCTGAGAACGTCAATTGTTCGCAAAGTTCTCTAAGTGTGTATTTTGGCTATCAAAAGTCACATTCCTTGGCCATGTCATCTCGGCAGAAGAGATTAAAGTGGACCCGAGAAAAATGTGATCCATCATCGATTGGAGACCTGCGAGGAATGTTGGTGAGGTCTGAAGCTTTCTCGGTTTAGTCGGGTATTATCGGCGTTTTGTCAAGGAATTCTTATCTATTGCCGCAAGCTTGACTAGGCTAACCTGTAAAGACATACCCTTTGTTTGGTCGGAGAACCAACAAAAAAGCTTCGATCAACTTAAACAAGCCCTGACTCATGCTCCGGTTCTTATCCAACCAGAATTGGGTAAAGAATTCACTGTCTATAGTGATGCATCTCATTTAGGACTAGGATGTGTCCTAATTCAAGATGGAAAAGTAGCAACTTACGCTTCAAGTCAACTGAAACCACACGAGTCAAACTACCCTACACACGATCTAGATTTGGCGGCTATCATGTTTGCTCTCAAAATATGGAGACATTACTTGTACGGGGAGAAATGTAACCTGTTCACAGACCACAAGAGTCTCAAATACCTCATGACTCAGAAGGACTTGAATTTGAGACAAAGAAGATGGTTAGAATTGCTTAAAGACTACGATTTGGTTATCGACTACCATCCGAGGAAAGCAAACATGGTTGCTGATGCCTTTAGTCACAGACCATACTCGGGTAAACCCCTAAATTTAAATCCTAGAATATTCATTTGAATTAAATCTTTCTTGGATTACAAGTAATCCATTCGAATACCTTTCTTGTCTTACAAGTAACTACTCGAAAATCTCTCTTAGTGATCTTGTGTATTCTTTGTAGCTTCCTTGGCTATCAATACTCACTTCCATTTATCCAAAGGACGAAAATTCTTGTCTAAACTTCAAGTTCAATCTAGCTTAATCTCGAGAATCAAAGAACTCCAGTAAATTGATCCAGATCTTCAAAAGATCGTATCCAAGCTAGATTCTGAGTCTAATTCTGATTTCTCCCTCAAGTCGAATGGACTTCTCTATTTCAAGGATAGAGTATGTGTTCCTAACAACAAGGAACTAAGACAATAAATGTTATAGGAATCTCACCAAAGTTCTTTCTCGATTCACCTTGGATCGGTTAAGATGTACAAGGATCTAAAGCCACTATACTAGTGGCCATGCATGAAATTGGCTATCAAAGACTTCGTATCGAAGTGTCTAACTTGTTAGAGAGTTAAAGCCGAACATCAAGTCCCTACTGGATTGCTCTAACCAATCAAATTCCCTCAGTGGAAATGGGATCGGATTACAATGGATTTCATTACTGGTATTTCTTCCACACCAAGAAAGAATAATGTTGTATGGGTGCTTGTTGATAGATTCACAAAGTCTACTCACTTCATCCCCGTTCGAATGAACATGAGCTTGGAAACCTTATCCTAGCTCTACATCCGTGAAGTGATTCGATTACATGGTGTACCTACAACTATAATCTCTGATCGTGACCCCATATTTGCTTCTCGATTTTGGAATTCTTTGCAGAAGGCTCTAGGAGCTAAAGTGCATCTTAGTACGGCCTTTCATCCCCAATTAGATGGACAATCTAAAAGAATCATTCAAGTGCTCAAAAAGATATGTTACGATCTTGTGTTATAGACTTCGGAAAGAATTGGGAGAAATCTCTACCCCTAGTAGACTTTGTTTACAACAATAGCTATCAAACATCTATTCAAATGGCTCAGATGTAGAACTCCCTTGTACTGGTCTGAATTGGGAGAAAGTAAGGTTTTAGGACCTCAACTGCTCAGAAAAATCGAAGAACAAGTGAATATCATACATGATCAATTAAAGGAAACTTTTGATAGGCATAAAGCTTATGTTGACTTGAAAATGAGAGAAATCCAATACAATGCTGGAGACAAGGTCTTCCTCAAAGTATCTCCTTGGAAGAAAGTCCTTCGGTTTGGAAGAAAATGAAAGCTCAGCCCTCAATTTATCGGACCATTTGAAATCATTGAAAGGATTGGTCAAGTGGCTTATCGATTGGCACTTCCTAGTGAATTCGATAAGATCCACAATGTCTTCCATGTTTCTATGCTCAGAAGATATAGGTCTAATCCATCTCATATTCTTGAACCCGAAGAAGTGGAATTGAATCCTGAATTATCTTACGAAGAAGAACCAGTTCAGATTCTTGATCGTGAAGTTAGAAAGCTCCGGAATAAAACTGTTCCTCTTGTCAAAGTCTTGTGGAGAAATCACAAGTTTGAAGAGGCAACTTGGGAATCTAAAGAAGTCATGAAGAAGCAATATCCTTACCTATTCGATACAGGTAAATTCGAGGAAGAATTTATTTTAAAGGGAGGACAATTGTAACACCCTAAAATTGGCTTAGAAATGTTACCACAATCTAACTATAGACTAACTAAATTCATACGTTAATAAATTTAAAGAAGAATAACATTAGCCATCCTTAAGATCAAATAAGTGAAATTGAACCAAATTGAATTGAAATTAAAACTAGAAGGCATAAACAGAATGATGGAAATGTGAACATGCAAAATTCTATATATTGCATGTAAAATTAAAATTATATCAAGGCCTTGACACGTGCTCTCATTGGAAGAGAACATGTTCCATCTAATGGTGACTCGCAGCTAAGGGAGGGATTATGACCAAACATATTGTCATCTTCCTCCCTAATTCATCACCTTGGCCAATTGGTAGAGAGAGAAAGGGGAGAGAAAAGCTTCATTGATCACCTTCAAATTCAAGCTTTGTCATTGAGCCTTGATCAAATTTAGCTTGGAGAAGGTATAATGCTTGATTCCAACTTGTTATAGATTTTTTGAACCTTGAGATTATGATGTCTTTGTTGTATGAATTGAATTGGATGATTGTTATGTGTGTTAGGAGCATGCTAGCTTCAATTTGAACTTGAAATTGTGATTTCTAGTAACCAATTTTGATAAAGGAAATATGTATTGTTGTTGGAAATTTGAGAAATGTATATGGTTGAAAACAGTCTTGATTAGGGACTGTTTTGATAGAGAAAATGTGTAAACATGTAAATTGGATATAGAACCCTGTTTTAATCATGTATCTAGGTGAAATGAATATTGAATTGAATAGATAACTTTCTAGAAAATGACTACACCCAATTGGATTAGTTAAACTAGGTAATGGACTGCCTAATTGGTAAATTGGATGTGCAATGTTGATCAAATAGATCAAATTAGGTTCAACATGATAATGCCCTATTTTAAGCTCATTGCTAGGTGAAGTAGAATGACCTAGATATGTAAGAATATGAACATGAATGGAATTTCCATGTTAGAACCTTGCTTAGGTGAGTTAAGAAGCTAGAAATTCAACCTAGTGTAATCTGCCCAGAATGCTCTGTTCTGTTCAGTAATTTGAAAAATCACTATAAACTGTATAAAATGAATTTAAGGCTGAAATTTTTATGGACAACACCTTGATATGTCTGAATTCATTATGAGAAAACAGAACTGAATTCTGGGTTGTAGAATGTAATGTAGACAAGAAACTCAGGGACAGTGCAAACTGTCCATTGTAGCAAATTACCTTGTCTTTAAGTTGAAAACTGTATTAATTGGCTAAGAACTAAAATGCAAGACTTATATGGTTATAAATACAATTACATTATATTTTCAACGGTGTAAACCAATTGAAATTCCCACTACGGAATGAAAGTTATGCATGATTAAGTGACTAGAGTGCAAGCTGCCTGGCAGCAGCAGTATAGGCAATTGCACACTGTTTTGTGGCAATTTATAAACTGTTTTGTAAACAATTTTGGGACAATGATTCTGCCTTGTTTTACATGAACTATAATATAGATAAGTGTAGTTAAGTGTAATGGAGAATGTATATGAGCATGCTGCCAAATTTGTGTATGTTATATGCTTTTAACATTGCCTTGATTGAATGATCATATGAACTTATCTTGACATGTTTGTACTTGTAATGTGATAGAACCAGGAGTAAACTTGGTGTAAGAGGATAGATTGGATCATCCTAAAGCCAAGAACAAAGGAGTGTGGATCCAAGACTAGCTAGCTTGGAGTATTGTGAGTGTAGTTATCTCTAGGGTTAGGACTAGGTCCTAACCAAATGCATACTTGTTACATTCTTGAAATGTTAAATGAATGTAATCATAGACTTGACTTAATAAGGGAAGAATGATTAAAGTAATGCATGAAACGTGATCTCAACCTTGTATACATGTTTGATTTGATTGATAAGCATGTTGAGTGGTAACATTATTGCTTGTATGCATCATGAGGCATGTGATCAAATGCTAAAGAACTTGTTTGAGATATCATCTCATCTTAATGAAATGAAACATGAAAACTAAATGATATGTAAGCTATGGCTCAATGGCATAAGGGCCTAATATTAAATGAACTTGCTTGACATGAACTTGATCTTGAAACACTTGAATAAATGGTAAATCGAACAACCTTGGTAGCTAGTTGGACTAGGCAGAAGGGCATGCCTAGAGACTAGAGCTCATTGTGTAAGGGTGAACTATGGTCCAGGGCTAAGGCCCCTATTTGGCGACAGACAGAGGGTACGAGTGTGGTCTTTGGCGACAGTAGGAGGGTTGACCAGCACTACGGTGCATCTTGAGGCGACAATTGGTTGGAGACTCGATTACCTATACAAACTATGTACCAAGGGGGTTTTTTAATTGATAACAATTGAAATAACAATCCTACATCATATGTTACTTGTCTTGAATGCCATGAATTGTATGTTACTTGACATGAAAGCATGCCTTTCTTGATTACTTGTTTTGCAAGCATGATGTGCTTGATTCATAAAGTTTAAATTCTTGTTTCCTGTCCCATGATAGCCAAATGTATGATATCCTTATATGGGATTATCTTGATGCTTGAAAGCCTTAGCTAGGATTATCTTAATGCTTGAAATCCTTAGCTAGGTCTATACTTGATTAAATGACATAAAACTTGACATAATAAATGGTTAGATTTAGTACTACCTCACTAAGTACATTCTTGTACTTATCACTCTCGTTTTCATTCTTCCCAACTATAGGATAAAGGATATGAGTGTTGCATGATCTTGAAGCTTGTTACCTTGAGCTAGAAGCAACTCACACAAGCTTTGCCTAAGTATGGTTTCATACTTGTTTTGTATATCTCCTAGAATGGTGGCACTAGAATGTATATAGTTAGCTTGATCATGCATTTTGGTACTTGTATATAATGTCTTGATGAGCCTACTATGTTATGAACCTATTTTCAAGTATGTAATGAACCTAAACAGTTTTGGGACAATGATTCTGCCTTGTTTTACATGAACTATAATATAGATAAGTGTAGTTAAGTGTAATGGAGAATGTATATGAGCATGCTGCCAAATTTGTGTATGTTATATGCTTTTAACATTGCCTTGATTGAATGATCATATGAACTTATCTTGACATGTTTGTACTTGTAATGTGATAGAACCAGGAGTAAACTTGGTGTAAGAGGATAGAGTGGATCATCCTAAAGCCAAGAAAAAAGGAGTGTGGATCCAAGACTAGCTAGCTTGGAGTATTGTGAGTGTAGTTATCTCTAGGGTTTGGACTAGGTCCTAACCAAATGCATACTTGTTACATTCTTGAAATGTTAAATGAATGTAATCATAGACTTGACTTAATAAGGGAAGAATGATTAAAGTAATGCATGAAACGTGATCTCAACCTTGTATACATGTTTGATTTGATTGATAAGCATGTTGAGTGGTAACATTATTGCTTGTATGCATCATGAGGCATGTGATCAAATGCTAAAGAACTTGTTTGAGATATCATCTCATCTTGATGA
This sequence comes from Hibiscus mutabilis, assembly GCA_019671005.1. Lineage (NCBI taxonomy): Eukaryota > Viridiplantae > Streptophyta > Magnoliopsida > Malvales > Malvaceae > Hibiscus > Hibiscus mutabilis. The sequence continues at coordinate 17,549,372 of CM033735.1, read as the reverse complement.
AATGAAACATGAAAACTAAATGATATGTAAGCTATGGCTCAATGGCCTAAGGGCCTAATATTAAATGAACTTGCTTGACATGAACTTGATCTTGAAACACTTGAATAAATGGTAAATCGAACAACCTTGGTAGCTAGTTGGACTAGGCAGAAGGGCATGCCTAGAGTCTAGAGCTCATTGTGTAAGGGTGGACTATGGTCCAGGGCTAAGGCCCCTATTTGGCGACAGACAGAGGGTAGGAGTGTGGTCTTTGGCGACAGTAGGAGGGTTGACCAGCACTACGGTGCATCTTGTGGCGACAATTGGTTGGAGACTCGATTACCTATACAAACTATGTACCAAGGGGGTTTTTTAATTGATAACAATTGAAATAACAATCCTACATCATATGTTACTTGTCTTGAATGCCATGAATTGTATGTTACTTGACATGAAAGCATGCCTTTCTTGATTACTTGTTTTGCAAGCATGATGTGCTTGATTCATAAAGTATAAATTCTTGTTTCTTATCCCTTGATAGCCGAATGTATGATATCCTTATCTGGGATTATCTTGATGCTTGAAAGCCTTAGGTAAGATTTTCTTAATTCTTGAAATCCTTAGCTAGGTCTATACTTGATTAAATGACATAAAACTTGACATAATAAATGGTTAGATTTAGTACTACCTCACCAAGTACATTCTTGTACTTATCACTCTCGTTTCATTCTTCCCAACTATAGGATAAAGGATATGAGTGTTGCTTGATCTTGAAGCTTGTTACCTTGAGCTAGAAGCAACTCACACAAGCTTTGCCTAAGTATGGTTTCATACTTGTTTTGTATATCTCCTAGAATGGTGGCACTAGAATGTATATAGTTAGCTTGATCATGCATTTTGGTACTTGTATATAATGTCTTGATGGGCCTACGATGTTATGAACCTATTGTCAAGTATGTAATGAACCTAAACAGTTTTGGGACAATGATTCTTCCTTGTTTTACATGAACTATAATATAGATAAGTGTAGTTAAGTGTAATGGAGAATGTATATGAGCATGCTGCCAAATTTGTGTATGTTATATGCTTTTAACATTGCCTTGATTGAATGATCATATGAACTTATCTTGACATGTTTGTACTTGTAATGTGATAGAACCAGGAGTAAACTTGGTGTAAGAGGATAGAGTGGATCATCCTAAAGCCAAGAACAAAGGAGTGTGGATCCAAGACTAGCTAGCTTGGAGTATTGTGAGTGTAGTTATCTCTAGGGTTAGGACTAGGTCCTAACCAAATGCATACTTGTTACATTCTTGAAATGTTAAATGAATGTAATCATAGACTTGACTTAATAAGAGAAGAATGATTAAAGTAATGCATGAAACGTGATCTCAACCTTGTATACATGTTTGATTTGATTGATAAGCATGTTGAATGGTAACATTATTGCTTGTATGCATCATGAGGCATGTGATCAAATGCTAAAGAACTTGTTTGAGATATCATCTCATCTTGATGAAAAATGAAACATGAAAACTAAATGATATGTAAGCTATGGCTCGATGGCCTAAGGGCCTAATATTAAATGAACTTGCTTGACATGAACTTGATCTTGAAACACTTGAATAAATGGTAAATCGAACAACCTTGGTAGCTAGTTGGACTAGGCAGAAAGGCATGCCTAGAGTCTAGAGCTCATTGTGTAAGGGTGGACTATGGTCCAGGGCTAAGGCCCCTATTTCGCGACAGACAGAGGGTACGAGTGTGGTCTTTGGCGACAGTAGGAGGGTTGACCAGCACTACGGTGCATCTTGTGGCGACAATTGGTTAGAGACTCGATTACCTATACAAACTATGTACCAAGGGGGTTTTTTAATTGATAACAATTGAAATAACAATCCTACATCATATGTTACTTGTCTTGAATGCCATGAATTGTATGTTACTTGACATGAAAGCATGCCTTTCTTGATTACTTGTTTTGCAAGCATGATGTGCTTGATTCATAAAGTATAAATTCTTGTTTCTTGTCCCTTGATAGCCGAATGTATGATATCCTTATCTGGGATTATCTTGATGCTTGAAAGCCTTAGCTAGGATTATCTTAATGCTTGAAATCCTTAGCTAGGTCTATACTTGATTAAATGACATAAAACTTGACATAATAAATGGTTAGATTTAGTACTACCTCACTAAGTACATTCTTGTACTTATCACTCTCGTTTTCATTCTTCCCAACTATAGGATAAAGGATATGAGTGTTGCTTGATCTTGAAGCTTGTTACCTTGAGCTAGAAGCAACTCACACAAGCTTTGCCTAAGTATGGTTTCATACTTGTTTTTTATATCTCCTAGAATGGTGGCACTAGAATGTATATAGTTAGCTTGATCATGCATTTTGGTACTTGTATATAATGTCTTGATGGGCCTACTATGTTATGAACCTATTGTCAAGTATGTAATGAACCTAAACAGTTTTGGGACAATGATTCTTCCTTGTTTTACATGAACTATAATATAGATAAGTGTAGTTAAGTGTAATGGAGAATGTATATGAGCATGCTGCCAAATTTGTGTATGTTATATGCTTTTAACATTGCCTTGATTGAATGATCATATGAACTTATCTTGACATGTTTGTACTTGTAATGTGATAGAACCAGGAGTAAACTTGGTGTAAGAGGATAGAGTGGATCATCCTAAAGCCAAGAACAAAGGAGTGTGGATCCAAGACTAGCTAGCTTGGAGTATTGTGAGTGTAGTTATCTCTAGGGTTAGGACTAGGTCCTAACCAAATGCATACTTGTTACATTCTTGAAATGTTAAATGAATGTAATCATAGACTTGACTTAATAAGGGAAGAATGATTAAAGTAATGCATGAAACGTGATCTCAACCTTGTATACATGTTTGATTTGATTGATAAGCATGTTGAATGGTAACATTATTGCTTGTATGCATCATGAGGCATGTGATCAAATGCTAAAGAACTTGTTTGAGATATCATCTCATCTTGATGAAAAATGAAACATGAAAACTAAATGATATGTAAGCTATGGCTCAATAGCCTAAGGGCCTAATATTAAATGAACTTGCTTGACATGAACTTGATCTTGAAACACTTGAATAAATGGTAAATCGAACAACCTTGGTAGCTAGTTGGACTAGGCAGAAGGGCATGCCTAGAGTCTAGAGCTCATTGTGTAAGGGTGGACTATGGTCCAGGGCTAAGGCCCCTATTTGGCGATAGACAGAGGGTACGAGTGTGGTCTTTGGCGACAGTAGGAGGGTTGACCAGCACTACGGTGCATCTTGTGGCGACAATTGGTTGGAGACTCGATTACCTATACAAACTATGTACCAAGGGGGTTTTTTAATTGATAACAATTGAAATAACAATCCTACATCATATGTTACTTGTCTTGAATGCCATGAATTGTATGTTACTTGACATGAAAGCATGCCTTTCTTGATTACTTGTTTTGCAAGCATGATGTGCTTGATTCATAAAGTATAAATTCTTGTTTCTTGTCCCTTGATAGCCGAATGTATGATATCCTTATCTGGGATTATCTTGATGCTTGAAAGCCTTAGCTAGGATTATCTTAATGCTTGAAATCCTTAGCTAGGTCTATACTTGATTAAATGACATAAAACTTGACATAATAAATGGTTAGATTTAGTACTACCTCACTAAGTACATTCTTGTACTTATCACTTTCGTTTTCATTCTTCCCAACTATAGGATAAAGGATATGAGTGTTGCTTGATCTTGAAGCTTGTTACCTTGAGCTAAAAGCAACTCACACAAGCTTTGCCTAAGTATGGTTTCATACTTGTTTTGTATATCTCCTAGAATGGTGGCACTAGAATGTATATAGTTAGCTTGATCATGCATTTTGGTACTTGTATATAATGTCTTGATGGGCCTACTATGTTATAAACCTATTGTCAAGTATGTAATGAACCTAAAGTTCTTGTAATAGAATGTTGTTGATGCGCATATGATGATTTAAAAGGAACGATCTAATGTTTGATCTAGTTATAAGTACCATTCAAATGCTTTGATAGTATGTATTCATTTGTGTATGTATATATCATGTTGAAAGTGTTATTGTGTACTTGAATGATGCTTGCCGAATGGTATAGTTCATTGGGAACTAGTCACATGCCTTGTTGTATGTATCTTTTGTTAATGGTCGAATGGTTAGGTATAGAGAATGACTTGAATGGAAGCTAGTTTCATGAAATTGAATGATCAAGATTCATGTTAGTAATTTAGGGATAAGATGTACTTGTATAAGTCTAAGGAATAAAGAAATGAAATGGAATTAGGTGGTTGTCTTAGTTTATTCGAACGATAGGGATAAAAATGAAGTAAAGTGTATTGATAATGTAATGACTTGTAATTGAAATCATGAAAGAAATTAATCTAGTGTTCTATTCGAATGCCTTTGATAATTTGAAATCAAATATGAGTTGCTTGTATGATAAGTAAGTATGATTGGTTGCTTGATTGTTCTTGTATTGCCTTGTTCATTGTCCTTGCTTGCTTATGTAATGCTCCCGAGCCGATTTGCTACTATCCTGGGTTAGGGGATGTTACAGCAATTCTGCGACAACCTGGGCAATTCTGCAATTGCCTGGGCAGGTCTGTGAATTCCTATGCAAGTCTACGATTGCCTGGGCAACTGGAATGGAGCGATTGCCCTGGCAATTTGGCATCAACCTTCAATGTTCGGCGAAGCATTCTTCAAGGGTTTCTCGTTATCCCTAACTTGATATGATGTTAATTGTGCATGCCTTGATAATACACCCCTGCGTGAACCAAGGGTGGACAACAACCTATCTTGCGCTCCTTTTAGTCGTTGAAATTTGCAACTTTTCCCTAAGTCAAATTAGTCTTCACCATCGATCGATTGTATGAAAACCATGCTCATTCATTTCTTGAATCTAGCTCTCCCGATATTAGATAAATGGATGAATTCACGAGATCCTCTCCTAATTCGCTCGCAAACAAAATTAAGAACCAAGAATGAACAAACTTTGAAGTAAAAATGCAAACTCAATACCTGAACAAATCCAATCGTTCTCACAACCACGAAAACACAATAAACCAAGACAAATAAGTTTAGTTCATGGCTGGGCACAAAATAAACTCAAGAATAAAATCCCTAAACATGAATCTAATGGGACAAAGGAGAAAAATAAGAAGATGTCGAGCAGCCCTAGTTTTCTCTCCCAATCGCACCTCTCAATCCAACTCCTCTCCAAGTAGGCGGCTAGGGCTTCTTTATATAGGAGATGGTTAGGTCAAAGTCTTTCTTTAGGAGGAAGTTAAGTTGGAATTAAATACAATAAAAGAAATAGATCTCTTTTATTATATATTAATTCCTCCAAAAACTTTTCCTAAAACTCTTGGAATTTGATCTCCCTTTGATCTCTAATAACTCCTCATAAATCTGAATATAAATCTTCATTAAATACTTCATGGAAATCCAAATCTTTGGGATTTATCTCTTGCTTTTCGTGCTTATCCCTAATGAGGTGGACTTGTCCTGACATGCTTCAGAAATCTGCTCACCATGGGATTTAGAAAACAGCTTCGTTTGCCTTGGCAGACCCTCCAATTTGGCATTTAGAAAGAAGCTTTGATTGCCTTGGCAGATCCTTCAGTTTCCTTCCTTAGATTCCACGACAGTCTCCTACTTGTTTAAGCAATTAAATCCTGCACACACAAAAACACACACCGGCAATACATTTTTCCACAAAATCAACTAAATTATGAAATCAAGCATGACGGTGAAGGAAATCATGAAAAAATGCATGAATGCCTAATAATGCAAGTAAAATGAGCCTAAGTCTAGCAATAATATGAGTAAAAAGGGTTATAAAAATAGTACTTTTGAACACTTAACAATATCGTATAATTCTTATATATGAAATGTGAATAACCTGTCCTCCTCTCTTTGAAACAATGGGCGCTTATGGTTCTATCGGTGCTTGAAACATTTTTTTCTTCTCCAGATTACTATATCTCTAGAGTCAATAATTTTATATGAGGAACTACTGAACTCAATCACTTGCTGCCGTTACTCTTCAGTTTTCTGTTGAGGTCTATCCTGTAGAGGTACTCTAATTGGATCAGTGATTGATTTTTAGGTTTCATCATAAACCTAATTGGTTACTTCCAATTACATAAATCAATAGTCCAAATCGCACTCAAAAGTAGGGCATTTCCCATTTTTATAGGAACTTTTATACTAGAAACAATGGTATCTCCAATTATAGCCCCTTTGGGATGTAAAATATATCTCTTCTCACCATCCCCATAGTGTATGAGACAAATGTATGCATTTCGGTTAGGGCCGTATTCTATGGTTATGATTTTACCATATATGTCTTTTTCATTTTGTCAAAAAATCAATTTTACAGTATAGACGCTTATGACCTCCCCCTCTATGCCTTGTGGTAATGATTCCTCTGGCATTACAACATTTACCACAACGATGTTGTCCATAAATCAAATTATTTCATGGATTGGATTTCACTTGACTGTCTAAGGCTCCATTGAGCGTGCCCGGGGTAGAAGTTTTGTATAAATGTATCGCCATGCTATTAAATATTTTGATTTAAGTTATCTTCGTTCCAAGCGGTGGAATATAATAACAGGGTTGAAGCGTAATGATCATAGGCATGTAATGCATGGTATGTCCTATAATAGGTCCCATTCTTCTACTCTTTTTGGGGAGTCGATGACTATTCATAGCTATTACCTTGACACCAAAGAAGAGTTCGACCCAATGCTTTATTTCTGTCCTAGTTGATCCTGATTCGAAGAGGCGTTCCTTCTCATTATTATAAATCAAGTTATTATATATTTTGAACAAATATTGAAATTCAAAACTTCCCGTTATCAAATCAAAACCTAAAATTCCCAATAATAAACCGAAATTGCCTATCTGATTAGTTACAAACGTTTTTTGACAAGCGTTTGCTGCAGCGGGTCGTGTGAACCAAAACCCTATTAATAGATAAGAACACATTCCAACTAATTCCGAAAAAATATAAATTTGTATCAAATTCAAACTAGTAACTAATCCCAACATTGAAGTATTGAACAAACTCATATATAAGCAAAAAATTACAAAAATGAAACCATTTATTTTGAACAACAAAGAGCGATTAATCAAGTCTATCAACGGGTTTTACAACAAGCTTTACAAAGAGCTCTAGGAACTCTAAATAGTTCTTTAAACAACAAGTTACATTTACGTACCATTAGCGCCAATATTGGCTTGTTTGGGGTGATGAAAAAAATAACTGATTAGCCCCTTTTTTACCTTTTAATTTATTGTAGGCATTATTTTTTTCTTCAAAAAAATTAGGAAATACTCATGGTAACTATTAGAGCCGACGAAATTAGTAATATTATCCGTGAATGTATTGAGCAAAATAGATAAGTAAAGATTGTAAATACTGGTACCGTACTTCAAGTGGGCGATGGCATTGCTCATATTCATGGTCTTTTTATTTCCAATTTCCACGACCGGCCTGGTTAGTACCCGGTCGTGCTCATTTTTTTATAAGGAAGACTTTGTAAATTTCCATATGAGTAATCATATGGATTATGAATCATTCAAATAGGTATTCCTTGCTCAAGAGATTTTTACGTATATCATATATATATCACAATATATCACAAGACTTGTGATGTGATAAGAGAACAAAATTCTGCTAGGATACGCTTGTAAAATGGCAAAGAATGGGATGAATGAGAAATAGAAGGAACTTTGAACCCCTAAAAAGGTAGGATAAAATAAATAGATAACAAACGGACTTTTTAGGGTTGGGGAAGAAAAAGAAATATTTTTTTATTGAGCGTCTTCACTCTTTTGTTTTGATGACCTTATCAGAATCAAAAAATTTTATCATATTAATTTCTACTTTACCTTCCCCGGGCTCATTCTCGAGGGAACCCTATTTCATTTAAAGCATTTCGTTGGATTCCTTCCGATATCCTTATTTTATAATCTCGTTGGAAATCATATAAAGACAATTCTTATGTGAAAGATGTTCCACTAGAAATATTCTTGTTATTGTTCCGACTCGTATTCCCCAAAAAGTGGATCCCGCAGCTTCGGCAGATCGCTTACTCCGTTCATCTTCGGTGCAAGAGCGCTTGATCAATGAGCTATTACGCACTCTTTCAAGGGTGGCTGCTTCTAGGCAAACGTCCTGGCTGTCTCTGCACCCCTACCTCCTTTATCACTGAGCGATCATTTAGGGGCCTTAGCTGGTGATCCGAGAGGAAAAATTGCTTTGATTTGGAGTTCTTGCAGAGTGAAACCATGCAGTACCAGGCACGAGATAGATCTCCTAAAGAAAAAGGCTTTTTTTTGAATAAGCCAATTCATTTGGGATCCTGCAGATCCACTTTTTTTACTATTCAAAGATCAGCCCTTTGTCTCTGTGTTTTCACACCGAGAATTCTTTGCAGATGAAGAGATGTCAAAGGGGCTTCTTACTTCCTAGTATTGGCCATAATTCACAAGAACATTTTGTAGTCTTAGTAAGAGGGGAAGGGTTAAGGATTTACCCGGTGTGAGATATCACATTTTTCGAGGAACCCTAGATGCTATCAGAGTAAAGGATCGTCAATAAGGGCGTTCTAGTGCGTTGTAGACACTTATCCAAGACTTGTATCATTTGATGTTGCCATGTGAATCGCTAGAAACATGTGAAGTGTATGGCTAACCCAATAACGAATGTTTCGTAAGGGGACTGGAGCAGGCTACCATGAAACAAAAGATCTTCTTTCAAAGAGATTTGATTCAGAATTATTATATACCCAAGGTCCAATATTGAAATAATTTCAGAGATTTTCCCTGACTTTGTCTGTGTCAACAAACAATGAAATTCCTTTGAAAAAGGCTCGAATGGTACGATCCCTTCCTCACCCCAGAATGAAAGGGGCGATCTCGTAGTTCTTAGTCTGTGAAGATACGTTGTTAGGTGCTCCATTTTATTTTCCTATTGAGGCCGAACCTAAACATGTGCTCGAGAGATAGCTGTCCATACACCGATAAGGGATGTATGGATTATCGAGAATAGAGGAGCCGTGGTGGTCCCCCCAGACCACCCAGATCCCACAAGTGAAAAGAAAGTTGGATCTACATGTACTAGTAGAAGATTCAGCAGCTACTGAGGCACCTGCTTCCTTAGGCGGAACTCCGGGTTGAGGAGTTACTCGGAAGGTTGCCAAGATATCAATATCTTTGACTTCATATTAAGGAGTATAATATGTCAATTTATACTCTTTAACACCGGCTTGGAATCACTAGGGTTATTAACAAGCAATGAGTGAATGTTGAAGGAAACGATTCTCTTTTTTGAGAACCTGGAGTAGCAGTTCATTATATACGATAGAATTTTTTTTTCTTTTCAATTAGAAATATCAATTTTCAATTCAAAATAGTGATTTCCCCATGTTGGGTAAAATTCGCACTGAAAAAATTGAAATAAAGAAAATTTTCTCCTATCAAGACCCTTTTTCGTAAAATCTCGTCTATTAATACAATACAATAAGTTTCTATTCCAACACAGAACCAAAAGGACAACATACAGGATAGGTAGAAGAAATTGTGATGCTTGGCTTGATCCATGATCCAAAACCGTGGGATATAGGATAGAAAATAATACACCAATCCTAAGGATCCATACACATACATAGGATTAATTATGGACCTAGGAGAAAATTTGAGTTGTGTTTAGTCTTTTATTTTTGTATTTAAGATTTTGTATATCTAGATAAAAATATATCTATAAAAAATATGGACACTTTAACAGAAAAATTGCTTTGATTTCTACGAGAAGGAACGCCTCTTCGACCAGAAGTTCCCTCCTTTGCAGAACCGTCCACGTTAAAGCTCTAGTTGGCATGAGTATATGTAATGGTGTAGGACTGCTTGGATAAGCAAGGAAAAAGAGAAACTATTAGGCAAAAGCAAGTAAAATTTTAATGGGTAATCTACGTTTTTTATCATCCAACTTTAAAGATTTCTAATTTTATGGTTTAATTTGTTTTTTACTTTTTTGTTACTTGATCATTAAAAGAAAAATTGTTTTCTTTTCCAAGTGAAATCCCCTAGTATATCAAAAAGTGAAAAAAGTGTTTTCATTGTTGTGGAATAAGAAGCCTTCATATCTTAATACATGTATTTAATTTATTCAGGGCTATTAGAGCGGGATCCACTTTTTAGGGAATATGAGTCGAAGCAATAACAATAATAATTTTAGTGGAACATCTTTCAAATAAGAATTGTTTTTATATGATTTCCAACGAGATTATAAAATAAGGATATCAGAAGGAATCCAACGAAATGCTTTAAATGAAATAGGGTTCCCTCGAGAATGAACCCGAGGAAGGTAGAGTAGAAATTAATATGATAAAAAAAATTCTGATTCTGATAAGGTCATCTAAACAAGATGAGCGAAGACGCTCAATAAAGAAAAGATTTATTTTTCTTCCCCAACCAGATTTGATTCTTTTATTTATTTTTTTCTTTTGATCATCAAATTTTTTGAATAAAGCATCAGTCTACGTTTGATAAGTTTGAATCAATTGAAGGGGTAAGCCTATGTGGTAGACTCATAGTGGCTAGTAGCTCTCAACTGAAACAAGTTCTTGCTAATGGTAAGAAAGGGGCTTTGAATGTGGGTGTTGTTCTTATTTTACAGGAGGGGTTTGAGTTAGCCCCTTCTGATCGTATTTTACCCGAGATGAAAGAAAAGATAGAAAATCTGTCTTTTTAGATGTACCTCTGCATTTAGCAATGGGTAGACCTCATACAATAATTGTCCTAGCTCTACCGTATCTTTTGTTTTATTTCTTCTAGAACAATCACAAAGATTTTTTTTATTATGGACGTACTATCAAAAATTCAATGTGTAATCTTAGAATTCAATGTGTATTCCTGAATAATTTAATTATTTAATTATTCAACCATTTCATTTTACCAAGTTCAATTTAGCCAGATTAGTCAACATTTATATTTTTCGATGCAACAACAATATGTTATTTGTAACAAGTAGTTGTGTTAGTTGGTTAATTGGGCATATTTTATTCATAAAATGGGTTGGATTGGTATTAGCCTGAACACAGAAAAATAATTTTATTAGGTCTAATGTACTTATTCGATCTAATAAGTATCTTGTATCATAATTTAGAAATTATATGGCTCGCATTTTAGTATTCTCTTATTTTTTACCTGTGTTTACTATTTAGGTAGAATGTGAAATTGAAAGGAATTTCAAAAGCGACAGAAGTGGGGGAAAGTGAGGAAGAAAGAAACATAGAAATGAAAACTATTTTCGAAGGGGGTATAACCAGGAACAAGAGGTATCCACCGAAGAAAATCCTTCTTCTTCCTTTTTCGGAGGAAAGGGTGGATCCGAGCAAAATCGATGAAACAGAAAAGCTACAAGTGACTAGAAAGAAAAAAATGAAAATAAAAGGCAGACTCCACTTTCCCTTTAAAGAGGCATACTATAAAAATAGACCAGTTTATTAAACTTTTTACCTGGATGGGAATCAAGAAAGTTCGAAGTTCGAAATATTAAAAAAAAGAAGATAAATATATATTATGGTTTGAAAACCCCTTGTGACACTTCTTTTTGATTCTAAATGATGGAATTGACCTTTGCGATATATAAAAAATGACCAGTTTGAAAATGCTATAAAAAATGAAATGTCACAATATTTTTTTACACGTGTCAAAGTGATGGAAAAGAAAAAATATCTTTTAAGTATCCACCTAGTTTATCAACTTTTGGAGAAAAGATACAAAAAATATATCTTTTCACACCAGAAAAATTGTTTCCTGATGACTTGTATACTGATTGGAGTTTTATCAATGAACTAAAAAGAAGAAATTTAAGTAAGGAGTATATAAAAAGAGTTAAAGACTATCATTACCGACCTAGTACTGAAGCTCGATTTCTATTTGTTAATTGAGCCATCGTACTTCCTCGAAGTGTACTTGTTCTTTCTGCCCAACTAAACCAAGGAGATCCAAGCTTTATTCTATATTTCTCTGCTCTTTATGTATTACGTTATTGCTACCACAATTAATCCATTTCCTATTCTTTTTATTACAACCACATTTACACTTACAATATCCACTTTTACAGAATTCCTTGTGGCCACATAATATTTATACTGAATACATCATCCTCGTGGGATCAATATTCAAACTGGATTCCCTTATTTCTATTCTTGCATCGACAGTGTTGCTTGCACATACAGTATGATGTTTCCATACCGATAAAGTATTGGCGTTGTTACTGGGATGGAAAGACAACCTAACAACAACGAGGGTATCCCTTAAGATCCTAAAAACCCACAACTACACCCACCAGCCCAGAACATTATAATCTGCAAGGTAGTTTTCCACCCAATTGGATGATTTGCAATCGGGAGTTGTTAGACTGCCTATTCATGCTGGGAATTTCGAATTGAAGCATGTTATGTTTCAAAGGCTCAAGAGCATCTTCAGTCCTTCCTTTTGATTTGTGTTTCATTTAGCTAGGAAGGCTTTCCTGATGATGCCTTATGGATGTAATTGTTTCCATATTCTTTAAAGGGTAGAGCTTGTACATGGTTGTGATTAATGAAGAATAACTGGATCTATTAGTTGAATATTTATGCGTTGCAGGTGCATTGTGGTTGGGGACCAATGTTGGGAACTTTACTATGTATAGGAAGTTTTTAACTCTGCTTGCCAAGATCTGGTTCTAGTTCATTAATTACATATTATTGGGATTTACACATAGCACGACCGTCTCACTTGATAGATTGTGCCTGATACATTCTATCATTAAGGGGAGAAAGATTTATGTAGGTCCAATCATCCATATGGAGATCAAGAGTTTTGCTGAGTGAAAGAATAGAATATTGGATTTTCCTTCGTTAATCATACAGCTTTGCGAATTGAAAGGAGAAAAACCCCTACAAAATAAGGAAAAATAAACAAGGTTGCCATCAAGAGAATGGCATGTGCTTCAGAGGTTTCTACACCGAAAGTGGGTATTGAGATAAGGTTAGAAAAAGGAAAGCAAAGATAAATACTGCAACTGAGAATGTCCCTACAAGTGATTAAGTCTAGAAAAAAGTTCTAGCTATAGAGGACAAACTCGATGCGGTAACGAGCACTTTGGGAAGAGTTGCAGCCACAGTGCATATATTGGATTTAGTACAAAATTTATTCAATGCCTATGTAAAGATGTGGCATAAGTTTACTCTTGCTGTTATAAGAAGGATCACTCTAGTTGCCCTACCAGAATTTCCTCCCATCATCCGTAGTTATGATTTCTCCTCTAATACTGCCATAAAAGAAGTACCGACCAAGTTTTTGAACTCTCCTAACAATGTAAGCGAGGTTGGTGATACACCAAAAGAAGAAGCATCGAGCAAAATAATAAAGAATTATCTTTTTGACTTGAATAACCATACGGATGTCGATGCAACACCCTCCGCTACTGACAATGATGAAGTCTTGGTTGAGGATATTGATGAAGATAAAGAAGATAGTTCTTATGCTGAGTGATTTCTGCTGAGAAGACTTTTGTGGACAGAAGTTTGATTGCATCCAAGATTGTTGATGCAAGCCTAGAAGGACCAAAGATTAAGCCAGTTGCTGCAAGATCAGCGGAAGCTGTGTCTGCGGTCGATGAACAAGAGGCCAACTTTCTTATGATGGTGTTATACAAAACACCACCACTATTCATTGCTACTGCAGACGTGGCCGATGATGCTAACGGTAAAGAGGAGTCCGAGAAAAAAAAGTCGATCACGATAAGGAGGCCTCCCTTCCTAAGAAAGAGAAAAAGAGAAAGCACTCAAAGTCCAAGGAGAAAAATCAAGAAGAAGTGAAAAGAAGAGAATAGAATATGAGCAAAAAGAAGAAGCGGTGCTTCACCTTCTCCTCCCAAATTCCTGACAACTGAGTTAGTTTGTTTTAGTTTTAGTAGGCATCAATTCTATATAGTGTAATTTCATTTTATATTTCTGTATTGTCATGACATTTGCATTATCATTGTAATAGCATGTAGTTGTAATAAAATTGCATTCATCATTGTAACCACTTGTTGTCATTGCATTCTTTCATTTCATTTTGTTTTATTCTGCATTTTGTCATCCATATTTATTTTTGATAATTATATCTTGTTATTTGTGGTACTAAATAAATGTTGATTGGTGTAATGAATCTGGGATGATAGACATTATGTTAGGAATTCTTGAATTGCTTGCTTATCTATTAATGTGGAGTCGGTTATGCAATTTTCTATCTTGTCGATGCAATGAATTATTGGTTGATTGAATGATTCAAGTATCTAGAATGCCTCTAAACTATTGTTGGACCTTGATGTTTTAATTTTACTTAAGGACAAGTAAAAACTCAAGTTCAGGGTGTTATAGTTCTTTAAAGAGCCTGTATTTTCCCTAGATTTATAGATCTAATTGTCCCCACATCTGTGTTTATTGCATCCATTTCTTCATTTTCAAGTCTATTTCCTGCATTTTATCTAACTTAGTCACAATTGCTCTTATTTCACATATTTTTTCATATTTTTGCCTTGTTGTTGTAGTATTTCTAATGTCCTTGTAGAGGAAGTCACACCACTGCAACCAGTTTGACATTGTATTTGCCAGCTGTTTATAGTACTAAAAGATAAGGATGACCCTACCAACTATATTATCTATAATAACAAACTCTATAGACCTTGGGTCACACAAAACACCTGCAGGACAAGTGTCATTTATTGGCCAGCTTATAAAAGGACAATCCGAGAAAAGAGAGAGGTTCACACAATTTCTATTTTGATATCATCTTCAACGTTTGATCTTTCTCTATCCTCTTATGATGTCTTTGTAACACCCCCAAAATCTGGTCTAGTCAGAATTGGGTTTCGGTGATCGAAAACCCTACATCGACAATGTCCAAATATTGTATTAACTTTGACCGCAAGGTCAATTGTATTAATATTGGATTCTGGTTGAGTCAATTTATTGTTTAAAGGACCTCATTGAATACATTGAGAGTCATTTAGTGACTAAATTATAGAAATTGATAGTTTGGGAGTTAAAGCATAGAGTATTGTGAGTTGAGGGACTAACCTTGCGATTAGCCCCTCCTCAATTAAAGTCACCACTTACGGATGAAATTCCTTCATATGAAGGAAAGCTAATTCTATTGAAAGCATAAAAGATATAGAATAGCCAAAGTTAGAAGCTTTACCTGATTGCTATTAAGCTAGCACCTCTATCTCATCACCTTCCTACAAGCAAGCACCTTTATTGTTGAAGTTGGAAAAATTTGAGATTTCTTGGGTTTATTGATATCGAATCATTGTAATTGATCGAGTAAGCTAGAATCCTCAATTTATTGTTGATATCCATGGTTATATCAAGCTTAATCTTAAGCTATGGTTTTGATTATCCACAGAAATCTAATAGCTAAATGTTATTCCAAGTTTAGTTATTGATTTTGATATTGTTGTGTTGATTTCGATATCATATCATGAATTCTAACAATTTCATATTGTTAACCTAGCTCAAGAAGTGGAGAAAGAGCATCCATCGTCTCTATCAAGGGCTAAAGGCAAGGGAATTGTTTTCCAAGAGCCGTAGGAACTTTGGATTACTGAGGTGAGTGTACTCAGAGTCTTAGAATTAGGCTAGGTGCCTTTACCGATTTCATTGTCAATGAAATTGTTATCGCTAACTTCATTGTAAAGTATTATTGCACCAAACCACTTAGTGGACGTCATTGGTAAGTATCGGTAAGCACAACATCGAATATTATCATTGTCATTGAGTATTATCTTTGTCACTGCCATTGATATTGCTATTGATATTGTCATTGAACCATAGAAACATTGAACATAGATCATTTAACATTGCCATTGTTACTAATATTGCTATCGGGCATTGATATTGAATCATTGCGTATTGACAAAGACATTGGAACATTGAACATTGCAATTGTCATTGATTACTGATTACTGATATTGTTACAAATCTTGGAATCAAAGGACATTGGATACAATGGCATGCCATAGAATTCATGAGCTCAGGGTACAAGTGGACTTCGGTCCTTGGGATACGACCTATGTTGATTTGGTGAGGCGGAGGGATGTTTTATGGTGTTGGTCGTATTGGCGAGGTGGAGGGAATAGACCATTCATTGATTTGGCGAGGCGTAGGAATTCGTGTATCCACTATCCCGAATCAATCCAAGGGTTAATAATGAAATATGATAATATTGCTATTGAACATGAACATTGCATTGCTATCATTGATTCATTGTATTGTCATTGTTAATGTGTGAAAGAAGATGCATATTATTGTTATTGACATTGGTTATGCCTACCTCACTAGGCAATATATGCCTAATGCATTGCATTTCATACATTTCAGGTTAAGGAACTCGTTATTGGAGATCGAAGAAGTTGAAGTGTTGTTCAAGTCACAAGCAAGCATAAAGTAATGTATTTTGTCCCTATACACTCCTAGAATGGTGGCAAAGTAGCTAAACTATTCACTTAAGGTCCTTTTTATATGTTTGTGTGGTCTATGTTTTGTGTAAGGCTATAAGGCCCTAAGTTGACTTTTAAATTTTGTTAAAAAAGATTAAAACAGCATATTTGGCTCAAGGAGGTGAAATATAGTAAACGTACTCGGATGGTCATGAAACTCGACATGGTAGTGGTTTATAGTGATTAATCTCGTCGGTAAACTTTCATTGTACTCGGACACCGTTTGGTAGGTTAAATTGAATAAAAAATCAGCTAAAATTTTGCATTACAATGCAAGGTGTATCGATACATGTGATAAAGTATCGATACGGCCTTGCATATTTGGTCTGGTCAATGTTGGTCAAAATAAGCGTATCGATATTGCCTAGTGCATATCGGTATGGATTTCAGCTACTAAAATTGGGTTGTAAAAATGGTATCGATACGGGTTCAGGGCGTATCAATACAAAGTCAACGTGGTCAACCTATATCGATATAGCCCCAACCGTATCGATACGGGCTTGTTGCTAAGAAATATGGAATCCTTAATTTAGGCATAGCCTACCGATACAGCCCTAAGTGTATCGGTACGGTTACAGGTAATTTAGTTAAATGGGATATGAGGTAGTTTTTGAAATGTTTTAAATTGGTCACTAAATAATAAAGGTCTAAACTGAAGGGGCAAATGAACTCTAATTAATCTGAAAATTTGCATGACTATTAAATATAGGTCAAACTTCGTTATAGTAAGGTTAATTGCAGAAAAAGACCTCTAGATTATGGAAATTATAGTCTAGTCCCCGTAACTTGTAAAAGTTTAAAATTAGTCCTAAATAGACAATCACAGCTTCGTAGTGGGATAATGGACTTGTACTATTATTTGGTAAAGTTCAAAAAGCATAAACTTAATAAAATATCAAGTATTGATTGAAATTTATCGTACCAATCGTTGTACTGCTCGCCGGCAGCATACTCTGACCCAGTTCTCAACTAGGCTAGGAAGAGGGTATTACATTTGTGGTATCAAAGCTAGAGTTTAGTCGATTCTATGACTAAACCGAAGCTTATTGTAGTGTTATTGTGTTACTTTGCCACCTAGGAGTTGTATGTTGTGTATATTGTGACTTGTCGACTAATCTGATCTCCTTATGTTATAGATATGTCTGAGACTAATGAAGCTCATATAAACGAGCATGCAACCGGCTCCTCAACTCGCGGGGAGGAAGTAAGGGGGAGACCTTCCAAACCCACCTAATCCCCCACCTCGAAATGTTGAGCCGAAATTGTCCACAGCATGGGCTGAGTGTTATTGGAATATGGCTGACATGTTTAAATAGTTTATGACCTCAATGAGGGCAGAACAACCTGCGCAACCAGCTACACTTGCTGCCCAATATGCTCGGGCTCCTATTGATAAGCTGGCATCGCTCCGAGCTTACACTTTCACTGGGCAGGGTAATGATAATCCTGAATTCGCTGAGTATTGGTTGGACAATACATTGAGAGTCTTAAACAAACAATTGCAGTGTTCAGACGAGCATAAGCTGGAGTGCACCCTTGCACTGCTAGCTAATGAAGCCCTTTAGTGGTGAGAGACCACTATTCTTACCGTTCCGGAGGAAACTATCACTTGGGAGTTCTTCCTTCAAGAATTCCAGAAGAAGTATATCAGCGAGTATTATCTTGCAGAAAGACATATTATCTTCCTCCATTTGAAATAAGGCGGTCGATCTATCGAGTAGTACATTCATGATTTTTACAAGTACTGTCGATACAGTGCAAAAAATATCAAGAAGGAGAAAGAGAAGTGTTGGATGTTCATTACCGGGATTAGTGGTGAGCTATGCCCTAAGTTCATTGCCTTGGGCCTTGGGTATCACCGACTTCCAGGATCTAGTGGACCGAGTCAAGGCTACTGAAGTAGCACAAAGAGCTCAAAGGGCTGGTGGATTAGACAGGTCTAAGAAGTGGTTTAGGAATGATTCTCAACCTCCTAAGTGGAACTAGAACGGCAAGTACCAAGGCCCTAAGTAGAATACGTACTCACAGCCTTCTCGTTCTAGGAATATTGAGAGACCCCAAATCGTGACACAATCTTTTGACAAGACTACTACAGTTGAAAGCACTGGGGGCTCCAATCAAAGTTCAAAGAATCTAGTTTGCAATTATAGCCAGAAACGGCTTCCAGCGAGTCAGTGTCGTAAGCAGACTAGAGCCTATTTTAATTATGGTGAGCAAGGTCATTTCATTCGTGATTGCCCTCTTGGGGCTACCAAGTCTATAGCTATACCGACAAATGTTGCCTCCCCTGCTCAATCTTTTTTAGGCAAGGGATCAAAGCATGGATCGTTGGGAGCTATAGGGAAACCTAGTGGCTCAAGAAAACCATCAACTATGCAGGAATCGAAGGCATCTGCCCAAATGTATCACGTAAGGAGCCAGGAGGAAGATGATGAACCTGATGTTGTTGTAGGTACTATTGAATTGTATTCCCACTCTTTATATGCATTAATTGACCCTGGTTCCACTCACTCCTTTATAAGCACCGTGTTGACCAAAAAGCATAGCATGTCCTCTGAACCTATAGCCTCGAAGATCTCTATGACTAATCCATTGGGTAATTGTGTCACCGTAAGTCTTGTGTGCAAGAAATGCACCTTGATGATACAAGGGATTCCATTTATGGGTGATTTATTAGCCCTATCGATCTACGAGTTTGATGTTATAATGGGTTTGGATTGGCTCAGTAAACATCAGGCTTGGGTAGACTACAGCAAGAATAAGCTGTACCTTAGAGGTTTTGGTAAAGAGAGCATTGTCTTGATGAATTCCCAAAGCCCTTCATTGTATGCTTTGACGTTGGAAGCCAAGGATAAACCCCGAATATCAAACATCAATACTGTATGTGAATTTCTTGATGTCTTTCCTGGTGAACTTCAGGGTTTACCTCTAACTCGTGAAGTTGAATTTAGTATCGAGGTGTAACCTGGGACTACCCTAGTTTCCATTGTACCTTACCGGGTGGCCGTTGTTTGGTTGAAAGAGTTAAAAGCCCAAATCCAAGACTTACTTGACAACGGTTTCATTCGACCGAGCTCTTCGCCTTGGGGAGCCCCGATACTCTTCGTAAAGAAGAATGATGGTTCTATGCGGCTGTGAATCGATTACCGACAGTTGAACAAGGTAACCATCAAGAATAAGTATCTATTGCCAAGGATAGATGGATAATTCGATCAAATCAAGGATGCCTCTGTGTTTTCCAAGATCGATTTGAGGTCTGGGTATTATCAAATGAGAGTTAAAGATTGTGATGTACACAAAACTGCTTTTTGTAAAAGATATGGTCACTACGAATTCTTGGAGATGCCATTTGGGCTAACCAGTACACCGGTATCTTTTATGGACTTGATGAATCGGGTTTTTAGACCCTATCTAGATAAATTCGTAGTGGTATCATTGACAAAATTCTAATTTATTCCAAGAATGTTACGGAGCACTGTGAACATCTCCGTATTGTGCTTCAAACTCTTCGAGAGAAGCAGTTCTTCACTAAGTTCTCCAAATGTGAATTTTGGCTTACTGAAGTTGCCTTCCTTGGGCACGTTATATTGGCCTCGAGCATCCAAGTAGACCGGAAAAAAATCCAAGCCATCCTTGATTGGCATCCACTGAAGAATATTGGTGAGGTGAGAAGCTTCCTTGGTCTTGCTAGCTATTATAGAAGATTTTTCAAAGGATTTTCAATGATTGGAGTTGGTTGCGGTTGTATTTGCATTAAAAATCTGGAGGTCCATTGACTAAGTTGTCGCAGAAAGAAGCTCCATTTGTTTGGATCGAGGAACAACAACGAAGCTTTGACCAATTGAAGTAAGTGTCGACTCATGAACCAGTCCTAACCTAACCTGAGTCTGGTAAAGACTACACCATTTATAGTGATGCATCACATCTCGGGTTAGGATATGTATTGATGCAAGAAGGCAAGGTTATTGCATATGCATCGAGAAAACTTAAGCCTTATGAGGCGAATTGTCCCCCTCACGATCTGGAGTTGGCTGCGGTTGTATTTGCATTGAAAATCTGAAGGCACTATCTCTACGGAGAAAAGTATTATCTCTTTATCGATCATAAAAGTCTTAAATACCTCTTAACTCAGAAAGAGCTAAATCTTCGACAACAGAGATGGATAGAACTCCTCAAGAACTATGAACTCGTCATTGATTACCATCCGGGCAAGGCCAACGTTGTAGCTAATGCATTCAGCCGCAAACCTTCGCCTAGTAAATACTGTCATTAGGTATTGAACTCTAAGCATTGTATAGCAATTCGACTCATCGCATCATTGTTTTGTAGCCCCTCGAGCTATTAATGCTCACTTCCATCTTCGGAAGCATCATTATTTTGTAGCTAGACTTCAAGTTCAGTCTACCATTGTTTTGAGAATTAAAACATTACAAGAGCAAGACTCGGAAGTTCAATTCATTGTCTCTAAGCTTCAAGATAATCTTGACTTTAGGACCAATTCTAAAGGACTCTTATGCTTCCGTGATGAGGTCTGTGTGCCTAATGACGAGTCACTTCGTGATGATATCCTTAAGGAAGCTCATTCGAGCTCATTCTCTATTCATCTGGGTTCTGTGAAGATGTACAAGGATCTTCGTGAGATCTATTGGTGGCCGAGTATGAAGCAAGCCATAATCGACTTTGTGTCTAAATGTCTCACGTGCCAACGTGTCAAGGCTGAGCATCGTGTCCCTACCGGGTTACTGCAATTAAAGTGGGAGAAGATCATAATGGATTTTGTCAGTGGTCTTCCTCTAACTCCTGCTAAACACGATGCAATTTGGGTCATTGTGGATTGTTTCACCAAGTCAGCGCATTTCTTATCGGTTAGAATGGACTATGGTCTTCCAAAGTTAGCTAGCTTGTACATCAAGGAAGTTATCTGACTGTACGGAGTGGCACAATCTATCATTTCTGATCGGGATCCACGGTTTGCTTCTCAATTTTGGAAAACATTGCAAGAAGCTCTAGGAACTAGAGTTAATCTTAGCACTACTTTTCACCCTCGAACTTACGTCCAGTCAGAAAGGGTAATCCAGATCTTGGAGGACATGCTCCGTACGTGTTTTGTCGACTTTGGTAGATCATGGGAAAAGTCTCTACCTCTCATTGAGTTTGCCTATAACAATAGCTACCAAACTTCCATCAAGATGGCACTGTATGAATATTATATGGCAGACGTTGTAAAACCCTACTGTGTTGGTCTGAACTCAGTGAAGGTAAGATGTTGGGCCCTGATTTACTTTGGGAAACCGAAGAATAGATTACCATTATCCATAATCACTTAAAAGTTGGCTTTGATCGACAAAAGGCCTACGCAGACCTTAAACGAAAGGATATTCAATATGCGGTTGGAGAAACGGCTTTCCTTAAAGTCTCATCATGGAAGAAGATTCTAAGTTTCGACAAGAAGGGGAAACTGATTCCCCGATTTATTGGACCCTTTGAAGTTATTAAAAAAAGTTGGCCCTATAGCCTATCGACTATTGTTTCCCTTAGAACTAGACCAAATTCATAATGTGTTTCATGTATCAATGCTTCGAAAGTATCGTTCTGACCCTTTGCATGTCATTGTGAAAGAATCCAATGAAATCCAACCTAATCTATCTTATGAAGAGGAACCGGTTCAGATACTTGCAAAGGAAATTAAGAGACTTTGCAATAAAACTGTACCATTAATCAAAGTGCTCTAGAGGAGCCACACCGTTGAGGAAGCTACCTGGCAACCTGAGGAAACAATGAAGAAGCAATACCAGCATCTCTTCAATTTAGGTAAAATTCGAGGATGAATTTTTTTAGGGGGAAGAGATGTAACACCTCGAAATCCGATCTAGTCAGAATTAGGTTCCGGTGATTAGAAACCCTACATCGGGAAGGTTCAAATATTGTATTGACTTTGATCGCAAGGTCAATTGTATTAATATTAGTCTTTGATTGAGACAATTTATTGTTTAAAGGACCTCATTGAATACATTGAGAGTCATCTAGTGACTAAATTATAGAAATTGAAAGTTTGGGGGTTAAAGCATAGAGTATTGTGAGTTAAGGGACTAACCTTGTAATTATCCCCTCCTCAATTAAAGTCACCACTTACGTTAGTTAATCTGATGAAATTCCTTCATATGAAGGAAAGCTAATTCTATTGAAAGCATAAAAGATATATAATAGCCAAAGTTAGAAGCTTTACCCGATTGCTATTAAGCTAGCACCTCTATCTCATCTTCTTTCTCCAAGCAAGCACCTCCATTGTTGAGGTTGGAAAAGCTTGAGATTTCTTTGGTTTATTGATATCGAATCATTGTTATTGATCGGTTAAGCTAGAATCCTCAATTTATTGTTGATATCCATGGTTATATCAAGCTTAATCTTAAGCTAGGGTTTTGATTATCCATGGAAATCTAATAGCTAATGGCTATTCCAAGTTTAGTTATTGATTTTGATATCATTATGTTGATTTTGATAACATATCGTGAATTCTAATTATTTCCTATTGTTAACCTAGCTCAAGAAGTGGAGAAAGAGCATCCACCATCTCCATCAAGGGCTAAGGACAAGGGAATTGCTATCCGAGAGCTGTAGGAACTTCAAATTATTGAGGTAAGTGTAGTCGGAGTCTCGGGATTAGGCTAGGTGCCTTTCCCAATTTCATTGTCATTGAAATTGTTATCGTTAACTTCATTGTAAAGGATTATTACATCGAACCACTTAGTGGACGTCATTGGTAAGTACCGTGTAATACCCCAAATCATGGCCTAGTAACATGTCACAAACTAATTAGAACTTAATTGTACAAACAATCTACAAATTAGAAGAATTGATTAAACCTAGTGACTAAATTAAATGGATTGATAACTAAATAGCCGAATCATGATGACCAAATAAAAACAATTTTTAAATGTTGAATTGCATGCAACTAGAATGTGTAACTAAGGATTGATGAAGCAATTAGACCATAAATTGCCAAGTGGAGGCAATTGGCCAAGCCAAGTGATAACAACATGGCTAGGTGTCCATCTTCCTATCATCTTCTCCACTCAACCTTTCTCCTATCTTGGCCGAATCTCTCTCAACCATCTAAGAAAAGAAAGCTACCATTGTAGATGAAGGAAGCTTGCATGTGATCACATTTGCATGTAATTGAATAGCTAGGAAGATAGTAAGTGGTTTCTAAATCCTTTCTCCCTAGCAACTTGTTTGAATGAATGATTGATGATAGAGGTTGAATTTGGATTCATGTAATTGAATGTTAAATGTTATTCTTGAAATTTACCTTGAATTGTAGCTTGAATGTAGTTGAATTGCCTATGAATTGAAAATAGGGATCATGGTTGAAACTAGTTTTGATTATGGACTGTTTTGTTAGATAAAAATGTGTAAACATGCTAATTGTATATAATGCCCTGTTTTGATCATGTTGTTAGATTAATTGAGACTTGAATAGAGTAAATAGCTTGCTGGAAATTGAATGCATATAATTGGATTAGTTAAAGCTAGGTAATGGACTGCTCAAATGGTGAATTAGAGGTATATTGTTTATCAAATGGATCAAATTGAACATAGCACTATAATGCCCTATTATAATCACATTGATAGGTGAATTAGACTGACCTAGACACTTACATGAAAATAAGTTGAATTCCAATGTTAGAATCTTGTTTAGATTAATTATGAAGCTAGAAGCTCAACCTAGTGTAATCTGCCCAGAATACTCTATTTTGTGCAGTAACTTTGAAAAATCACCATAAATTGTATAAATGGAATTTAAGGATGAAATATTTATGGATAATGCCTTAACATGTCTAAATTCATTAGGACAAAACAGAACTAAATTCTGGATTGTAGAATGAATTGTAAAGAAGAAACACTAGGGACAGTGCAAACTATCCAGTGTTGTAAATTGCCCTGTCTTTAAGTTAAAAAACTTTATTAATTGGAAAATGATTAAAATGTAAGGCCTATATGATTAGAAAGAAAATTAAGTTATCTTTCCAACGGTGTAAGCCAATTGAAATTCCAACGTACGAAATGAAAGTTATGCATTTTAAGTGAGCAAAGTACATGCTGCCTAGTAGCAGCAGTTTAGGTAATTGTACACAGTTTTGTATACAGTTTGGTAAAGTGTTCTGCAAACAGTTTTGGGATAGTTTAATTGCTGCTCTGTTTTGCCTTAATATGGAATTTAGGAAGTTTGGTAATGTGCATTAAAGTGTGTATATGAATATGCTATTTGTCTTGTCTTGTATATGTGATGTATTAACCTTGTTGCCATGTTGAATAACCTTGTGATTACATGTTTTAATCTTGTTCTATCTATGTGAATTGCTAGAGCAATGAGAGGACTTTGTAGAAGGACCTAAAGTCGAGAATACAAGGGACAAGCAAAAGGGAATAGTCTTTCGAGACTAGCTAGCTTGGGGAGTATTGTGAATGTAGTTTATTCTGGAGTTAGGACTAGGTCCTAACTAAAGCAAGCATGTTTAAGTTATTGAATTGTTAATTGGACTTAAAATGGTCTTGATCTAATAAGGGAAGTATGAAATAAGATTATGCATGAAACTTTACTACATCTTTGAAGTGTTGTATAAGTAGAATGCTAGCATGTATATGTGGTAACATTGATGCTTGTAAGAATGACATGGTATTGTGATCAATTGCTTAAATTTAATGCTTGAAATGCTAGCATAGATGATGCAATGAACACTTGAAATGTTGAGCTATGGCTCTATTGGCCTAAGGGCTTAATACATGTATAAACTTACCAGGCAATACTCGAAATGACTCTTGGAAAAGATAATGCTTGACATGAACTTGTACACTTGAATGATACATGATATTGAACTTGAAAAGCTTAAAATCCATAAATAAATGAATAAACAACCTTGGTTGCTAGTTGAATAGGTAGAAGGGCATGCCTTAGAGTCTAGATCTCATTGTGTCAGGGTGGACTACGGTCCAGGGCTAAGGCCCCTATTTGGCAACAGACGGAGGGTACGTATGTGGTCTTTGGCGACAGTATGAGGGTTGACCAGTATTACGGTACATCTTGTGGTGACAGTTGGTTGGAGACTCGATTACCTAGACAAACTATGAACCAAGGATTGTGTTAAAATATAATAAATGAACTAATAAGCATGAATAGCTTGATTACTTGTCATGTAAGCATGATTTGCTTGATTACTTGTCATGTAAGCATGATTTGCTTGATTACTTGTCATGTAAGAATGATTTGCTTGGTTACTTGTTATGTAAGCATGATTTGCTTGATTTCTTGTTATGTAAGCATGAATTATGATTCATTGTCTCTTGCTTCTTATGTTAGTCGAATACTTGAAATCCTTAGCTAGGATCATTCTTGACTAATTGACACTTAAATTGATATAACAATTGGTTAGAACTAGTTACTGCCTCACTAAGTACATTCTTGTACTATCACTCCTGTTTTCATTCTTCCCAACTATAGGATAAAGGATTCGATTGTTGCTTGATCTTGAAGCCTAGTTTCTTGAGCACGAAGCAAGACACAAGCATAGCTAAAGTATGGTTCATACTTGTTTTGTACTCCCCTAGTTGGTGGCACTTAGATTGTATCTAGTGAACTAGTGCATGCATTTTGAGTACTTGAATACTTGTATATATGTGTTCTTGAATGGGCCTACTATGTTATGAACTTGGTTGACAATGTGAATCAAGTTGTATTGAACTCAAATTTTATGTAATGTATAAGTAGTTGTTGCGCATATATGAATATACATATGGAATGTTCAAGTGATTGATCTAGCTTATATTGCTATTCGAATGCCTTGTGGAATGATATAGTCACTTGTGTGAATAAACCATGTTGTAGGTGTTGTTATGTATTTGTATGGTGAATGCCGAATGGTATAGTTGTTTGGAAATAAGTTACATGCAATTGTATGTTCAACAATCATGTTTAGTAAATTTAGGTACGAGATGTTATATGTATCAATCTAAGGAAAAATGAAATGAAATGGAAGCATGTTTGTATACTTAGGCCATTCGAATGATAGTGGTATGATGTAGTTAATGGAATTGTTAAAGTAGTAACCTATAATGACTTGTAAACAAAATATGACATTACTTGCTTGATAAGTTAAGTATGCTTGGTTGCTTGCTAGTTAAGTAACTCATCTAATAGGGATGAGTTAATCTATTCTTGCCTTGTTCTTGCTTGTAATGTAATGTTCTTGCTTGGTAACGCTCCCGAGCCGGTTTTCTACTAACACGAGGTAGGGGGTGTTACATATCGGAAAGCACGACATCAAATATTGGTTATCGACATTGTCATTGTCATTGAGTATTATCATTGTCACCGCCATTGATATTGCTATTGATATTGTCATCGAACCATAGAAACATAGAATATTGAACATAGATCATTGAACATTGCCATTGTTACCAATATTGCTATCTGACATTGATATTGAATCATTGCTTATGGACAAAGACATTGGAACATTGAACATTGCTATTGCCATTGATTACTGATTACTAATATTGTTACAAACCTTGGATTCAAACGACATTGGATACAATTGGCATGCCATAGAATTCATGAGCTCAGGGTACGGGTGGACTACGGTCCTTGGGCTACGACCTATGTTGATTTGGCGAGGCGGGGGGATTTTTATGGTGTTGGTCATATTGGCGAGGTGGAGGGAATAGACTATTCATTGATTTGGAGAGGCATAGGAATTCGTGTATCCACTATCCCGAATCAATCCAAGGGTTAATAATGAAATATGATAATATTGCTATTGAAATATGGTATCGATACGGGTTCAGGGTGTATCAATACAAAGTCAACGTGGTTAACCTGTATCGATACGAGCTTGTTGCTAAGAAATAAGGAATCCTTAATTTAGTCATAGCCTACCGATACAGCCCTAAGTGTATCGGTACGGTGACAGGTAATTTAGTTAAAAGGGCTATGAGGTACTTTTTGAAATGTTATAAATTGGTCACTGAATAATAAAGGTCTAATTTGAAGGGGCAAATGAACTCTGATTAATATGAAAATTAGTATGACTACTAAATATAGCTCGAACTACGTTATAGTAAGGTTAATTGCAGGAATGGGCCTCTAGATTATGGAAATTATAGTCTAGTCCTAGTAACTTGTAAAAGTTTAAAATTGGTCATAAATAGACAATCACAGCTTTGTAGTGGGCTAATGGACTTGTACTATTATTTGGTAAAGTTTGAAAAGCATAAACTTAATAAAATATCAATTATTGATTGAAATTTATCGCATTGATGGACGTACTGCTCGCCAGTAGCACACTTCGACCCGGTTCTCGACCAGGCCAGAAAGGGGGTGTTACATGCTTAAGCTCATTTCTGGAGATTTGAGGTGGAGCGAGGTAGGATTATCTGAGGAGAAGAGGAATCAAGTGTTGGATCAAGGAAAATACTTTGTTATCTTCTTAGATTTTTCTTTATTTAGATGTTTGTTGGAGATTACTCGAGTATTTTGTGCTTAGTTGACGACGGTTTAAACTTTTGAGCTTGATGAACTTGTTGAAACCTTCTCTTCTGTTTAATATATATATTTCTATTAGCTTTTTCTGAAACTTTAATTGTTGGATGTGATTAATGAAACCTTATCTTCAGTTTAATATATATATTTCTATTAGCTTTTTCTAAAACTTTAACTGTTGGATGTGATTAATGTTTGCATGAGAATGTTAAACTAGTCACTCATATTGACGGATGCAGTGACAAGTCAGTTTAACGAGTATTACAACGAGAGTTGAATGGATACAACAAAACTTGATCCGCTCGTTCAAAGGTTTATAGTTCTGACTCATAACGAGAGTTGTAGCCGATCTACATCCCTACGTCAGTAGTTGAATATTAAATGGAAGCTAGTACTCAAGCTCGCTTTCTATTCACTAATTGAGCCATCGTACTTCCTCGAAGTGTAGTTGATCTTTATGCCGAACCAAACCAAGGAGATATGGGCTTTATTCTATATTTCTATACTCTTTATATATTATGTTATTGCTACCACAATTAATTTATTATCCATTACCTATTCCTTTTATTGCAACCACTTTTACAGTTACAATATCCACTTTTACAGAATTGCTTGTTGCCACATAATATTTAAATTGAATACATCATCCTCATGGGATCGATTTTCAATTAGGATTCCCATGTTTCTATTCTTTCATTGACAATGTTGCTTGCACTTAGAGTGTGACGTTTCCCCACTGATCACAACACTCCACGGTCTAGAACTTTCCCTTACAAAAACCAACTTTAAAGAAGGCTCATAAAGGTTAGCATAAAACTCCCTTACCAGAGAAACATTATAACTCATAGGGTGAATGCAAAAGGTGCCCTATTTGCGAAAATTGATGGTATCTTAAATCAATTTTCCAGGTTCCTTTTATTGGGAAAACACAATCCCATGTTCCGGGTGGATACTCCACTTGAGGATGTGTTCCATGTACCGTTCTTCGGCTCTTTCTGTTTGGAACACCTCATACTTAGTGTTCTCTACTTGGGCAGCAGGCTCCTTGTCTTAAGGGTTTGAGGTTGAGCCTTGTGTGTCTTTTGCAGAGGTCTCCATGGAAATTTTGCAAGCAGCTCTAGACTTTGCCATTAGAGAGTAAAGAAAAAGACAAAAATGAAGGATTTTTGCAGAAGAAAATCAAAGCTTTGAAGATTCGGAGAAGAAGAATATAGAGAAATCTAAGCGAAGATGTTAGTGTAATTAGAGTTGTTAAATAAAATATGAAGAAAAGAAGGAAATGAAAAGGCATTATCTTTACCTTCTGATGCGATGAGATTTGACGGTCTGATTGTGGCGCAAAAATCACTCTCGTTCAATGCATCTCCCACTCTCACCAATGAAGGGTTGTGATTTTTTGGTGATTAATCAGTGTAACCAAATTACCTGTATTGCCCCAGAAATCATACATATGATGGGATTTTTGTCTTGTTGTACACCAATGAAGGATTCCATACTGTTGTCACTAATTTTTCACTTTTTCTATAATTGTTGTTTTCATTATTGTATAATTGCTATATGTAATATTAATGTAGTAATTAGTATTAGTATTATGTAGGTTTCATATAATGTTGTTAGTATAATTAGTGTATTATAGTTAGTGTAAAAGGTTAGTGTAAAAACCCAAAATATAAAACTACAAGACCCATTTATAAATTAAAAAAATAAAAGGTCCATTAGATTTAGAGTCCATAATACATTATACAAGGACCCATTGGCCCGATTATAACTAAATAAAACCCTAATCCCTTTGTTTCTTTGTTGCACAGCCGATAGAGGGCCGTTGGATCAAGAATCGATCCAACAACGCAGATTACACCAGCTAGAGGGTGATGAAGCACCCATTCCCACAGCCTTTAGATCAAGGAGTGATCTAACGGTCTAGATGGCTCCAAGGCAAGGCACGCGGATCACCACTCGTGCGTGACAGCCTCGCCGTGACGTTTCAACTCCAGCTGTTCGTTATATCTTCTCCGGCGAGCACCCGAGCTATTCTTGTCACCATTTACTCTTGTCGGCGTCTCCTTCGTTGAGTCAAAGCCATCAGGGACATGAAAAAGAAGGAAAAAGAGGATTAAATCCCGAAATCGTAGAAAAACCCATCGAAAGTTAGCGGATGCAATCCCTAAATTGAAGCTCAGCATGAATCAAGAAAAAATTAAATAAAAATAGAGGCAAATCGGGGTAGACATTAGGGATTCATGCTTAGAATTCAAGCATTTCTTGTAATATAAATAAGATTGTAATTCTTTGTGACAAACACATCAGATTGATACGAAAAACACAAATCAGATACATATACAATAAGCATTCGGATTCCAGAGGTTGTAACAATTCAGCAAGTGTATTCAAGCATTTCCAGTGAAATAAAGCAAATTTTTCTACTAATTCTTTCTTCCTATGTTCAATTTCGTTTTAAAATAAAGAAAATGGATTGTTTTCACCTCTATTTTATTGAAAATGCCATTGTGATTTGATTCTGACGTAGCTCCGGCGAAAAATATGATTCAAAGGTCACCAAAATCTGGGAAATTAGGGTTTTCTGGAAATTTCACCGCCGGCAACGGCGACCGGTACCGGTGGATGGCGGTCGGCACGGTGGATGTTCATCGTGTTCTTCATTTCAAGAAACACGAAAGAACATATCAGAGGATTTAAAAAAGGGTGGTTTTGATCCGTTCTAATAAAATGGGAGAAAACGATTTTTGTTTCTGATAAAGGCTTTATATACCAACCCGATGACCTGACCCATACCCGGCTATAACCCGCGCCCTACTTTCATGGATCTTGTACCATGGCTCTCTAGTTTTACAATCCTCCCAATTTAATCATTTTTTCTTTAAAATTAAACACCAGATTTCTAATTGTTCCCAAATCGTCTATCTAATTTTGTCAATTTCTCAATTTAACCTTTGTTCCTTTTAATTGAGCACCCTTTTTTGAAATTATTTTTAAAATAACCATCAGATTTTGTTTTTCACTCAATTAAACCCTTAATCGAAATTTTTCTTTAAAAAATAATAATCCCTTTTCTTGTTTATTTCTCTAGTCAAGTAATTTAAGCAATTTTATTTATTTTAGATTTTTATGTGAGTATTTGTATGTTTTTATGTTTAATCCTTAGGAATAGGTTCTGAAGATTTAGGTTAGAGCCATTTTGTAATGAAAAACTTCCTTCATATCTTAAAATAAAACACACTTAAATACATTTAAATCTTAATAGTTAAAATGAATGTAGATATTTCTTTAGGGTTTAATCACTGATTAGGTTTTAATAAAAACTTTAACACATTTAATTTTCCCTGTTGGTTTGTTAAAAAGTGAAAACTTAATTAATGCGGTGCCTTATCAAGAGGGAATGACAAGTTAGATCCAGGAGTGTTGGCGGTAATTAAAGTCCATTTCCTGGGAGATAAAGCCGTTAAAATAGATTTACATTCACTTAGCGGACAAATAAAGCGAAATCATGTGAACTTGCAAAATTCCAATTTTCAAAATACTATTTTAAAATCAATTAGGTACCAATTTGTGGGGGTGCTAACCCTTCCCTACATGTAACCGACCCCCGAAATTGTTTTCTCTTGTTTTTCATGGAACAAAATTGTTGTTTTAATAAATAAAAGGTTTTTATTAAAATAACCCTTGTTTTAGAAGTGCTCCAATCACACTTTTTAAAAAAAAGATTGGTGGCAACTCCGTGTTTTCTTAAGTTTTCCAACTAACGTCAAAACCTTTCCTAAAAATGGTTGCGACTCCGCTGTGGACATTTTGTTTTTTAAAAAACAAAAGAGGGTCAGGCCACAAATTATTTTCAAAAAAAATTTTAGAAAAAGAATTTGCAAGTTCACAAAGGTTTCAATCTATTCGTCCGCTCAATGAATGTAATTCTATCTTACGCATTTTAAAATTGTTGCAAAAAGCTTTACTCCCGAGCTTCACCCAATTGTTAAGTAAGGGGAAAAAGCTTTGCTCGTGTCAGAATATTGATTCTCCGTTTGAGCCTAGCAAGTACCTTTGGGACTCATATGCCTTATGTCTTCGTAAGGATACTAATAATTCGAGAAGGCATAGGAAGTGAGTCCTCCTGAGTTGAACATGGTTCGTTTGAAGCCTATAATGGGTGAGAACCAGGGGCTTTGCTACCCTTAGCAGGGGATAGCAAAGACAGCTCGGATACCTTTTAGAACTTAACCAAGTTTGAGAATTTAGAGCCTACCCCAATAGAGCCATGCGGAAAACCTAGGGTTTTGAGTCTGGTCAAAATTGTTGTGAATAATCCGTAGAGACATGTCATGGGTGTTGGAATGTGCTGCCCAGAATTGTTCATGGAATTATTTTGGCCTCTTTGTGTTTTCTTAATTCTAATCCTTTTCTTTCTTGTTTTGTTGTTTTGCATATTTCATTCATGCAACATCATTCCATATCAGAAGGGGTTGATTCTCAAAAATATTTGCTCAACTTTGAAAAGCTCTTGTCATGGATGAAAGGATCCTGAAAAGTGAAGATGAGAATTCAAAAGTGCAACATTGGTCTGAGGTTAATCAGCGAACATTTGGGGACAGTCTAGAAGTTGATCATGAGACAGAGACTTCAGAATATGCCCGCATCAATATTAAACAGAATAACATGCAAGAGCTGTGAGAAATCTGGGATCATTTTGATTATGAAACTAAGCAGTTGTTCCATGAAGTCTATGGTGATATAGTATATCTCCTTTGTGTGAAGGTAAAAGAGCCATTTCTCAAAGACCTGGTTCAGTTCTGGAATCCCGTGTATTGTTACTTCACTTTCAATGGAGAAGATATGATGCCCACGTTTGAAGAATACTCGGCTCTATTCAACTTGTGCAAGGTAAAGAAGAACTGGGTCTATGCCAAACCTCCTAAAACCAAGAACCTGCACTCAAGGCTCCAAGCTCTCGCTGGTATGAGTGATGGCTGGGTCAAGTGGTTGATACGAAAGAGAGGAGGCAGCTTCAATTTCTCTTGGTCAAGTATCAGAAATATAATTTTGATTCACCTCGATAGAGAGAAGAGAGTTGATCTCCTAACCATTGCAATTTATGGTTTAGTCATTTTCCAAAAGTTCTAGGGAACATTGATGTGGCATTACTTGATTTCCTTGAACAGCTAAAGAGAGAAGTAAACCCAGTGCCAGTTGTACTTGCTGAAACCTTCATTTCCCTTAATACTTGTCGAAAAGTTGAAGGTGTCCATTTTGGAGGATGTGCTATGCTTCTACAAGTTTGGGCTCTTAGTCACTTCTGGAAATGCCCAACATTGGCCTTATCAAATGTATTTTTTCCAAACTTCTCTCCTCTCTGCGAGTTCCTAGAAAAGGAATGGCCAGTTGCTAAGAAAATTAAGTGGATTAAAATTTTCAAAGACTGCCACGATAAAGACATTAGATGGAGGGTTTCTTGGATGTGCCATACTAAGATTTTGTACAAGTGTGGGGATTTCAACTTCTTGATGCTGCTAGGTCTTTGGGGAGGAATTAGATGTGCTCCTTTGCTGGTATCTCGTCAGTTTGGGTCTCGGCAGTTCATCCCATTCACTACTGGTCTTGATTCATCAGAATTCAAGTTCCAATGAGAGTTTAAACAGAAGGTTCAGACGATTAGTGATGCATGGAATCATTGTTATCATATGGATTTAGAGTCTGATAAACATTACATGTACACCCTTGATTACAATATCTGGAGGCGCATAAGAGTGAATGACAGAATCATAGCACCTACACCCGGCCAGGCTAAGTCTTTAGAGGAACACTTGAAGGAAGTCCCTACAAAAGTTGACATCTTAAGAGAAGAGCTGAGAAGGGCCAGGTTAGAAATAGAAGCCCTAGAAGAGTAGAACCAATGGGACAGGTTTGACTCAAGCCTTGACGTAGAAAAGTATAAAGGGGAAACGAAGCGAGTGATAAAACTATATGAAGACTTAGAAAGGAGGTTTGAAATTTAAAGGGTTGATTTCCTCAAGTTTCAAACTACTGTTCAAAATGCGGATCTGAGAAAAACCCTAAAACAGTGGAAACATGAAATCGAGCATGCTGTGGGAAAGGAGAAAGAGGGTGGAAAGTTGAGAAGTACAGATGAGCCCTTGCTAAAGAAAAGAAAAAGGTTAAATTGGCAACTGAAAATGGAAATGGCAAATGGGTTCTTGAAAAAGAGAAAAAAAGTGTGGCTGCATGGAAAAGGAAGGCCCACGACAACAAGATTCGTTTATTTAAGTTACAGACGGCATATGAAAAGACTAGTGAGAAGCTGAAGCAAAGCCAAGATTGTATTGCTGAGTTGCAGGCCAAGGTAGAGGATTTGAACCGTTCGCTACACGAATTTCAGAATTGTCACACTTACACAAAACTCCAGGCCAGCCTAAATGAGAATGACTCCCTGAGAGAGCAAGTGGAAGAAATGGATAATATCATTCAGGAGTATAGAACTAAGATCTTAGTCCTTGAAGATATAGCTGATAGAGGAAATGATTACTGGTTCACCCGTCTTAGAGATAATGCCATAAGATTCCAAGAGCAGGATAAGTTTGATAGGACCGTCATGACTCAGGTTCAGGATGTGGCTCAACATGTGACGATGTTAGCCACTGAAGCTGCAGCCCTTCGTCAGTACATTAAACTAGTAGGGGAGGTTGGACCAAGACTTATGTGGCTTATCGAAGAAATCAAGGAATTAGGAGTTTGTGCAGAAAATTATTTGTAGAACAAATGAAATTTGATGTAATAAGGACCTTTTCATATTCAATAAAGAGTTGTTTCTTGAGCAGATATTTCATAGAATTGATGGCCCTTCGCCTGCATTCATGCATTTGCATTGCATTTTTTTGTTTTGTTGCTTTACTTTGAATTTGTATGTTTACATCTGCGCATGCATCCATGACATAATAAGAATCTAACTTAAATAAAAAGCATGACAGAAATTCAAAATAGAAAAAACAACTCACAAGTACGGTACCCGGTCCCAAGCCAGAGCAAAGGAAGATAGAGTGGTGGCCTTGGAAACTAGTCACAAAAGCACCCAGGGTAGGTTTGACAAGCTGGAAATGGGCCTGAAACAACAAATGGAATTAGTTCACCAGAAGACAGTTAGCTCGATTGCGACAATGCTGGGATTCAAGGACCCAAATGCAGTAGAAGTTGGAGAGGAAACCAATGCTTTGCCCCGATTCCAGGGAATGACTTTCACTCATCCTGGAATGCAAAAGGAAGCTTCAACACCAAAGGCTAAGCTGACTCCCCATTTTGTTGAGTCCTCTGTTTGGAATGAGTTTAAGGCTAATATAGAATGAACTCCCAACTATGAAGTACCCAACATGGATGAGATTGCTAATAAGGCTAAAACTGAGAAGAAATGGGAAGATCATTATGAGAAGTTAGAAGGAATGATTAAGTTTTTCCGAGAAGGAAGTATTCACGGCGGTGTGGATGCCAAAGACTTAAGCCTAGTGACAGACTTGGTAGTACCTCCGAAATTCAAAATTCCAGATTTTTAGAAGTACAATGGAACTACATGCCTTTAGTTATCAAGGCTAAAGCAAGAGCTAGTGAGCTCGCAAGGGGAGTAATCTCGTGACTTGTAATTAAGGCACTAACCCCATTTCCATACAAGGACAGCAAGCAGGTCCTATGGAATTATGCTTGCACAGTGGCAGTCCTAAAAGGATCATCTATTGAAGAGAAAACAAAAGAAGAACTAGTTAATGAAGTTAGCCGTTTTACGAGGAGTGGAAGGCTCTATTCCTAGCCAAGAGTAGAAGATAGAGATGCGGCACAAAGGAAAGCTGCTTTTGAAGAGTTAGAAAAAGAAGGAGAGAGAAAATAGATTCTCTCGTACAAGAAAGAGTTAGAAATACTGAATCTCGGTACTGAAGATGAGAAATGAGAGGTGAAAATTGGCACCACTATTACAGCCCATACTCGACAAAGCCTGATTGAGCTCTTAAAAGAATTCAAGGATATCTTCGCTTGGTCATATCAATACATATCGGGTCTCGACACTGACATCGTTGTACATCGGCTTCCAATAAAATTAGGACGCGAGCCTGTAAAGTAAAAGCTTAGGAGGATGAAAGTAGATATGCTCCTAAAAATCAGGGATGAGGTAAAAAACAGTTTGACGTAGGATTTTTAGTGGTAGATAAGTATCCAGAATGGGTGGCCAACATTGTCCAGTTCCCAAGAAGGATGGAAAGGTACGCATGTGCGTTAACTATAGGGATCTCAATAGGGCAAGCCCCAAAGACAATTTTTTGTTACCGCACATAGACACATTAGTGGATAACACAGCCAGACATTCCCTTTTCTCTTTCATGAATGGGTTTTCTGGGTATAACCAAATTAAAATGTGCCCATAGGATATGGAAAAGACCACATTCGTAACACTTTGAGGAACCTTTTGTTATAAAGTAATGCCCTTTGGTCTAAAGATTGCAGGGGCAACTTACCAAAGATCTATGGTCACTCTTTTCAATGATATAGTGCATCGGGAAATAGAAGTCTACGTAGATGATATGATCGCCAAATCCTGATCTGAAGTGGAGTATTGATGAATTTGAAGAAACTCTTTCAAAGGCTGAGGAAGTTCCAGCTAAAGCTTAACCCAAACAAATGCACATTTGGGGTCACATCAGGAAAATTATTGGGCTTTGTGGTGAGCAGGAGAGGAATTGAGATTGATCCGGAAAAAATTAAGGTCATACAAAAGCTCCCACCACCTTAAACAAAAAATGAGGTTCGGGGTTTCCTGGGGAGGTTAAACTACATCACCCGTTTTATCTCCCAGTTAACTGATAAGTGTGATCCAATTTTTAGACTACTCAGAAAAAATGACCCAGGGAAATGTAATGAAGAATACCAGGCGGCTTTAGAAAAGATCAAAGAGGAGTTAACCAACCCTCCTGTATTAGTACCACTTATTTCGGGGAGGCCCTTAATCCTTTATTTAACGGTGCATGAAAATTCTATGGGATACGTATTAGGGCAACATGACGATACTGGAAGAAAAGAAAGGGTGATATATTACCTAAGCAAGAAGTTCACTGATTGTGAAACCAGATATTCCTCAATTGAAAAGCTATGTTGTGCTTTGATATGGGCAGCTAAAAGGCTCAGACAATATATGTTATATCACACTACATGCCTAATCTCAAAATTGGATCCTTTAAAGTTCATGATGAAAGCTCCAGCCTTATCAGGAAGATTAGCACGTTGGCAGATGTTACTATCAGAGTTTGATATCTAATATGTAAGCCAAAAAGCAATAAAAGGGAGTGTCATAGCTGACTTTTTGGCAAGTCGCGCTTGTGATGATTATGAAGCATTGAATTTTAATTTCCCTAATGAAGATTTGATGTGTATCATAGAAGATGATGAGGCTTCAACAGAATCTTGGGTTATGAACTTCGATGGTGCAGTAAATGCGTTAGGGCAAGGTATAGGGGCAGTTTTGGTTTTGCCAGAAGGATATTATTACCCTTTTACCAGTCGATTAAGATTCTTCTGCACTAATAACATGGCAGAATACGAGGCTTGTATAATGAGTCTAAGAGAGGCTATTTAAAGGAAAGTCTGTACTTTATGGGTTTTTGGGGACTCTGTATTGGTCATTTGTCAAATACGTGGCAAATGAGAGACAAAAGATGCAAAGTTGGTAGAATACCACAAGTTGGTCCTTGAGTTGACTAAAGAATTTTATGAGATCACTTTCAAATATCTCCCTAGAGAAGATAACCAAATGGTCGATGCTTTAGCTACTTTAGTAGCCATGTTTAAAGCAAGTGAAGATTCTAAAATGATACCCATCAGGCTACATATTCTAGACTCCATAGCCCATTGTTATGATGTGGAAGAAGAAATAGATGGATTGCCATGGTACCATGACATCTTGCAATATGTAAAATCTTAGCAGTACCACCACAAGCTACAGAGAATGAAAAGAAAGTGATCAAGAGGATGGCATCAGGGTATATTCTCGATGGAGAAATTTTATAGAGAAGAAGTCGTGATCAAGTGATTCTAAGATGTGTGGGTGCAAAGGAAGCTTAATTAATTATGGAATAAGTTCATGAAGGAGTTTGTGGAACCCATCACAGTGGCTTCACCATGGCTAGAAGAATCATGTGTCTTGGATATTACTGGTTGACCATGGAAGGTGATTGCATCAACTATCTCACAACTGCCATAAATGCCAGATCTACACAGACAAGGTTCATACACCACCTCAACCTCTTCATGTTATGACAGCACCCTGGCCTTTCTTTATGTGGGGCATTGATGTCATTTGTCAAATTCATCCCAAGGCTTCAAATAGGCATCATTTTATCTTGGTAGCCATTGACTATTTCACAAAATGGGTAGAAGTAGCTTCTTATGCAAACGTCACCAGATTTATGGTTTGCAAGTTTTTAAAGAAAGAAATCATTTGCCGATATGGCTTACCTAAAAGTATCATCAATGACAACGCCTCCAATTTGAATAATAGGATGATAAGTGGAGTTTGTGAATAGTTCAATGTCAAACATCATAATTCTGTGGTATATTGCCCAAAGAAGAATGGGGCAGTGGAAGATGCAAATAAGAAAATCAAGAAGATAGTTGCAAAAATAACTGATACCTATAAAGATTGGCATGAGAAGCTATCGTTTGCCTTATACGCCTATCGAACCGCAGTACGAACCTCTACTAGGGCAACACCATTTTCATTGGTGTACGGAGTAGAAGCTGTATTACCAATTGAAGTTGAGATACCATCGCTTCGTGTCTTAACGGAAGCAAAGTTGGGAGAAGTAGAATGGGTTCAAGCAAGATATGACCAGCTGAACTTAATTGAAGTGAAAAGATTGAAAGCACTATGTCATGGGCAGATGTATCAAAGAAGGATGATAAGGGCTCACGAGAAGAAAGTTTGCCTGAGAGAATTTAAAGAAGGTGATTTGGTACTAAAAATGAAGTTACCAATCCAAAGTGATTCCCGATGAAAATGGGTACCGAATTGGGAGGG
Organism: Hibiscus mutabilis; assembly: GCA_019671005.1. NCBI lineage: Eukaryota > Viridiplantae > Streptophyta > Magnoliopsida > Malvales > Malvaceae > Hibiscus > Hibiscus mutabilis. Next base: position 17,510,205 of record CM033735.1, on the reverse strand, counting down.
ACCTTACATTGTAACAAGGGTTTTCTCAAGTGGGCGTTAATTTTGGCTGAAATGGATAAAGATGAACTTCATAGTCCAATAAACTCAAATTCAGTCACAAAGTATTATGTCTGAAGAAGAAGGAGAAAAAAGAAAAAAAGGAAAAAAAGAAAAAAAGAAAGAAGAACAAGAAAGAAAAAAAATGGGGGATCAAAACCTGCAAAGTACGTTTTGAAACCAAAAGAGGACTTAAGTTGAAAACCCACAAAGGGCAGCTTAGGTAGTTAATAACTAGGGAGATTCTCTCGAGAACGTAACACGGATAAGTTATGAACTTTCTCACATTGTCACCATTGTCGAAGTATGCTCAGCATCGGTAACATTCAAGACATCTCACGGTGTTTTGACAAGAGGAGTTTTGGTCATTGATGTTTGAATATTTGTAACTTCTTTTCTATTTGCCGCAATATTGATGAAGTTTTATTTCTTAGCCCATTTCTTTATTTACACCATCTCCCTTTTTCGTATAAGCATCTTGCATTGAAATGAGAATTAATAAATTTGACATCACTTAAAATATACAAAAGATTTTTGGGCATTACTTTGAAATTTGTTTAAAAGGGTATTGGAACTATGAGGTATTCCGTGATTAAATTCAGAGCTTGGGGCATAAAGAGCAGTAAACACATGAAGAGGTTCAAGGTGGAAGTAGGTTTTGCTGCAAAGATTTCCATGTAAGCAATTCAAAGATTTCTGTGGAGGCAGAGATGTTTGACATTACCCTAAGGCAGCATGGTGCAAAGCATAGATGCTTACATGAGATAGTTTGTTTTCTATAATAATGAGAACAATTTTACAGACATTGGAGGGAATAGCTAAGGATATGTGGTGCTTTCATTCAAGACCACTCAAGAAAGGCCTGTCACTGAATATTGAGAACAACAGGATTCAAGGAGGTTTATCACTAAACATTGATGTATCAACTACAATGATAACTTGACAAAGGCTAAATGAGTGTTGAAGAATATAAGGATAAAGTTAGTCTTTCCAACCATGAGTACAAGATAACTAGATTAAGCAAGCAAATGTGCAAAAGATCAGAAATGTTCTCAGTGAAGCAAAGAAGTACTAAGAATGAGAATGGTGAAGTAGAGATGCTGAAGATGACTATCTATGATTATTTTGTCAACTATCGCAATTTTTAGATGATTTCCCACACATTAATGATGACAAGCCTAAGCATCCCCCATATATCCCCACAAAGTTTCACTCTTAGGTGTCCTAGCAACGCTATACATTTTGCAAAGAACATCATTGGTTGAAAAATTAAGGCATAAGTCACAGGAAAAGATGAATGTAGCTATGGAATTAAACCTATGGTACAACATGGTGGTGTTTTGGTGAACTCCAATTTCACCCAAATTAAAGGACGGGTCCTACAATTCCCGAAGTTATGAGTAGGCAATTTTGAAGATTACTTTCCAATGAATGGTCGATGGAATTTTAACAGCAAGAAAATGGTGAAGACAACTAGTGTTGAAAGATGGGCTAGTGCAAGCTTACTTTCTCATTTGATCTTAATAACATGGTGCAAAGCCTTTCATCGTAGAGAAATGAAAGGAAGTCATACTGCTTCTTCTGATGGGATGTACTAGAATAGACATTTACCTTTTGTTGTCAGAGTTGAGAAAATGTTTGAGATGATATGATTCAAGAAAACTAATTCTGATAAAAGGATTATAAAAAGCAAAAGAGACATGCATTCATGTTTTAGACATTCTTAGGGGCATGATCACCATAACTGCATCATATGTCAGGTTTTTTGCAAGTGTGAAAGTTTTTATGCAAAAGAACCTGCCTATCCTTTCGGGCATCAAGAGAATGGAATTTGCTTATCTATTCGAGCATAATGAGAATATAACTCGCTTATCCATCCAAGCATAAGGAGGATGGAACCTTTTTCAATCTACTTATCTATTCAAGCATGAGGAGAATAGAACCTGCCTATCCATTAGGGCATTTGGAGAATAGAACATGTTTATCTATTCGAGCACGAGGAGAATAGAACATGCCTATATGTTAGGGCATTTGGAGAATGGAACATGCTTAACTATTCGAGCATGAGGAGAATAGAACCTGTCTATCCGTTCGGGCAATTAGAGAATCGAACCTGCTTATCTATTCGAGCACGAGGTGAATAGAACCCGCCTATTCGTTCGGGCATTTGGAGAATGGAACCTACATATCTATTCGAGTATGAGGAGAATAGAACCCGCATATCTATTCAGGCTTAAAGAGAATAGGACGTGCTTATCCGTTCAAGCAAAGGAGAACGGAGCTTGCCAGTTTGTTTGGGCATCGATAGGTTTGACAATCGGTGAAAATCAGTGTCCTTTGATCTTTTCTCTATTCCTGTTTCACTGGAATAACCAAAAAGGGGCAACTGTTGTCACTAATTTTTCACTTTTTCTATAATTATTGTTTTCATTATTGTATATGTAATATCCTCAAAACTAGTATAAAAAAAGTTACTAGAATGCCTTCATTTGATCCCTAATTGATTGAAAATAAGATACTAAGTCTAGTTATTAAGGACTAGAATGCTATAAATGAAAAAGTGGTAACCTAATGTTTAAGTGACCAAACCGAAACAAGTGACAAATTAAAGGAGTGCATGCAAAAAAATTACATTCCTAAAATGCCCTTATACATGTCATTTGGGAGGAATTAATTGATGAACCATTGTCATATTCCTCCCTTGTTGGCCGAGTGAATGAGCAAAATAGAGAGGAAAGAAATTGAGAGAGAAAACTCCATGTTCATTGATGCAAGCTTGAAATTTGGAGAAATTGGAGTTGCTAGCATTCATATTACCTTGATAGGAAGGTAAAATCTCTTCCTTAATGCATTATAGATTCAAATGATGCATGTAGATTTAGGGCTCTTGCTTGAATTACATGAATTTGATGAATAGTTAGTGAATTGATGCTATGAACTAGTTAAGAAGTTCAATTGATTGATCAATCCATGAAATTGATATGCCATTCGAATGAGTAGGAGAAACTGATGTTGTCAATAGCCAAATTGATGGTGAAATGCTATGCTAGATGCTGGAAAATTTGGATGATGATTAGAATGGATGATTGATATGTGAATTGAAATTGTGGATGCTGAAAATTCTAGTGAATTGATGTCTTAATGAATCAAATTGAAAATATTGCTCAATTGCCCTATTTTTATAGGATTGACACATAATTGGATTGACTTAGACATGTATGAAAAAGTTTATATATTGAACAATCATGTTAGGATCCTTGTCTAAGTGATTTAAGAAGCTAGAATCTAGCTAAAGGAAAGTTGTCCAGAATACTCTGTTTTGGGCAGTGAGTTTGAAAATCTATAGAAAATCACATAGACCAAATTAGGGAGAAAATCTTATATGAACAGAATCATGTGTATGTCTAGTTTCGTATGCAACAAATGGAATTGAATTCCGAGTTATAAAACAGTTTGTAGAGGCTAATCTCTAAGGACATTGCAAACTGTCCAGTGACACAATTTGGGCTGCCTTTAAATAAAAAACTGTATTAATTCACTATAAGTAAAATTGTAAGGCCTATATGGTTAAAATGACAATTAATTTATCTTTCTAACGGTGTAAACGGTTCAAAATTCCAACTTACGGAATAAAAGATATGAACATTTAAGCAAGCAGTGCACATGCTGCCAGGCAGCAACAATCTTGATGTTTGTATTGAATTGAATGCTTGAGTATATGGAGTCACATAATGACTCAATTGGTTGCTGGATTGTATCTAATACACTATGCATTGTATGAATGTTAGATCAAGTGGAAATTGAGGAAAAAAGGGCTCACTTAGATCACCAAGCTAGTCGAGGGAAAGGGATTACAATCCGGGATCGACAATAGCTCGAAAAATTCCAGTGAGTGTAGTTTAAAGTTTGGAGAGGGCGGTAACCTCTCTAAGTCTAATTCTGATGTGTATTTCTTATTGATTCTTAAGTATGAATTGTATAATGAGCTTGCTATGGAGCATTAGCAAGGTAAGTGCTCTTTTGAGTGGTTACTTGATTGTGAAGCATGCTTGAATTGCTATTAATTGACATGATATGCTTATTGCCTAATTGAACTACATTGAAATGAAGCATGATGCTATTGATAGAAGTAACTCAATTCATTGTTTAATGACATATTGATTGACACACCTTCATTGACTATTGAAACATTGATATTGGTATTGGCTTGAGCCTTATTCGATTGAAAGGGGATATTGGCACAAAATGTGCACATTGAATTGAATCATGCTTCTAATTGATTGAAAGTGGTAACTATTGTAAGCCTTGGTCTCGAGTCGGTCTTAGATATAGTTGGCATGCCATAGAGTCTATAGAGCTCGTTTTACATTGAATACATTGTTACATTGAACTGTATTGATTGATAGTAAAGGAAAATTGATTGCCATGAACTATTGATATTGAAACATTGATTAAACATTGCTTACATAAGATTGCTTGATTGTAAAGGAAAATTGAATGCCATGAAATATTGACATTAAGGCATTGCTTGAACATTGCTTATATGAGATTGCTTGATTGTAAAGGAAAATCGAATGCCATGAACTATTGACATTGATACATTGCTTGAACATTGCTTATATAAGATTGCTTGATTGTAAAGGAAAATCGAATGCCATGAACTATTGACATTGATACATTGCTTGAACATTGCTTACATGAGATTGCTTAATTGTAAAGGAAAAATGAATGCCATGAACTATTTACATTGTGACATTGCTTATGGGATTGCTTGAGTATTGAACATTGGTTGTGTTCAAGGGATATGTTATGCCTAAAGTAGTCGAATTGGATGATTGAGCATGTCTAAACTTCAAGCCTTGTATTGATGTTGGATTGAAAATTTAGCAATGTACCAAGTATTGTTTGCCTAGTTCGAATGGTTCCTTATTAATAGGGGAACCATACCATCTATTTGATGGTTCGTAGTTGAGACTTATTGTATTGGTTGCCTTGTAATTTTAACTCACTCACTAAGCTTTGCTTATTCAAGTCTCATTTCTACGATACAGGTTGATATTGGATACTATCCCGAAGTCTAACCTCATACAAGTCATATTTTGCTTGAAAGAGTATGTTTTCATCTTGTTATAGTTCTCCTAGGATGGTGGCACCTAAGGCATGTATATTCATGGTCACTTAGTTATGGTTTGTATAAGTTAATTCTATCTATGATCTATAAGAAGTTTGGTATGTATTTATGAGCATGTATGCACTTTAATGAACTTGTATGCTTGTTAGCCTAATGTTAGATTTCCATGGTTGAATTATGCATGTAATGGTTGAATAGATCTTTTGAAAATGGCTAGTTAACATCAAGTAAATGTAGTAATCCACATGTTTAGACTTGAACCTCTTTGGTCACATATAGTACTAGCTGAATGATGTATGTAACACTGTAAGTCTATATGTTTGATTAAGGTCACTTAAGTAAATCATGTAAATCACCTATTGTTATGCTTAATAGCTACATTGAATGGAAATTATCTATTAGGCTTCTCATTTAGTTCGAATGGTTGCTTGGAAATCAAGTAAGTCTTAAATGGTTTTGATTATGATAACATATTGCATTATGGGTCGTAATATATCTAGTAGGTGCATCATGCATTGTTTAGTTTTATTGGATCCTCTAATATTCGAACACTTGCTTAACGAGCAAGAAAGACTTAAAACGAATTGAACTCACTACCTTAAATTGAATGAATCATTGATTGTAATTGTAGTAACTTACCTAATCCTACTAGGGTGGTTAGAGTATGTTACAGTATAATTGCTATATGTAATATTAATGTAGTAATTAGTATTAGTATTATATAGGTGTCATATAATGTTGTTATTATAATTAGTGTATTATAGTTAGTGTAAAAGGTTAGTATAAAAATCCAAAATATAAAACTACACGGCCCATTTATAAATTAAAAATAAATAAAAAGTCCATTAGATTTGAGTCCATAATACATTATACAAGGACCCATTGGCCCGATTATAACTAAATAAAACCCTAATCCCTTTGTTTCTTTATTGTACAGCCGATGGAGGGTCGTTGGATCAAGTATCGATCCAACGGCGCATATTACACTAGCTAGAGGGCGATGAAGCGCCCGTTCCCACAACCGTTAGATTAAGGAGTGATCTAGCGGTCTAGATGGCTCCAGAGCAAGGCACGCAGACCACCACTCGCGCGAGACAGCCACGTGAGTGACGTTTCAACTCCAGCAATTTGTTCCATCTTCTCCGGCTAGCACCCGAGCTATTCCCGTCACCATTTACTCTTGTCGGCGTCTCCTCCGTTGAGTCGAAGCCATCAGGGACATGAAAAATAAGGAAAAAAGGATTAAATCCTAAAACCGTAACAAAACCCATCAATAGTCAGAGGATGCAATCCCTAAATTGAAGCTCAGCAAGAATCAAGCAAAAATCAAATCAAAATAAAGGCAAATCGGGGTAGACATTAGGGATTCATGCTTAGAATTCAAGCATTTCCTGTACTATAAATAGGATTGTAATTCTTTGTATCAAACACATCAGATTGATACGAAAAACACAAATCAGATACATACACAATAAGCATTCGGATTCCAGAGGTTGTAACAATTCAACAAGTTTATTCAAGCATTTCCAGTGAAATAAAGCAGATTTTTCTGGTAATTCTTTCTTCATATGTTCAATTTCGTTTTTAAATAAAGAAAAGGGATTGTTTTTACCTCTGTTTTATTGAAAACGCCGCTGTGATTTGATTTCGGCGTAGCTCTGGTGAAAAAATACGATTTGAGGGTCACCGGAATCTAGAAAATTAGGTTTTTTTGGAAATTTTGCCGTCGGTAACGGTGGTCGGTGCCAGTGGATGGCGGCCGGCACGGCGAATGTTCATCGTGTTCTTCATGAAATCAGAGGATTTAAAAAAATGTGGTTTTGATCCGTTTTTATAAAAGGGGAGAAAATGATTTTTGTTTCTAATAAAGGCTTTATATACCAACCCGATGACCCGACCCATACCCGGCTATAACCCACGCCCTACTTTCATGGATCTTGTACCGTGGCAGTCCAGTTTTTCAATCCTCCCAATTTAGTCTTTTTTTCTTTAAAATTAAACACTAGATTTCTAATTGTTCCCAAATCGACCATCCAATTTTGTCAATTTCTCAATTTAACCCTTATTCCTTTTAATTGAGCACATTTTTTTGAAATTATTTTTAAAATAATAATTATATTTTTTTCTCTCAATTAAACCCTTAACCGGAATTTTTCTTTAAGATTGAGGGATCATGTCATGAAACCATTTTTGCAAGCTTGGAGACAGACATACATCCTCTGAAATAATCTACAATCCATTTGGCAAATAGTAGTTGTTCTAGGGTTTGTAGTCCTCAACACAAGTAAGTATTCATAAATCCTTGCATATTGTCCTTTGTGATTCCCTTCAATCATTAAAATTTCCAAATTTCTTGCCCTAGTACAAGTAACACGTGATGTCCAAGTAACAAATTATTCATAAACATTTTTTTGAAGTGATCTTACATGATAATTAATGTCAACCATGAATTTTTCTATGTAATATTTTTCCATCAAACGTGATCTGATATTTCTATTATTGGTTACCTTAGAACAATTATGAGAGTTAACTAGTTTTAATCGGCCAAGTGTGATCTCTATTGTCTTTGGGATTCATTGGAGCTACCCACAATTTCCATGGACATGTATCCTTACATACAACTTGAATCTTCTTGGGATCATTAACCTTAAGCTTAACTTGGACCCTATTGACCTTCCCATAGTGTTTTATTGCTTCCTTCAGTATCTTTCTATTAGAAAAGATTAAACCCTTACTAAATTTAGGGTTGATCATGTCAGTTTCAGTATTAAACTCACTGAACCTAGGGCCATCAGAATCATGACCACTGTGAAGTTCATCAAATCTATCAGTGTCTGATTCTGACTCGGAGTTCATCCTAACACCATCAAGCCCAAAACCATCCATTTTCCTTTAAACCTTAATTCCTATATTTTCCTGTTGCAATCCCTTTTCACCAAACCCAAATTCAGTATCACTAACCTCAAATTGTTCTACATTTTGCTCTTCCTCAAAATCTTCATCCTCGACTTCTACTTCATCTTCTTATTCTCATCTTCATTACTAATTTCGTCATTCTGTTTTTCCTGAAGATATATATATGTGAATGTATCTATTCCAATAAAAGTTGTTAACTAATGTCATGCAATTAGAGTCCCTTTGCAATGGTCTAATAGAAACTTTAGATAAAGCAGCACCCGAGACTCTCCAGTATAAACTAAAAGGACCCTCTAAACCTAATTTTTCAACCACGCCACATAATTGAAATATGGAAAAAGTATCACAGTTAACATGGTCAAAATACTCTATAGATGAAGAGGTGTATTTCACTGTAGTTGAAAAGATGAACTCCCCGCCATAATGAATAACGCAGCTGAAGTTGTCTGAATCATGAACTACAAAGTATATAAATAAAATTCATTAGTTTTTTTCTGTTTTATTGATACACTATTTTTTTAGTAATATGAACATTTAGTATCACATTTACTGCTTTAGTAAATTAAGTTGTCATTTTTTTAGTAATTTATTATTTTTTTCCATTTTAGTAATTTATTAGTGTATTTTCTATTTTAGTAATTATAAAGTTGGTACCATTAAGTTGAATTTTTTTTAAATAAGTTGCTACTCTTTTACATTAAAGTTGCCATTGTTTTAGTACAAAATTGCTATAAAGTTACTATAAAGTTGCTACTGTTTTAGTGTCAAGTTACTATAAAGTTGCTACTATGTACTCTACATAGCATTGGTTAATCCATAAGCATTAAATTAATCATAGTTGACCACTTAACAGACCAATCATGTAATAGATCAAATATACCAGACAAAACATCAATAATAGTTTGTTGTCAACATACCAGACAAAGCATCAACACATTGGACCACATAAAGAAATAATATTATAACAATGGTTCATATCAATAGTTTATTCAACATTTAGTGTTTCAAAAAATTTCATGCCACATATTGAATCATGCAAAAACAGTGGAGAATGAAAGACAATCATACTGTTTGAGAGCAAAACCAAGTGCAGAAATAGACATGAAATAAAGAAAGTCATAATAAACTAACATAACTTGTGCAATTCATCTCATTAACTCTATTGCAAACAAAACACCCAAAAGTAGATGACACTTACGATAATCCACTACATTATCCTCCTTTTCACGAAGTCTCGGTCCAAATATTTTTCTAACTCCAACTCTAGAAAAACTAAAACACAATTTATCAAAAACAAAAACACAATGGTCAAAATAAGGCCAAAAATATAAACCCTTATATGAAAACAGTAACCTTTCAATACTCTAATCTACAATTTAAGAAACACAAAGCAACAACATCAAAATGAAAGAAACACAAACCAAAATATAAAAATCAAACCAAAATATAAACCTCGAGCAGACACTTACCCTTTAAATACTCTTGTGAATCAACAAAAATCGTTCCATAAGGGTCACTAGAACACCGTACCGTAATCAACAATCCCTTTAGATTTTGCCCAAAATCGAAAGAATTTTGTTCCGTAGTGTAGATATTTCCTAGAGAAAACCATTGTTTTTTCCAAACTCTTTTTTTCACAAAGTACAATGAACCCCATCTGATTAACCTTCGATAATTATGGTACTTTGCCATAAAGGTTAGTTAATAAAATAAGTTTATTTATTTTATTTTTGTTGTCATTACATGTGGAATATACAAATGGAATTTATTTTATTTTTAACCTACCAAATCAACTCCTTGTTAAATGTTAACAGCGAAAAACATTTCAGTGAGGATAAATTTACAACCTGAAAACGTAAGTGGGCATAAAATTCAATTTTTAATATCAGTTAGCGAAAGTGTACACAACCTAAACGTAAGTGAGCATTGCGGTAGTTTACCCATTATTTTTTGAATAAATTAAAATTATGACCAAATTGATAGAATGTGCAAGTAACATGACAAAATGTGTAATTATAACAATTTTAAAATTCCTACATCATTTTTCTGTTAGTTTTTAACGGATAGTGACTTGATTGATAACATTTAAATAGTTGAGTGGTCTGATTGATAAAATCCATAGCTCGATGGTCAAAATAGAATTGACCCCATGATTTAGTGGTCTCTAGTGTAGTTTATCCAATATATTATTATATATTATTTTCTTAATAGTTATTGGCCATGTTTGGAAGTTAGCAGATAGCTGATTACATTAGTTGATAGTAGCTAGTGGATTACATTAGCTGATAGCTGATAGCATTAGCTGATTTGACTAGCAGATTACATTAGTTGATTGCATAAAAGTGTTTGGTAAAACTAACTGATAGCTTATAGCTATTTGATTATTTGAACAAGCAAAATGACATATAAAGACATGATTATATTTGATACTTGTTTGAATAATTTATTAATTATTTACATTTTTATCTATTAATATTAATTAGATTATAAAAATTAATTTTTTAATATCATTACTGAGCATATATGAGGATGCACATATTAATTTTTATTTGTGAAATTATCTATTTAATACAATTTTAATAATTATTAAATTTAGATGTATATATTAATTTATTATCTATGAAATTATATTTTGATAATAATTTTATTACTTATTAAATTTGTATTTATTAATTTCTTATTTGTGAAATTGTTTTTTTTTATTTTATTAGTTAATCACATTTATGTTATTTAGAGAAATTTTTATAATTATCAAGGACAAAATAGATTTTACAAGTTTTTTATATAAACCTCTAACTCAAAAAGCTCCTAAAAAGAGTTTTTCAAAATGAGAGGTTTCACCTCAATCCGCTATTACAATCCTCTATTTGTCAAACATCTAAATTAGCGGATTTGATTGGTCAAACCTCTAAAAATGTTTCAAATCTCTAATTTTAACTCAAAAAGCTGTTTACCTAACAGAATCATTATCTGTTGTTTAGTCTATGGCCCTGTTTGGCAATTAGCGAATAGCTGATAGCGGATTACATTAGTTGATAGTTGATAGCTGATTGCATTAGCTGGTTTGACTAGTGGATTGTATTAGTTGATTGTATAAAAGTGTTTGGTAAAATTAACTAATAGCGTATAGTTGTTTGATTATTTAAAAAAGCAAAATGACATATAAGGACATGATTATATTCGATGTTTGTTTGAATAGTTTATTAGTTATCAATATTTTGTATCTACCGTTCAAAAAAATATTTTGTATCTATTAATATTAATCAGATTATGAAAAATATTTTTTAATATAACAATAATAAGCATATTTGAAGGATCTATATATTAATTTATTATTTTAATACAATTTAATTAATTATTAAAATTTTAAATAAAAATATAAATGTGTGAGAATAAAAAAACAAAAAGTATTACTTTACAAATGTCACAATATAAATGTATGAGAGTGAAAAATTAAAATAAAAAGATTAAATTTAGGTTATTTAGAGATTTTTTATAATTGTTAAAGGTAAAATGGTCTTTATAACTATTATGTCAAACCGCTAATTTCAAAAAGCTCATAATAACATCTTTTTTAAAATTAGAGATTCCACCCCAATCCGCTACTCTAATCCGCTATTCACCAAACATCGAAATTAGCGGTTTGACCGGTCAAACCTCTAATTTTAGCTCAAACCTTTAATTTTGGTTCAAACCATTATTTACCAAACAGGGCCTATATATAATACGTTGGCTCAACATTTAGAGTAATTGCTCTTCACTTTATTAATTATGGGTTTGATTCTAGGGATGACAACGGAGCGAGTAGATTTTCGACTGCCCTGACCCCGACCTGATAAATAGATATCTCATCCGACTCCGCCTCATCCCGAGTAGTTGTGGTGTTCAACCCATTCTGAAATTGAAGAAAACCCACACCTAATCCGATCTGATCCGAGTCTACATTTATTTTCTCATACCATATTTTATCGGCAACCAAACAATTATTTTTCCCAATTTTTATTTCTCAACAACCAAACATAATTTTCCAAAAAAAAAAAAGCAATTAACACTTTATAAACAATTTTGAAATCAAACGTATAATTCAAACACAATTCTAAAAATATTAGCAGTTATAAACCAAACAAAAAATAATATTAATTGTTTATAATAAAATCAAAAATTTTAAAAATAAAAAATGAAATTACAGATATGAAGATACATATATGAAGAATCCATATTAAAACTGTGTTATTAAATAATAGGGAAAAGGAGATATCTAATGAAACATTCCTTAAAAAATGTAACAAGAAAATTCTTAAAACTATTGAAAAAAATCTTTTACATGGTGTTGGTGAAGATCTAGGTATAATCTTAGTATTTTATTTAAGGACGAAGAATGGAAAATTTTCTTTTATTGAGTTTGAAACTTATAACCTAAAAAAAGACGGTTAATTTGAGAGTTTTAATTGCGACTAGAAAAAGAGTATAATTTTAATATTTTATAAGATTTTAAAACCTTAACATAAATAAATCAAATCCTTCAATTAATTAGGAAACTATAATTTATATAAGGCATGGAATAAACAAGGAAAAATTGTTTAGAATTTAGCGATTCATCGGGAAAAAAACTTATTTGTAAATATGGGAGGAGAAAAGAAGAAACAAAAAAAAAAAACAAGCAAAATGATCCAAGGAGACTTGTGAGAAGAAAATGAGGGAGAATAGAACTCTAACCTAGATGGTTTATGTATAGCAGCATTTTTTGTAAATATATTAAAAATATTGATATTTTAATAATATTATTTGGGTCGAATCATTTTATCTCAAGTCTAAACTTATCTCATCCTAAATTTATCCTAATTCATTTCGAGCCTAATTATTTTTTCTTTTAAAAAGAAACTCACTATAGCAACTGGGTCAACCTGTTAAGTTCAGTTCAAATTGAAATCCTTCTCACCCACTCTAAATTAGTCACATTTCTTTATGACATTAAATTTGTTGATTTTAATAAAAATTATTATTTCGAAATTCATAAATCATAAGAATTTTTTTTCAAGAAAAAATCAAATCTCAGACATTATTGAGAAAAGGAAAAATGAAGGATCACATTCCTTATTCCTTTTCCTTTGCTATATACAGTATTTAGCATTCTTTTCATTCTCTCTCTCTCTCTCTCTCTCTCTCTGTAATTACAAGAAGTTCATAAACAGTTAGGAAAGCCATATAGTGTAGAAGAAATCTCCTTTCTCTCTATAGCTCTGCTCTCCCACTCTCTCACTCCATGACGGAACTCCACTACTCTCTTCCCCTTCACTAAACGCTTTTCTCAATCTCTTTCTTTCTTCAACGAAACAAGCTATCGCTCTTTGCTGGAAAATCTGATCAGCAATGGAGAAAAAGCAAGGTTTCTTCTCTGCTCTCAAAGAGGAAGTAGTTGGTGGGCTTTCCCCTTCGCGCTCTAGGTCCAACAGCCCTGCCAGAGCCCGTTCACCCATGGCCACTCTATTCCGGAGAAACAAAAGCAACCATGGCGCCCCTTACGTGGTTCAACCGGAGTCCTTGATCGTGAGATCCGGGAGTTTCAGGCCGGTCGGGGAAGCGTTAGCGCCGCTCATGGAAGGTCCGGATCCGGATGGAGGGGAAGTGGAGGACTCGAAGCGGGTTGGGTCGGGGCTAGGACAATGGGTTAAAGGCCAGTTATCGAGGACTCCGTCGGCTGCTTCGATGGGTTGTAGGAGGTCCGATCTAAGGCTGTTGCTTGGTGTCATGGGTGCTCCTTTGGCTCCCATTCATGTTAGCTCCACTGACCCTTTGCCGCTTTTGAGCATCAAAGACACTCCCATTGTGAGTCCCCTCTCTCCCCTCCTACTTCTTTAGCTTATAGCATTGCTTTTGCTTCATTTCCTCATGAAAATGGAAATCAAAACAACTTGCGCTTCTCCTTTTTTTGGCAGAAAGTGAGTTTGTTGGAGTTTAAATTACTAATAATTGTATACTCTATGTTTGAGCGTGGCAGGAGTTTTTAGAGTGTTTCGTATGAGTTTTGTTGATTTAGATTTCAGACTAACCCTGTATTTTGCGTTAGATTTGAAGACGTTAATGGATACCCATAACTAACTCTCGGGTGATTCCAACTGTTTGCTTAGCAAGAAACTGACGGAAAAATCCATGAAGAAGTGTAGTATAATTTTCTTGGCTCCAAATAGATACTATTTACTACTTTTACGACAAAAACATAGAATTGGAACTGCTGAGTAGAAATTGGGTGTTAATGACTATTGGGATTCTGAGAGTGTTTTGTCTGCGCAAATACAGAGACACAACACTACTTGTCGGAGAAGCTTCTCATTTGATCAATATTAGGTTCTCTAGTGCTAAAATTCAGAGATTTAGTAATGTGTCTTATTATATTCGATATTGTGCAGGAGACTTCTTCTGCTCAGTACATATTGCAGCAGTACACAGCTGCTTCTGGTGGGCAGAAGCTGCAAAACCCCATTCGGAATGCGTATGCAATGGGAAAGCTCAAAATGGTAGCTTGCGAGTACGAAACTGCAACAAGGACTGTTAAGAACCGAAATTGCTCTAAAGGTGCAGAGTCTGGCGGGTTTGTTCTCTGGCAAATGAACCCGGACATGTGGTATTTTGAACTTGCGGTCGGGGGCAGCAAGGTTCATGCTGGCTGTAATGGAAAGCTTGTCTGGAGGCACACACCTTGGCTTGGTGCACACTCTGCAAAGGGGCCTGTTAGACCCCTGCGCCGTGCGCTGCAGGTGAGATTCCATCTTCTTACTTAACTGTTTAATATTGGTTGTTATGTTATACTATTAATATTATTCTTTTTTTCTGATATTTTCTTTGGGGTTTATTGTTCTTGCTTCAGGGTCTTGATCCTAGAACTGCGGCTAGTATGTTTGCTGATGCAAGATGCATAGGAGAAAAAAGGATCAATGGTGAGGATTGCTTCATCCTCAAGCTTTGTACTGATCCACAGACACTGAAGGCAAGAAGCGAGGGCCCTGCAGAGATCATCAGGCATGTTTTATTTGGCTACTTTAGTCAGAAGACTGGACTCCTTATTCAAATGGAAGATTCACATCTGACTCGCATCCAATCTAATGGTGGTGATGCTGTTTATTGGGAAACGACAATCAATTCATTTCTTGAAGATTACCGTCCTGTTGAAGGTATCATGATAGCACATTCTGGACGTTCTGTTGTTACACTTTTCAGGTTTGGAGAAGTTGCAATGAGCCACACGAAAACAAAGATGGAAGAAGCATGGAAGATTGAAGAGGTTGCCTTTAACATACCGGGTCTTTCTGTTGATTGTTTTATCCCTCCAGGTGATTTGAGATCCGAGTTTATTAGTGAAACCAGTGAACTCCCTCAGGATGAGACAGGAAAAAGCGCAATTGCGTTAGCAGCACATAGTGCCAAAGTAGCTGCCCTACGAAAAGCACAAGATGGCAATGCTGACAGCATGATTTGGAGGATGGAAGCCTGATGGAGTGGCCGGCAGTTGTTCATATTGGTAGCTAGTGCAGACCAGTTGACTAACTAACCCATTAGAGAGGTTACAAGGTAGAAGTCATTTTTTGGACTCTGGTTTATATATGCCTCTATTGATCTGTAAATAGAGCATAATCATTCACAGGTTCCGACTATCAATGGACCTGCATGAATCTTTATACTCTCAAAGCAGAATCCGACTATGGAGTTGGTGCTCAGTTTTCCAGTTAGGGATAGAGCTCATGGAGGTTTGCATTTTAGGTTGCCTTCCTTGCTTGCATCATGTTAGTAGATGGTAAAGCAGAACTCAATTAACCGTTTCATAGTCTTACTAACTTGAATGATAAATGAATATAATGTGGCAGAGCAGTATAAAGGATACTGCTACTGGTTAGCATGAGTTTGACACCAAATGTCTAGTCTATACATTGTGATTGTTTAGACCTGAAAGCTGTTTTGAGGTTTAGGGTTTTGCTGTTCATATGGGTGATAAAAGGCATGGTAAATGAGATATTAGACTATATTTCTTTTTAATCATATTGATGCTGAATGCATGGCAGGAAGATCATGTTCATCCATTGTTTAATGAGAAAAACTTAAATACAAAGTCTGTGTAAACTTTAATTTACACAGACCTTTTAGTTTTAAGGATTAGGGGTTTAGTTTAGGGGTTTAGGTTATAGGGTTTAGAATTTAAGGTTAGTGTTTAGTATTTAGGGTTTGGGGTTAGTTTTTTAGAGTTTAAGTTTAATTTTGATTTATAGTAGAAATAGGCAGGCCTGTGTTTACACAGCGTATTAAATTTAAACCCTTGTTTAATGATCATCTCTCTTGAAGTATGTTCAACTACCTTGGTCTTTGAATGAAGCGTTGACTGGTCCATTTTTTTTAATGGCCTAGATCATGATTATTATTATGAATAATCTAATAATGTCTTAACATCACTTTTTCACCCATGTTATGCGTATTTAATGTTTGAAACCTTGAGATGAGCACCTAGGCTTGTTTTATAGCTTTGGTTATGTGGGTGGGGTCTCATGCACCCATTCCCATGTGTGTGAACTCCCTTTATGTTCATGGTGCGTGACAGCAAGCATCCAGGCCAAGGTTATCTTTTGAAACTTCACCACCATGGTTGGTGCGCCTTTTGTTTTTCCCTTAACCACCATGTTCCCTGGTGGGGCCACCATTACTTTAAAAGCATCCATTTCATTCCGACAACTCTATATATATGTGTTTAAGATAAAGCCCCTTGTTTGACCATTGGACCCAAAGTCATGAACCAATTGGTGGGGTTAGCTTCTGTATGAAAATATCTATCATTGCAAGTTGGCACGAGGTGAAAGCTCAGCTGAGCTGAACCCAGTTTCCCTCCAAACCCAAACCCAAACCCAAACCCAAACCCAATCCCAATCCCAATCCCAATCCCGTGTGATTACTTTTCCTCCATTACCCGCTTTCCCTTTTTTACATGCTCTGTAGGCCGTGTTTCAACATTTCAACATCTTTAACTTGGGTTCTGCATGTTTTTTTTTTCTATTGGTAATGGAATGTTCCACCTTATCATGATGTTTCTCATGCTCGATGTCCCATCGACTAAGTTACCTGATATTTACGGTTCAAAAATAATATTTTTTTGACATATTCTACCTAGGAAAAGGGAAGGGGAGATTGTTCTTATTGGGACTAGAACCCCGGATTTAGGGGAAGAAATATGGATGTTAACCAAAATCTTTAACTATTTCTCCAAGTTTGGTTGACAGTTCAAAAAATATTTAATTAATATTACTATATTTTTTTTTGATAGATAAAGAGGTATTACGTAGGCCTTGTTAAAAACTCCCCTAAACTTAAGTGGGGGAAGAGTACCCACAGTAATACTTACAGAAACAGAAATAAAATCAAATGAGCGAAGCTCGACATAAAAAAACCCAAACAAACAACACAAACAAGCAACTCAAACTCTCAGACTATAAACTCAACCACTCGGATCAACATGTAGGCAAAGAACAATTCCCGACATAGTTCCTCTCGTGACACCCGCATCCGCTCCTTGTAGCATTACTTTATCGCAATTAGCATTAATCGTAAGTCTAACCATTCCCTCCACATTGTTCCGAGCCAGTTGAAGTTTAGCACCCACATTCCCTGTACATTGTCCCTTAGCCTCCATCGTGTCTTTTTCTGCAACAACTAAGGGCGTCACAATGCCTGGTGGTATCGCATATATCACCCCTGCTACCGTTAAAACTTTACCCATTGTCGCTAACTTGTCCGCTACTTTGTTCCGATCACGAGAAATATGATTCACTCGGACTTGCCAATCTTGTTGCATCAAACCATTAATCGCAAGAACCAACGCACTACAACTGAGTATTGAGACAGCATGTTGCACCATTTCCGCCACCTCCCTATTGTTCGTTTCCATCTCAACAAACTTAAACCCAGCCAACCACGCATGTTGTAGTCCATCATGTAATGCCCATAACTCGGCAACAAAGACACTACATTGTCCAAGGAACTGAGAAAAGCCAAACAACCATTCACCCCGACCATTTCGAAATACTCCACCAATCGTAGTTTTGCTATTTGATTATTCACCGCTGCATCCACATTACCCTTAACCCCATCCTCTTCGCGGTCCTACCCACCCAGACTCACGACCAGGGGCAGCCATCGGGAGTCTAGCATTGCATGCAATAGCACGTTCGCACTCCTCAATCAATCTGCGCCCTCTTTCAAGCACACTCTCACGCATGACATAGTCCTGCTCAAAAGTTAAACAACACCTTGTTTTCCACAATAACCAACAATATATAAAGAAACACATACTCCAATCTGAACCTAAAGAAGTAAGAACCATCTCACCTTTGAGGTTATTAAAAAACCAAGCTTCGAACGACATCTCGATGAATCGAGCATACGTAGCCAAATCCAAAACACTCTCCCATAAATCACGAGCCAACGAGCAATGCCTAAGAACATGATCGATGTCTTCTGCCCCGCCATGACAAACACTACACTCGTCCGACAAAGAAATATGACGACGCACCCTTTCCACATTCGCCAAGAGTCGCCTATGCACTGTTATCCACATGAAAACCCAAATCCGTTGAGGGACTCGCAACCTCCAAATAAGACGCCACTTAGTGTCCCGAATCCGATCTCCCATATTGAGTAAATACCAATAAGCCAAATCAAGAGTTAATTGTTGCTTTGCATCCCATCTCTAACCCAACGTATCAGACCCGTACGCTGACCTCGGCGGCGGGGCAGCCGCGATCTTTTCCAACACTTCAGCCGGTAACCAAGACTTCATAACTTCCTATTCCCAATTCCCCGAAGGAGTTACCATCTCCGATACCGTAACAGGTCTAGGTGCCTTATCCGAAACACACTAGAAAACTAAACGGCCATACGCATCCAACCAATTGTCATACTAGAAGTCTGTTTGAGTACCATCAGGCACATTCCAACTGACACATTCTTTAAGATCCTTCCAAATACTACACAACCCTTTCCAAAGTCGCGAGCTAGTGCCTCTTTGCAACGATAACGACAATGGTTCCTCCATTTTATACTTGGCACGTAACACCCGAACCCAAAGTTTCGCAGGTTCCGTAACTAATCGGTATCCAATTTTCAAAAGAAAGGCCCGGTTATGTTGAAAAACATCTTTAAAATTAAGTCCACCAACATCTACAGCCTGCTGCAAATTGTCCATGGTACCAACGCAACCCCGCCATGCTTCTTATTCGAGCCCCATATGAAATGTCGTATAATCCGCTCAATTTTTGTGCATGTTCCCTTAGGCAACCAAGTAGATTGCGTGACATAAATAGGGATTGCCTAAAGAACAACCTTTTCTAGAGTAATCATTCCTGCAAGAGATAGCGATTTTGCCGCCCACCCCGGAAGGCGAGCACGCATCTTTTCCAATAGGAAACTATATGTAGCCGTGTTCACCCGTTTGTGAAGTAAATGAACACCTAAATACTTTCCCAGATCATCCACCGCCTGATAACCAAACCTCTGAGCAATCTCAAAACAAATCTTTACGGAGCTATTCTTCGAAAAATAGATTTGAGTTTTCTCAGCACTAACCCGATGACTTGATTCAGCACAAAAACAGTCCAGCACCTCCTTAACTACAAACACCTGATCCAAAGACGCTTCAGCAAACAAAACCATATCATCAGCAAAGAATAAATGGGATAACAACGGTACATTAATATTTATATTTTTCACAATTAATCCAACAAGTTATCTCAGTGGAAGAAAGGATGTTGTTCATCTTAGGAGACTCGGGTTCAAATCACTTTGTTTTTAAGGTGTGTGTGCATTGTCAAATGGAATATGAACAAAAATCCTCTACCTCTAAGTATGCCCCCTTCTATGCCTCATACTAAAAAACACTAAAAAATTAAATTATAAATCCTAACCTTAAATTTCACATTCTAAACCTTAAAAATATACCCTACTCTTAATTTTCTAAGCTCTAATTTTAAACCTTAAATCCTAAATTCTAAACCTATTTTTTAAAGTGGGGACACCGAAAGGGGCATAGGTAGAGGCATGCGATTTCCATCCTAAGAATATGAACAAAAATCTTATGCCCCTAAGTATTCCCCTTTCTATGCTCCACAATAAAAATTAAATTCTAAACCCTAACCTTAAATTCTATATCATAAACCCTACACTCTAAAAATACATCATACTCTTAATTCCCTAAACTCTAACCATAAACATTAACTTTAAACCTTAAACCCTAAACTCACTTTTTAAAGTGAAGACGCCAAAAGGAGCAGACGGTTTCCATCCTATGAATATGTATGAATAAATATTATTTTCAATCACCGTAAGACTATTAAAAAATATAATTATCATTAAACATGGGGTAAGTGAATTTTAGCCTATTTTAGCTCTAATTATTTTTTAAGGGTATAAGAAACCGTGAACTTTTAAAAAAAATTAATTAAGCCCCTTAACTTTTTTTGCACCCAAATAAGTCGTTGAACCAAGAAATATAATCAATTAAGCCCTTGAACCAAGAAATGAAATCAATTAAGCCCTTTGATCAATTTTAACCATTAAAATTTGACGGTTTTTTGGATCTGTTGGTGCAGTGCGTCGTAGCACAGTGTTTCCACTTGACATTTTCAGAAACTATTTTATTTTATTTAAAAATTTCATTAAAAGCTATAAAATTGTAAGACTTATAAAATTTATAAAAAATATTTTTTGGAAAAAATCTGTAATTGCAACATTATAGAACTGAAATGTATCATGTGCGAGTAATATCTAAAGAAAAAAAACTTTCAAGATTTAATTATCAAAAGGCTTAATTGATTCAATTTTTTGGTTCAAGGGCTTAATTGATTAAATCTTTTGGTTCAAGAGCTTAATTAAATGCAAAAAAAATTAAAGGCTTAATTAATTTTTTCCAAAAATATAAGGACTTCTTACACTCTTAAACCTATTTTTTAACCATGAGTATTCGATTTATTGGCTGACCAATTCAAATTATATATTGTAGAGACTCTTTACGGGACAACCCTTCCAATACAATTGTTTCATTTCAGAATTTATTCATCAAATAATGTCATATTTAGTGTCAATGAAAGCTTCATCTTCTCTGAAAAAGAAAATAAAAACTACAATATTGAAGCAATGCAACTATGAAATATATGTTATATGCAATAAATGGGTCTAATCTAATCCCCTCAATTAGCAACTGTTCCAAAAGAGCCCATGTTCTTCATCGATGGCCTTCATTATTAATATAATAACATAAATAACTTTTTGACGGTGACCATTCAAAAAACAATTAGTTGCAACAGCCAACATCGGATGTCAAACTTAATTAATTACCTTAACTTATATATTCTTTGCCTGCAAATCAAAACCAAGTATTTCCCTACG
Source organism: Hibiscus mutabilis (assembly GCA_019671005.1). Lineage (NCBI taxonomy): Eukaryota > Viridiplantae > Streptophyta > Magnoliopsida > Malvales > Malvaceae > Hibiscus > Hibiscus mutabilis. Next base: position 17,488,706 of record CM033735.1, on the reverse strand, counting down.
AATAATAAATTGAGAAATCTTCCTCAAATAAATAAATAAATTGAGCATTCAAAATTTAATGTATGCTTATACCTCCCTAATTGTATCTATTGGTTTGAACACGGAACTAAAGAAGTTTTTATTTGAAAAATCTCAATCAAATACACCCTTAAACGTTGAAAAAAAAAAACAATGAAATTTTGATTGAATTCTTTTTAAATAAAGGCTCATTTGATTGCTGTTTTTCATATAAAGGTTCATTTGATCCATGATTCAAATCAGGAGCTCCCTTGATTTTTGGATACAATTGGAGGACCAATTCGTTATATAAACCTTTAATATATGTATCATTTCCCTATCTTTAAGTTGCAATCTCCTTCATACTATACTGAATTTAATTTTAGTATATATAATAGATTTAAAGTTGGAATATTAATATATGTAACAAAGACAAGTTGGTAAGAATATATTCATGTGTTAGGTCAAGAAAGGAAAGGATATATTCATGTGCATATTTTTTTCTTTTGGATCATAAAATTCAATCCCACAAATGACGGGATGAAATCATATTATTTTTAAGTTTTAAAATAGCTTAGGTTTTTTTTTAACAATGACATCTGAATTTTATTAATTGTTATAAAAGATAATACAATACAATGTATCAAAAAGAGAAAAAAAAACAAGTCTACTAAAAGTCTCTTACACTGGTACAAAGAAAAATAAACACTACCATCGAGATTAGCATACCAAAATTCAGAAATCTTCTTGAATCTCCTTGTCTCTATCCAAACAAGACACTTTACGAGGTGAAAAAGGAGTGGTGAGCGAATTAAGCTATCATGCAGATTGCTCTACTACCCAAGTCTGATTACATCGGCAACCAACCATCAATCGAGTGGGGATCCATCTTGCTAAGACCACCGACAGAACCATAATCAGAGATTAGCATCGTGATGATCTCTACACGAGCACTAACCGACCGCTAAGGTATGCTGAAATCATGCCACAATGACAGATAAAATGAACCACAAAAAATCAAAGAAAACGTGTCACAAGGATAGAGAAAACGTGTGCCACAAAGGTATGAATTTTTATTGAAATATAAAAAAATAAAAAAAATAATAGACTCAGTGGTCGACAATTAATACTAAGAGTGATTGCCGACCACCAATTAAAGGAAGAAAAGCAAAACAAGTGGCAAAAATTTAAAAGAAAACGAAAAAGAAGAAAAGCGGCAAGGTTAGTTTTTTTTAAATAGCATAGTTAAAGCTCATCCTATGAATAGGATGAGCGAATGATTTGTTCAGACTCTAAGTTGACTTGAGACTTTTGATTTCATAAATTTTCTATATCTACATCACAAATTCATTTGAGATCTACAATGAGGGGTTAGGCATAATTATTTTCTACATTTGTTATTCCAACACTTAAATAATTAAATAAAACCATTGGTAGCAAGACGACATATATCATGACAGAATGTGTAATGGACCTTTCCTCCTACTGACTGGGTGAAATAGAACTATGGGGCTCATAGCGATGTAAAATCAAGTAATCGTTCAAGTTTCAGGTTTCAAGTTTCTGGTCAAGTTATGTTAATTTAAGTCAAATTAGATATGAGTTATGTTAGGTCAATTTAATAATTCGACTCAGATCAGGTCGAGTTCGGGTTGACTCAGATTCAGGTCATTATCAGATTAATTTTAAATCTGATTGAGTTCGGGTTCGGATCGGGTTAATTTCAGGTCGGGTAAGTTTCAGTTCAGGCCAAAACGGTTTGGGTTCGAATCAGTTAAATTAACGGGATAATTCAGGTTCGGATAGACTTCAGGTCAGGCCACGTTCAGGTCGGGTCACGTCGTTGACGGATAAAATTCAGGTCGAGGAATATCAATTTCGATTGAAGTTCAAGTCTGGTCCTATCGTGTACAAATAGACTTCGGTATGGTAATTGTGGCTAAATTTCGGATAAAAATAAAATTTTAAAGATTTAAATGAACCAAAATATCCTTAGGATGTCGAAATATGTTACAATATATATATATAATTGTGACTAAATTGAATTAAACTAAAACTTAAAAGTGAATATTAAAACTAAAATGCAACATTCAAAACGCAACAGGACCTAAGGGTAATTAACTCCTAACCTAAAAATTAGGCGGCTTAATTCCCTCCAAATTTTGTCCTTTCCCCCATTTTTACCAATTATAACTGTTCCTTTTTTTTAATTAAATTGAACGGTGGGAGCCTGGAGGGAAAGAACCCGCCTAATATTTTAAATTAGGGGCAATTATTCTTTAGCCCTCCCGACTTTAGATTCTTTTCATTTAAGTCCAAAATTTTTACTTTTAGGTTTTATTTTAATTCAATTGAGTCCCAATTTAGATTAATTTAATTGAAATTTCTTTTAATTTAGCTCAATTAGATCTTAAATTTTATAAGTTAATTCAATTCGAACATTATTATTATTATTATTATTATTATTATTATTATAAACTTTGATTTAATATAATTATACACAAAATTTTGATTTGGATGTAAACATGTAATTGGACACATGAAAGTTGAAACTTTAATTTAGTTCAACTGTACACATCAAGCTTTGATTTAAATATTTAATCAAATTCAAATGCATAAATTAGCAAGTTGAATCGGAATTAATCTCACAAATCAATAACCTTAAACTAAACCATAAACTGTTAATACTAAGCCAAAACCATAAACCTTAAGGAATCGAATTAATCTCATAAATCAATAATCATAAGCTAAACCATAAACCATTGATACTAAGCCATAAATCATTGATACTAAACCATAAACCTTAAGGAATCTAAATTAATCACATAAACCAATAACTCTAAACTAAACACTAAACCATAAATTGTTAATATTAAACCATAAACCATAAATCATAAGGAATCATGTTGGCAACATTTAGATATTTAATAAAATTTTTAAATATTTTTATATACTACATAATTTATAAATATAAAAAGTAAACGTATTAATTTAATGATCATAATTAATCATGTACCTTAAATAGTGAAAATGTATTTTGTCACAATGTAATATAATAAATTTATAATCTCACAACTTCATCAATTGTAACTTATTAGTTATTACAAGTCACGTAAATATCATATCAGTTCAATAGCAAGTCCAATCATTTACAAGTTGAGTCAATTACAAATCAGGTTCATAACAGGTCAGGTTGATAACATGTCGGGTAATATCAATTATTTACCGGTTAATCTCGAGTTCGGGTTCATATCAGGTCGGATGCAGGTCGGGTTCAGTTATCACATTATCATGTTGATTTCGAGTTCAGGTCGGGTTCATATCCAAAATTTCCAAGTTCAACCCAGGTTCAGGTCAACACCAGTTTGGACTCGAATCAATTTCAGATCACCACCACCTCGGGTCACAAACAGTTCTGACTCAAGTCGATTTCAGTCAGTTTTATAGGTCGGGTCAGCTTTTTACATCTCTAGGGGCTCACCGTTTAGATTCTAAGGGTGTTACGTGTGGTGGGATATTCAGAAACGACAAAGGAGAATGGTTACTGGGTTTCTAAAAAAAGGTATGTTCGGCTTTGGAAGCGAAATTATGAGGTCTCTATGAAAGACTACGATGCGTTAAAGATCTGAATTTGAGTCAAATAATATTGAATTTGGATAGAAAGGAAGTTGTGAAAAGTACTCAATAATCGTCTATTGAATGATTGTCGTCTCTCGATTGTTCATCAAATTTGGGAGCTGCTGGATTAGCATTGGGAGGTTCAAGTGTTACAAATCCTACATGAGGGGAACATGCGCCAGGACGAATCAATTCAAGTGCAAAGAATATATAGTAGGTGAGTTTTATCTTAGTCGTTTGATATAATTCATTCGTATCATCAAATGGAGAGGACTCGACCATAAATAGGGACATTTTCTATTTCATTTATATCATCGATTTATTGTGAAATACAATCAGAACATTTACTCTAAGCCTCTTGTTTCTTTTCTCTTTGTTATCTTTTTAAGTCTTTGTGCTTATTCAATGCCTTGGAGACTGTATGGTATCTCGTGTGTTTTTACAGGTTGACTTAGACGCTTGATTCGAGCTTTATTGTCTAAGACTGTGTGGATCACTAAACAAAATTTTATTCTCTCATGTGTTTTTACAAGTTAACTTAGACGCTTGATTCGAGTTTTATTGTCTAAGACTGTGTGGATCACTAAACAAAATTTTACTCTCGTGATAGTTAATATCAGAACCAACATTAGAGTAAGCCACTAATCAAAGATGGCACACCAAAGCACACGAGGGAGTGAAGACTCGTGTTGGTAAAAGCAATAGGACTACTAGCTCAAGGGACAATGTGACATTGTTCGACGGGAGGCTGACCCGACTCGAGGGATCCACGATGGATGCATATTTTAGGGAATTAAAGATTGTAGATTTTATGAAATTAATTCGATTTATTGTGTTTTTCTATTTTGTAGATATTTTATTTCAACTAGGTGTTAACTTATTTATCTAGATGTGTAACAATTCATATATATATATATATAATGTGTTTTGGTCAAAATATAACAAGAAGAATTCAGAATTTCTTCATGGTATCAACAACCTAGAAAATTTAGAAAGAAAAAAAAAACTAGCTACCATTCTTCTGGAATTTTTTATTTTTCATTTTTTCTTTTTCCACTGAAAAATAATCTGAAAGGAAGAATGAAGCTCTCAATTTTGTCTCGGAAACATTCTATCCTTCCAACACAAATTCAATCAATGCCATAGATGAACAACGGTGTACAACTGAATCCAATCAATTCACCAAAGAACAATTAGATATGCTAAACTTGTTGTTGAACAACACTCTGACAAAGTACTCTACCATTGCACAGCTATGAGCTTACATGCTAAGTCAGATAAATTACAGTCAAAACAACGGATCATATAATAAGGAGAATCAGATCATATGAGAGGAGATGACGCATTTTTCTTTAAATATTAACCATGTCACTGTAATCTCATGGTGAAAATTGTTGATGGCATTTTTGTCTAAAGTGGTCTATGTAACATCTTAAAATTCAGATTAAGAGCTTCGAGTAAGTTGTTTGGATTCGGTTTAGGATTAATTTGATTTTTAGCTAATTAATTCCAAGGGTTTTAATAAGGTTTGATAAAAACGGTTTTGATCTATCTAACGTGTTAAAATAAATTTGTGAGGTTAATTTATGATTTTATTATATAACCAATTTTAATCGTATGACTTTAATTAAGTCAAATTGATTTTAAGATGTGATTTTTAATGATCATTTTGTAAAATATTTTAGATATTAAATTAAAAGAGAATACAAGATAAGAATCTTTAAAATATAATTTAGCTATTTGTTTTTAATTAAAATTTCTTAATTTTCAACCATCATTATTGACGGTTAGTTTTCTAAAAGAATAAAAAGCTCTTAAATTTCTCCCAAAACCATTTTCTTGATTCTAAAACACTTTCACAATTTTCCAAGGATTTTAAATCATTTTGTTAAACCTATGTTTTTTTATTTTGATATAACAATGACTATTATGCAAATAAATAAAATTTTAAGGTATTTGAAATTACTCACAATAGACAAGCATTATAACAAACTTAACTTATTTTGAAGAAAATATTTTATATAAGTTAGACTTTTCAAAGGAAAATATTTTCCAAGTATTTTGCTACTCTTATAGACCATTTTGGTCAATGAGTACCAGTACGATCCTATGTGTACTTGTACGGACCTTCCATCACAAGAATTCACAATGGTCAGTGAGTACCGGTACCTGTTTTTTAACACTGGTATTCAAAATGGTAAGTAAGTACAGGTACGACTCTTAGCGTATTGATACGGTTTTTTAAAGCTCTTCTTAACAAATACTTATCAGTACCGGTACGTTGAACCCCGTACCGATATGTACTGGAGCGAAAAATATTTTGAACACTTTGAGTACTGGTACGATCACGAGCGTACCGATACCCAAGCTCCACTAGTTTTTCAAAGCATAATTTTAGTACTAGTACGACCCTTAGCGTATCGGTACCCCTTACTCTGTACCTGACACGCAAACCCGCGTACCGATATGCTCTGTCTTTGTAATGGCTATTTCTTCTTTAAGCATTTACCGATACAGGCTCTCGCGTACGGATACCCACAATTGCCAGACAATATTTATTGCTAGAAAAATGTAGCTCAACGGCTATATTTAAATCTCCAACAACCCAAACGGTTAGAAATCAATGAAGGGTATAAAAACAAGTCCCCAAAACTTCTTCAACAACATGACAACTATTCAAAAGCATCCAAGCAAAAATCCAAAGTTTTTGAGAGCTTTTCATTGTAATATCTTGTACACACTTTAATGAACTTATTGTATCTTTATTTTTCATCAAGTGTTGGGGTTTTAGTGAGCTCAAAATTGTGAAAACAATCTCCTTTGGAGGATTCTCATAGTGTGCTTCTTCCTATTCATTAGGAAAGGGGTCACTAGACTTTAGGGTATAAGTCTAGTTGATTTGTGAGGTTATCTCTTTTAGCCTAAAAGGAAAGATAAAATAGCAAATTTATGAAATCTTTAGTGTGAAAGCTAAGATAGTGGATGTAGACCTTGTTTAGAAGGTTGAACCACTCTAAATCATCTTGCAATTTTTTTTTTTTTTGCAATTTACTCCCACCAAAATTTTAATTGCCAACTCACCCTCTCTTGGTCATTCTTATCGATTGATCAACTCAAAAATCGGTATTAGAGTTACACTCATTGGAAGACTTCACATCTTCTTGAGTAGATCCAACCGACAACTTCTTCATGGGTTGTTATTCGAGTTAGCTAGTTCGGGTTTGCTTCGGAAAACCAATGTGATCTTCTTGGTTCAGGCCTTACGACTAGGATGGGTCGAGGGGGGCTACACATGTACCCTTCTTCCCCGGAAGGGGGAATTTGACCGTCAAACTGAAATTCGCTAGGATTAACTTGGCCTTTCTCATCAGTGGTCTCCCGAAGATGGCGTTATATGCGGAGGGCTGGTCCACAACGATGAACTCCGCCTCTACGGTGATGATGTTTCCTCCATCTCCTAGGACGACAAGGAGGGTGACCAATCCTTTCACTCGGATGGGGTGGTTGGAGAATCCATAGATCAAACCGCACAACTTTAGTTTTTCGAGGGAACCTTCTATTTGCTGAAATGCGCTCCACTGTAATACCTCTACAGTGCTTCCACTGTCTATTAGTATTATTTTGACGGTGTAGTTGTTGGTTCATGCCGAACCATAAAAGGGTCATCCGTCATCTCGTCCAGCACTTGTGCTAAGTTTGTGTCCCCGAAGTTGATTTTCCAATCCTCCGTCGGCTGGGACATTTTCATTGTTGTTCCCATAGAGAAGATGCTCCTAGGATTAGGCTTCCTTCCAAAAGATAGATGCGGGGTGTCTAGGGGTTGCGATCCTCCAACTATTACGTTAATTACTCATCGGACTGGCTGGTGTTCACGGTCCTCCCCAGGTCTTTTATCTTGGCACCGAGGTTGTTGGACGTATTGGTCTAGTAGGCAATTCCTGACCACTTGCTCTATAGCGTCTTTAAGGTGTATGCAATTCCTGACCACTTGGTCTAGTAGGGATACTCCTATTTGCTGAAATGCGCTCCACTGTAATACCTCTACAGTGCTTCCACTGTCTATTAGTATTATTTTGACAGTGTAGTTGTTGATTCGTGCCGAACCACCAAAGGGTCTTCCATCATCTCGTCCAGTACTTGTGCTAAGTTTGTGTCCCCGAAGTTGATTTTCTAATCCTCCGCCGGCTGGGACATTTTCATTGTTGTTCCCATAGAGAAGATGCTCCTAGGATTAGGCTTCCTTCCAAAAGATAGATGCCTAGTGTCTGGGGTTGCGATCCTCCAAATATTATGTTAATTACTCCTCCGACTGGCTGGTGTTCACGGTCCTTCTCGAGTCTTTTATCTTGGCATCGAGGTTGTTGGACGTATTGGTCTAGTAGGCAATTCCTGACCACTTGGTCTATGGCGTCTTTAAGGTGTATGCATCGGGTGATGATGTGCCGTCTCTACTCGTGGAACGCACAGAAGAACTAATTCTCTCGATGAACTCCTGGTTTCATGGGTAGGGGAGACTTCAAGATTCTTGATTCCTTGACCCGACAAAGAATGTTAAGAGTAGACGCATTCAGTGGGGTATAGTTGGTGTAAGTTCTATACGGGGCTCTATGGTGATGTTTCGCTACGTAGACTTGATGACAAAGGTCCATCTTACTCATGTCTTCCTCTCTACTCCTAGAGGAGGAAAAGCTTCCGATTATGTGGTTTATCCTTAGGGAATCGTGGAAACTTTGTCTGGACCGTGCTAGCCACTGATCTCATTTCTTCAGCTTCTACATATCTGTTATCTACTTCATATATCTGGCTAACCTTGGTGGGCTTGTTATCCACTAAGGCGTACTTCAGAGGATCGTGGATCAGCCCAAAGATATAGTCATCGATGGCTAAGTCATCTGACAAGTCTTGAATGTTGTGGGTAGCTCTCAAAAAGCTTCTAGTATACTTTCTCAGGGTTTTGTAGGTCCTTTGTCACATGCTGAGGAGACTAGTTTTTGACCTTAGGATCACCTTATTGGCCAGGAAATGGCCGAAGAATAGTTGCGATAATTGTTTGAAGTCCGCAATGGACGGAGCCGACAGGAAGTCATACCAATTCTTGGCTCATGTGCAAATGGTTGTAGGGAAAACTTTACACTTCAGCTCATCGTTTGCCCCCATTATGTCCATGTGGTCTTTTTACTAGGAAAAATGGTCGTGTGGGTCCTCGGTGCCATCATAGATCTTCTTGGGGAGCTTAAAGTGAGATGGGTCGGAAGCGGACAACACATGTGACATAACGGGGTGATCTTTCTCCACGTTCTATTCATCAGTTGGGTTGGTTGGTGCTCGGAGGTCGTCAATCTATCGTTGCATCATCTCTCTATGTCTCCTTCATGCTTCCTCCCTAGGGTTGACCAGCGGCGTCGTATATTCCACGTTATCCTCTCTTCATCTCGGGCATGATGGGTTAGTCCTGACCCCCACAGCTTTCATTTGAGCGGTGGTGTGCTCCTATACACGACGTTGTTCAGCGTTAGAGGCTCTCTCATCCTCTTTGCTTATTTGCTTATTGGTTTGTCATTAGGAGATCATCACTTCTTGCAGAATTCTCTGCATTAGCTCCTACTTTTGTAGGTTCTGCTGCTGGGAAGCTTGGAATTGTGTTACAGGTTTCTCAGCTTATCGTACATTTTCGTTGTCTGCCAATTACTTTGATCGGCGACATATAGAGCCTGCTGATATTGAGTTTGTGGGGCTTGTAGATAGGTTTGATCATAGGGGTTCTGGTAGGTTTGGTAAGGTCCGTAATACATTGGGTAGGAAGTGTTAGGGGGCTAATAGTTGGCAGATCCAAGCATGTCGACAAGATTTTGAGCAGGCGCACTTTGTGATTGCCAATTGGAAAATTCAGTCACGCCAATAAGGTTTAGGGTTGGATGTGGGGTTGTTGCTCAAGGGGATTCATCCTAGTTGGTTTCATCGATTTGGTTCGATCCACGCTCACCGCACTAGTTGTTGATGTTTATTTTGGGCGACATCAAACAAGGAAGTCGAATAAGTACTCTAGGGGAAGGGTCGACAATAGCCAATGGTGGTTAACCTGAGCTTTTCAAAGGCGGAGAGCCGTTGGAGGCAAGCTGGATATTTCAAGCGACTTGTCGAGGGAACAAAGAGAGGAAAAATAGAGAAGATTATGTGTAAAAAGGTGCTTTTTGTCCCTTTAAGAGAAGATGCTCGTCTTTTATACCTCCCTGACACCCTTGTCATGTTATTGGTCATTCACAGTACTTTTGTGGCTGATGTCATGTCACGGGTCGTGTTTGCTAGCATATTCTAGGGATTGGTGATTAGAAGTTTGTCAGGGTTCTAGAACTCTGGGACCTCCGAAGGTTGGTTCCCGCGGAGATATAAAAACATTTAGGTGGAAGACTCTGGGTGGTATGCAACGGAGACGGTGGTGATTTAATAGAGGTATAAAAATTGTTCTTTTATTCAATCTCTTATAATGGATTAACTCATGCAATGGAAGACCAAAGAATAATGATAGTAAACTATGAATTTGTGTCATGTTTCCAATGCTCTAGTATTTTTTGGGTTCACCAAAATCTAGATTTTTTCTAAGTTTTCATGTGTTTTGTTGGTAAGAAAATTTCTTTTTTTTAGTTTTTCACATGTTTGATTGGTGAGAAAATCTAAAATGGTTGAGAAAATATGAGAAAAGAAGAAAAAAAGTTCATCCCACGTTATTGTTGAATAATGCAAATAAATTATATAGTCTTGTTTAAAATAAATAAGATTTTATTTCTAAATACAGTAAATATTATAGGAACGGTTAAGATTTTTACAATAACCGATTTTTTCTTATTTATTAATTTGCCCCTACTTTTACTTATAAATAGAGACCTCAAATTTATTGTCTCACACAATGAACATATTTGATCCTTTATGTTTTCTTTGAAGAGAGCAATACCAAGAGAGTTCTACTTCCTCACTTGAGCTGTACAATGTTTAGAAGACCGTGTTAACCTTGGAGGCAATGTCCATTATTGTGATTATACCATCCGGGCAAAATTACTTCGGTTTTACCATGACACAATAAACTGATTTATTTTATGTGTAGTTTTCTATTTATTTTGCTTGTTATTACTAATGTCCTATTTTGCAGTAGTAATTTTTACCAACAAGATAGAATCTATCAATGAAAGTACCAAAAAACAAAAAAAGAAAAAGGTCCCTCGAAGTACCTTGTAGGCTGGTATTACCAGATCTAAATGCAATTTACCATTGATAGTAAAATAGTATTGAAGTATTATCCTAGTTTCCTAGCATTTGGTATCAAATTCATGGCTTCGATCAGAATAGACAGCAGGCATGAAGGGTTGGAGAAGAAGATGAAAGATGTACAAGGGAAATTCAGCCAAGTGAAGGATTTCCTCACTCAATTACAAGACTGGATGAAAAAACAAGATGAAATAGATATTGAAATCCTTCAGCAGTTAAAAGGTAAATCGACATTTCTCATAGATTTTCTTGTGATGGCTAAAGCGGTGGCTGAAAAAACTGATGACCAAGGCTATGTGGATCATTCGGAGGCTGTCCAACGTCGATAAGAGACCCGTCCTAAAAGATTGGATCTGCCTATCTTTTTTTGGTGACAATTCATTCTCTGGCTTGTAGCGGTCATTGGTAGAATTTGAGAGTTTATTTGAGGACCCAACATGGTTTCCACTAAGTAGAAGTCATAACCATGCTATCCAACTCAAGGAAAGGTCCTAACTACCTAATATTCATCCATATTGTATCGGAAAATGAGACTGGGCATATTGTCAAAAAAAATGATGGCAAGAGAAACTATCAAGTCAAGCACAAGTCCTGTCGCTAGCCTAGTGTTTCATATATCTTAGATAAAAAATGCTATGAAAGATTCTACTTTAGTCCAACATTCTCCATCTTTCTTGTCGAAAGATCTCAAAATACAAGAACAACTTGAATGTGTGGTGGAGTATTGATTTCTCTTGGATGGTTCTCAAGAGGTGTTGATTAAGAGGAATGATTTTCTTAACTTCGAAAAAACTTGGGAATTGTGGTCGTTTCTGCTCAGTTTCCTTCTTTTCACTTTAAGGACAAGGTGGAATTTGTTGGGACGGATATTGGTAGATCTGCAGTTGTTAAGGATTTAACACACTATGTTGTTTATTATTTATTATGCATTGATGGTTTAGTAGTTACCGTCAGTTATTATGTGTGATTTAATATGATCTCTAGCAGTTTTTTAACGGTTAATTCGGTAGGTTATTTATACTAGAAAAAAGAAAAACATGTGGAGGTTTTTTCAGTCAGTTCTGAGTTAGTTTTGGAAGGAAAAAAGAAAAAAAAAAAAAAAATAAAGTATATAAAAAATAAAAGACAAAAAATAATAAACAACATAGTGCACTAATTCCTATCTTAACAACTGCACGTATATTGCTTGAATTTGACAAGTTCAACTTCTATAGAACTAGAAATGAGATATCATTTACGAGAAATCAGACAAACTTCAATTCTCATGCTAGTAGCTTTGGGAATGAGATGCAAACCACTACAGGTTTTTAGGTGGGGTATGTGTGAGGGGTCGGGATCCAAAGCTTATGCACTTCGAAAGTTTTAGGTTCTTCAGTTTTTTTATTGATTGTATTTTTTTGAGATAAATTTCTCTAATTTATATATAATTTCATTATCTACACTCAAAATTATGGAGTAACTCTATAAATAGAATAATATCACATGTTTAAATGTGTAGATATATATGTTTAAGCACTACATACTAAATTCTAAGAATATAATCATAGATTGATTTTAACGAGACATAAAATTTGCATGTGATAAATAAATATGTGGTTACATATATTTATCTAAAAATAAATATTATTTATGAAATAGAGGGATATGTTACATGTGTTATTGACATACTAATTTTAACAAGACATAAAATTTGCATGATTTATGTTATTAGCATATTAATTTTGATTTTGTTCATGAGTGTATGTATAAATTTTGAGTTTTGTCTTTATAACTAAAATATACTCTATATTTGCAGTACTAATATTTTTACTTTTTGAGAAGTATACACATCAAGACAACAATACGGTTAAAAGATCAAATGACGAACAACCTCTTCGAGGTCAATCTAATTGAGAATAAAGATGAGTGGGATTGTGGATTCAAACATTTGCATCCATTTTTGGGCCTAGAAAAGGTAAACAAGTTTACTTGAGCTTTGACTATGAAATTAGATTAAAATCTAAGTTGTTGGTTGTTAATTCATAATTTGGTTATTGCATGAATGATATTTCTCTTAAAAGGAGTAAGCTTTAAATATAGTTTTTAAAAATAAAAAATTACATATGGTATTGACCAAACCATACAATTTAAAGACTAAGAAAATTATTAAGCACAATTTATATTTTTAATTAAGTTTATTATATACTTAAAACATATTAAAAAGTGAGGAAAATATGTTGTGCATTCCATTTATAATTATTGGAAAGTAGCTTGATAGTATAGAAATAAATGTCTATGATTGATTTTAGGAAAATTTTGGTATTTACGAGTGCCTTGTAAACCATCTCTCTTTCTTGAAAATCTACATGATGCATTATTCATAACTATACTCACTATTTTAATTTATAATTATTATTATCATAGATTGAATTTCTTGTAATTTTATACAATTTTATAATAAAAAGAGAAAGGTAATATGAAAAAAAAAGATTATTGAAAATATCACATAATTTATTATAACATAATGTTTTTCATATTTGAAACCTTTTTGTAATGAATACCAATTATTAGGAATATTAGAGTAAAAAAACTCACTTGGAATGTGACAAGGTCTTAATTTTCAAATAAAATTATGTTGAATATATACAAGTTACACTTTTTGTTTAAAATCATGATTTGATTTTGTGAATATAGATTTTGTAAATAATTTGATTTAGTATATATATTGATATTTGAGTTTTTATGCCTATTATAAATCAAACACAAGTGTATACGAGTAAAATTGAGAAAAATCATGTGTGGATGTCCTTATGCAAAAATGATTAGACGCCTTATTTGGGTGTTATTATTTCAACCCTTAAATGATTAGAAATCTGGGGTGTCTAAAATTATGTCATGAACTTGTATAGCATGTGATTTTTGTGTAGCATATAAATTCATATGCATAGATGTGATACTTTATGTGTTTGTTTTAAAATAATTCCTCTAAAGAAACAATCTTTAATAAAGAACTCTATATAAATTTAGCATATTATTGAAGGAAAGAATAAAACAGACAATGTTTTGTAAATCTTCGTATGCTAAAATTTATTGAGAGTTGTATATTCTCAATAAACCATACTCTGCCATATTTTTATAGATGTTGTAGATATACCCATAACTCATGCAATGAACATTGAAATGTTTGCTTAAAGCTCTTAAAAATATAATAACTTGGGGTTATAGTGTGTTAGATAATTTATAAACTTAGGGGAAAATTATTATCAGGTAACCAGTAATGATGAGATGTCTTTTACTAGTGGGTATATTTTTTGAAGAACAATTATCTCTTAGAAGTCTGTTAAATAGACATATGTTGCTCGTACTATTGTGTAGTCTTGGTTTATAGCTCGAGACTTAGCCAGACAAGAAGTTGAGTGATTTTTTGAATCGACTTGTTAAAATTCCTTACGTGGAAAATTCTATACACTCTGTGTTTATCATGCGACTCACAAGCTACAATTTGTGTAGTTAAAAATGAGGCCTAATATATTGAGTGGAATGCTCAAGCAAATTAGACATGAGTCCATGAAACATTTGATAAAGATGATACTCATTGTATAGTACATGAAGACGAAGAGAAACCTTGTTGATTCCATTACTAAAAGATAAGTAAAGAAAGTGGTTGATGATTCATCGAGGGGGAAGAGGCTTAAGTCCATTGGTTAAAAATTCATGGTGGATACCCAAATTAGTTTTCTAAGTTCCATGTGTTCAAACGAAGCCATGAAAGAATCATAATGTACATGTATTCTTATCCTTATGGTGAACAATGGACATACATAAGGTTGAGCTTTTGCTCTTAATGGATTCATAGCCCAGGTTTTGGGTGGTCCTAGTGAGAAGGACTTGATGAATCCACCGACGTGAAAGGATGAGTTTTTATGCTCTTAGTGATTTCATTTCCTAGGTTTTGGGTGGTCCTTGTGAGATGGACTTGATGAGTTCACTGAATCTTTAGTAATTGAGAGGATGATCTTTTTAAATGCTCTTAATGATTTCATAGCCTTGATTTGTGGTCTATATTGTGATAGACTTGATGAAATAACCTACGTAAGTGTGAAGAATTAGTTATCTTCCATGAAAGACTCTGGGATGTCTTTCTAGAGAACTTACTAGCAACTTGAGGAATATTGGCTAAATTGTTGATCAATCGCGAAACTCATTTGGAGAAGAAATTAGTCGTGTGTTGTGTGTAACAACCCGATCTGAATCCGAAGTTGTAATACCCCTAATTATGGCCTAGTAGAATGATGTCAATTGTATATTAATAAAATGATTTTGATAATTTAAAACCTAGATTTAAATCAAAAGAAATAGGACGACAAGGAGGGTGACCAATCCTTTCACTCGGATGGGGTGGTTGGAGAATCCATAGATCAAACCGCAAAACTTTAGTTTTTCGAGGGATCCTTCTATTAGCTGAAATGCGCTCCACTGTAATACCTCTACAGTGCTTCCACTGTCTATTAGTATTATTTTGACGGTGTAGTTGTTGGTTCATGCCGAACCATAAAAGGGTCATCCGTCATCTCGTCCAGCACTTGTGCTAAGTTTGTGTCCCCGAAGTTGATTTTCCAATCCTCCGTCGGCTGGGACATTTTCATTGTTGTTCCCATAGAGAAGATGCTCCTAGGATTAGGCTTCCTTCCAAAAGATAGATGCGGGGTGTCTGGGGGTTGCGATCCTCCAACTATTACGTTAATTACTCATCGGACTGGCTGGTGTTCACGGTCCTCCCCGGGTCTTTTATCTTGGCACCGAGGTTGTTGGACGTATTGGTCTAGTAGGCAATTCCTGACCACTTGCTCTATAGCGTCTTTAAGGTGTATGCAATTCCTGACCACTTGGTCTAGTAGGGATCCTCCTATTTGCTGAAATGCGCTCCACTGTAATACCTCTACAGTGTTTCCACTGTCTATTAGTATTATTTTGACAGTGTAGTTGTTGATTCGTGCCGAACCACCAAAGGGTCATCCATCATCTCGTCCAGTACTTGTGCTAAGTTTGTGTCCCCGAAGTTGATTTTCTAATCCTCCGCCGGCTGGGACATTTTCATTGTTGTTCCCATAGAGAAGATGC
The DNA here is from genome assembly GCA_019671005.1 of Hibiscus mutabilis. NCBI lineage: Eukaryota > Viridiplantae > Streptophyta > Magnoliopsida > Malvales > Malvaceae > Hibiscus > Hibiscus mutabilis. Next base: position 17,472,731 of record CM033735.1, on the reverse strand, counting down.
TCCTAGGATTAGGCTTCCTTCCAAAAGATAGATGCGCAGTGTCTGGGGGTTGCGATCCTCCAACTATTATGTTAATTACTCCTCGGACTGGCTGGTGTTCACGGTCCTCCTCGAGTCTTTTATCTTGGCATCGAGGTTGTTGGACGTATTGGTCTAGTAGGCAATTCCTGACCACTTGGTCTATGGCGTCTTTAAGGTGTATGCATCGGGTGATGATGTGCCGTCTCTACTCGTGGAACGCACAGAAGAAGTAATTCTCTCGATGAACTCCTGGTTTCATGGGTAGGGGAGACTTCAAGATTCTTGATTCCTTGACCCGACAAAGAATGTTAGGAGTAGACGCATTCAGTGGGGTATAGTTGGTGTAAGTTCTATACGGGGCTCTATGGTGATGTTTCGCTACGTAGACTTGATGACAAAGGTCCATCTTACTCATGTCTTCTTCTCTAATCCTAGAGGAGGAAAAGCTTCCGATTATGTGGTTTATCCTTAGGGAATCGTGGAAACTTGGTCTGGGCCTCTGTCTTTACTGAGGTAGTTGGTTTTGGGGATAATGTTGCCTTGATGAAGAGCTCTGGACCGTGCTAGCCACTGATCTCATTTCTTCAGCTTCTACATATCTGTTATCTACTTCATATATCTGGCTAACCTTGGTGGGCTTGTTATCCACTAAGGCGTACTTCAGGGGATCGTGGATCAGCCCAAAGATATAGCCATCGATGGCTAAGTCATCCGACAAGTCTTGAATGTCGTGGGTAGCTCTCGAAAAGCTTCTAGTATACTTTCTCAGGGTTTTGTAGGTCCTTTGTCACATGCTGAGGAGACTAGTTTTTGACCTTAGGATCACCTTATTGGCCAGGAAATGGCCGAAGAATAGTTGCGATAATTGTTTGAAGTCCGCAATGGACGGAGCCGACAGGAAGTCATACCAATTCTTGGCTCATGTGCAAATGGTTGTAGGGAAAACTTTACACTTCAGCTCATCGTTTGCCCCCATTATGTCCATGTGGTCTTTTTACTAGGAAAAATGGTCGTGTGGGTCCTCGGTGCCATCATAGATCTTCTTGGGGAGCTTAAAGTGAGATGGGTCGGAAGCGGACAACACATGTGACATAACGGGGTGATCTTTCTCCACGTTCTATTCATCAGCTGGGTTGGTTGGTGCTCGGAGGTCGTCAATCTATCGTTGCATCATCTCTCTATGTCTCCTTCATGCTTCCTCCCTAGGGTTGACCAGCGGCGTCGTATATTCCACGTTATCCTCTCTTCATCTCTGGCATGATGGGTCAGTCCTGACCCCCACAGCTTTCATTTGAGCGGTGGTGTGCTCCTATACACGACGTTGTTCAGCGTTAGAGGCTCTCTCATCATCTTTGCTTATTTGCTTATTGGTTTGTCATTGGGAGATCATCAATTCTTGCAGAATTCTCTGCATTAGCTCATACTTTTGTAGGTTCTGCTGCTGGGAAGCTTGGAATTGTGTTACAGGTTTCTCAGCTTATCGTACATTTTCGTTGTCTGCCAATTACTTTGATCGGCGACATATAGAGCCTGCTGATATTGAGTTTGTGGGGCTTGTAGATAGGTTTGATCATAGGGGTTCTGGTAGGTTTGGTAAGGTCCGTAATACATTGGGTAGGAAATGTTAGGGGGCTAATAGTTGGCAGATCCAAGCATGTCGACAAGATTTTGAGCAGGCGCACTTTGTGATTGCCAATTGGAAAATTCAGTCACGCCAATAAGGTTTAGGGTTGGATGTGGGGTTGTTGCTCAAGGGGATTCATCCTGGTTGGTTTCATCGATTTGGTTCGATCCACGCTCACCGCACCAGTTGTTGATGTTTATTTTGGGCGACATCAAACAAGGAAGTCGAATAAGTACTCTAGGGGAAGGGTCGACAATAGCCAATGGTGGTTAACCTGAGCTTTTCAAAGGCGGAGAGCCGTTGGAGGCAAGCTGGATATTTCAGGCGACTTGTCGAGGGAACAAAGAGAGGAAAAATAGAGAAGATTATGTGTAAAAAGGTGCTTCTTGTCCCTTTAAGAGAAGATGCTCGTCTTTTATACCTCCCTGACACCCTTGCCATGTTATTGATCATTCACAGTACTTTTGTGGCTGATGTCATGTCATGGGTCGTGTTTGCTAGCATATTCTAGGGATTGGTGATTAGAAGTTTGTCAGGGTTCTAGAACTCTGGGACCTCCGAAGGTTGGTTCCCGCGGAGATATAAAAACATTTAGGTGGAAGACTCTGGGTGGCATGCAATGGAGACGATGGTGATTTAACAGAGGTATAACAATTGTTCTTTTATTCAATCTCTTATATTGGATTAACTCATGCAAAGGAAGACCAAAGAATAATGATAGTAAACTATGAATTTGTGTCATGTTTTCAATGCTCTAGTATTTTCTGGGTTCACCAAAATCTAGAATTTTTCTAAGTTTTCATGTGTTTTGTTGGTAAGAAAATTTATTTTTTTAGTTTTTCAAATGTTTGATTGGTGAGAAAATCTAAAATGGTTGAGAAAATATGAGAAAAGAAGAAAAAAAGTTCATCCCACGTTATTATTGAATAATGCAAATAAATTATATAGTCTTGTTTAAAATAAATAAGATTTTATTTTTAAATATATAGTAAATATTATAGGAACGGTTAAGATTTTTACAATAACCGATTTTTTCTTATTTATTAATTTGCCCCTACTTTTACTTATAAATAAAGACCTCAAATTTATTGTCTCACACAATGAACATATTTGATCCTTTATGTTTTCTTTGAAGAGAGCAACACCAAGAGAGTTCTACTTCCTCACTTGAGCTGTACAATGTTTAGAAGACCGTGTTAACCTTGGAGGCAATGTCCATTATTGTGATTATACCATCCGGGCAAAATTACTTCTAAGGCAGTGGGTTTTACCATGACACAATAAACTGATTTATTTTATGTGTAGTTTTCTATTTATTTTGCTTGTTATTACTAATGTCCTATTTTGTAGTAGTAATTTTTACCAACAAGATAGAATCTATCAATGAAAGTACCAAAAACAAAAAAAAGAAAAAGGTCCCTCGAAGTACCTTGTAGGCTGGTATTACCAGATCTAAATGTAATTTACCATTGATAGTAAAATAGTATTGAAGTATTATCCTAGTTTCCTAGCATTTGGTATCAAATTCATGGTTTCGATCAGAATAGACAACAGGCATGAAGGGTTGGAGAAGAAGATGAAAGATGTACAAGGGAAATTCAGCCAAGTGAAGGATTTCCTCACTCAATTACAAGACTGGATGAAAAAACAAGATAAAATAGATATTGAAATCCTTCAGCAGTTAAAAGGTAAATCGACATTTCTCATAGATTTTCTTGTGATGGCTAAAGCGGTGGCTGAAAACACCGATGACCAAGGCTATGTGGATCATTCGGAGGCTGTCCAACGTCGATAAGAGACCCGTCCTAAAAGATTGGATCTGCCTATCTTTTTTTGGTGACAATTCATTCTCTGGCTTGTAGCGGTCATTGGTAGAATTTGAGAGTTTATTTGAGGACCCAACATGGTTTCCACTAAGTAGAAGTCATAACCATGCTATCCAACTCAAGGAAAGGTCCTAACCACCTAATATTCATCCATATTGTATCGGAAAATGAGACAGGGCATATTGTCAAAAAAAATGATGGCAAGAGAAACTATCAAGTCAAGCACAAGTCCTGTCGCTAGCCTAGTGTTTCATATATCTTAGATAAAAAATGCTATGAAAGATTCTACTTTAGTCCAACAGTCTCCATCTTTCTTGTCGAAAGATCTCAAAATACAAGAACAACTTGAATGCGCGGTGGAGTATTGCTTTCTCTTGGATGGTTCTCAAGAGGTGTTGATTAAGAGGAATGATTTTCTTAACTTCGAAAAAACTTGGGAATTGTGGTCGTTTCTGCTCAGTTTCCTTCTTTTCACTTTAAGGACAAGGTGGAATTTGTTGGGACGGATATTGGTAGATCTGCAGTTGTTAAGTATTTAACACACTATGTTGTTTATTATTTATTATGCATTGATGGTTTAGTAGTTACCGTCAGTTATTATGTGTGATTTAATATGATCTCTAGCAGTTTTTTAACGGTTAATTCGGTAGGTTATTTATACTAGAAAAAAGAAAAACATGTGGAGGTTTTTTCAGTCAGTTCTGAGTTAGTTTTGGAAGGAAAAAGCAGAAAAAAAAAAAAAATAAAGTATATAAAAAATAAAAAAAAAAAAATAATAAACAACATAGTGCACTAATTCCTATCTTAACAACTGCACGTATATTGCTTGAATTTGACAAGTTCAACTTCTATAGAACTAGAAATGAGATATCATTTGCGTGAAATCAGACAAACTTCAATTCTCATGCTAGTAGCTTTGGGAATGAGATGCAAACCACTATAGGTTTTTAGGTGGGGTGTGTGTGAGGGGTCGGGATCCAAAGCTTAGGCACTTCGAAAGTTTTAGGTTCTTCATTTTTTTATTGATTGTATTTTTTTGAGATAAATTTCTCTAATTTATATTTAATTTCATTCTCTACACTCAAAATTATGGAGTAACTCTATAAATAGAATAATATCACATGTTTAAATGTGTAGATATATATGTTTAAGCACTACATACTAAATTCTATGAATATAATCATAGATTGATTTTAACGAGACATAAAATTTGCATGTGATAAATAAATATGTGGTTACATATATTTTATATTTATCTAAAAATAAATATTATTTATGAAATAGAGGGATATGTTACATGTGTTATTGACATATTAATTTTAACAAGACATAAAATTTGCATGATTTATGTTATTAGCATATTAATTTTGATTTTGTTCATGAGTGTATGTATAACTTTTGAGTTTTGTCTTTATAACTAAAATATACTCTATATTTGCATTACTAATATTTTTACTTTTTGAGAAGTATACACATCAAGACAACAATACGGTTAAAAGATCAAATGACGAACAAGCTCTTTGAGGTCAATCTAATTGAGAATAAAGATGAGTGGGATTGTGGATTCAAACATTTGCATCCATTTTTGGGCCTAGAAAAGGTAAACAAGTTTACTTGAGCTTTGACTATGAAATTAGATTAAAATCTAAGTTGTTGGTTGTTAATTCATAATTTGGTTATTGCATGAATGATATTTCTCTTAAAAGGAGTAAACTTTAAAAATAGTTTTTAAAAATAAAAAATTACATATGGTATTGACCAAACCATACAATTTAAAGACTAAGAAAATTATTAAGCACAATTTATATTTTTAATTATGTTTATTATATACTTAAAACATATTAAAAAGTGAGGAAAATATGTTGTGCATTCCATTTATAATTATTGGAAAGTAGCGTGATAGTATAGAAATGCATGTCTATGATTGATTTTAGGAAAATTTTGGTATTTACGAGTGCCTTGTAAACCATCTCTCTTTCCTGAAAATCTACATGATGCATTATTCACATAACTATACTCACTATTTTAATTTATAATTATTATTATCATAGATTGAATTTCTTGTAATTTTATACAATTTTATAATAAAAAGAGAAAGGTAATATAGAAAAAAAAAGATTATTGAAAATATCACATAATTTATTATAACATAATATTTTTCATATTTGAAACCTTTTTGTAATGAATACCAATTATTAGGAATATTAGAGTAAAAAAACTCACTTGGAATGTGACAAGGTCTTAATTTTCAAATAAAATTATGTTGAATATATACAAGTTACACTTTTTGTTTAAAATCATGATTTGATTTTGTGAATATAGATTTTGTAAATAATTTGATTTAGTATATATATTGATATTTGAGTTTTTATGCCTATTATAAATCAAACACAAGTGTATATGAGTAAAATTGAGAAAAATCATGTGTGGATGTCCTTATGCAAAAATGATTAGACGCCTTATTTGGGTGTTATTATTTCAACCCTTAAATGATTAGAAATCTGGGGTGTCTAAAATTATGTCATGAACTTGTATAGCATGTGATTTTTGTGTAGCATATAAATTCATATGCATAGATGTGATACTTTATGTGATTGTTTTAAAATAATTCCTCTAAAGAAACAATCTTTAATAAAGAACTCTATATAAATTTAGCATATTATTGAAGGAAAGAATAAAACAGACAATGTTTTGTAAATCTTCGTATGCTAAAATTTATTTATATTCTCAATAAACCATACTCTGACATAATTTTATAGATGTTGTAGATATACCCATAACTCAAGCAATGAACATTGAAATGTTTGCTTAAAGCTCTTAAAAATATAATAACTTGGGTTATAGTGTGTTAGATAACCTATAAACTTAGGGGAAAATTATTATCAGGTAACCAGTAATGATGAGATGTCTTTTACTAGTGGGTATATTTTTTGAAGAACAATTATCTCTTAGAAGTCTGTTAAATAGACATATGTTGCTCGTACTATAGTGTAGTCTTGGTTTATAGCTCGAGACTTAGCCAGACAAGAAGTTGAGTGATTTTTTGAATCGATTTGTTGAGATTCCTTACGGTGAAAATTCTATACACTCTGTGTTTATCATGCGACTCACAAGCTACAATTTGTGTAGTTAAAAATGAGGCCTAACATATTGAGTGGAATGCTCAAGCAAATTAGACACGAGTCCATGAAACATTTGATAAAGATGATACTCATTGTATAGTACATGAAGACGAAGAGAAACCTTGTTGATTCCATTACTAAAAGATAAGTAAAGAAAGTGGTTGATGATTCATCGAGGGGGAAGAGGCTTAAGTCCATTGGTTAAGAAATTCATGGTGGATACCCAAATTAGTTTTCTAAGTTCCATGTGTTCAAACGAAGCCATGAAAGAATCATAATGTACATTTATTCTTATCCTTATGGTGAACAATGGACATACATAAGGTTGAGCTTTTGCTCTTAATGGATTCATAGCCCACGTTTTGGGTGGTCCTAGTGAGAAGGACTTGATGAATCCACCGACGTGAAAGGATGAGTTTTTATGCTCTTAGTGATTTCATTTCCCAGGTTTTGGTTGGTCCTTGTGAGATGGACTTGATGAGTTCACCGGATCTTTAATAATTGAGAGGATGATCTTTTTAAATGCTCTTAATGATTTCATAGCCTTGATTTGTGGTCTATATTGTGATAGACTTGATGAAATCACCTACGTAAGTGTGAAGAATTAGTTATCTTCCATGAAAGACTTTGGGATGTCTTTCTAAAGCACTTACTAGCAACTTGAGGTATATTGGCTAAATTGTTGATCAATCGCGAAACTCATTTGGAGAAGAAATTAGTCGTGTGTTGTGTGTAACAACCCATCCGAAGTTGTAATACCCCTAATTATGGCCTAGTAGAATGATGTCAATTGTATATTAATAAAACGATTTTGATAATTTAAAACCTAGATTTAAATCAAAAGAAATAGGATCCAACTGAAAGAACGAATAAATATAGGGACCATTGCTTAATGTCCTAATTTATATCATAAGGAAACATGAGGTAATGCATGTAATAGAAAATAAATTTGTGGTTCACACACATGTCCTTAGGGAATTAAGCCATGTGTGGAATGAAGAAGAAGGATTAAGCAAGTGGCATTAGAATGTCATATCTTCTCCTTTCTCCCAAATGGAGGAAGGTACCCGATTCATGCACATTTTTTTGGGGAGAGAAAGTGTGATCTTGAGGAGAACTTTTGTAGAAAAGGGAGCTTTGAGTTCAAGCTCATGGGCGTGGTTCGATCTTCTTAGGGAGAATGTAAGTAATTATGTTTTCTTCTTGCTTAGAGCTTAAATCGAGAACTATATATGAAGATTTTATGTAATTGACATGTTGGTGAATCAGTTAGAGATAGAGAAACATATACATGCCATGAACGTTTCCTTGAAACCTTCGATTGTTTCATGCTTTAAGAATTAACTATAATATGATTCAGTTGATCTTTGGAATCAGATTTAAGGTGATTGAAAATGAAGTGTTCAACTTGCATCTTAGTTGTTTGCACAATTGATGTTCAGTGGGCTGGTCTGTGATTAAAATTGTGGAAATAGTTGTAATAAGGGCTGTTGTGTGATGAGCTAAATATATATGGATTGTTTTGAAACATGGTTAGAAAAAAAAAACATAGGAAAACAAAATGGAATTTCATATATATGAATCCTGGAGAGCTAATTTGATGCTTAAGAAGATGTATATAAGTTGCTGCCCTGTTTGAATGTTGTAAAATGCAATTTTGAGTGCTGTAAAATGTATTAAGTGCAGAAGTTATATGCAGTTTCTTTTAAGATGAAGAAGTTGAACTAAATCAGTGCAGATTTGAGTGTAAAATCAGTGCAAATTTGAGTTTAAACCAGTGCAGAATGTATTATAAATGCGGTAAAACAATTTGTAAAGCAGTGTAGTCTATAAGTGAATGTGCAATTTTATGATATTTATATAAGTATATAGTTTAAGAATGCAGAATCCGGACTTAAAATTAGATTGAACTACAGAATGGAGTTTTGATATAAGTGATAGAATGCAGTATGTTTCGAATAGAAACTGTTTTGCTAAATGTGTAAATTGTGGACTGTTTGGTACACATATTGGTGAAAGCGTGTGATTGGGACTATTTTGGTATGTATATATGTATATGATCATATTTTCCCTGTTTCATGTACACATGATCATTTAGAGGGCTGTTTTGGATGTGTAAACATATATATATGTATAAATAAATTGTTTGGTGTGTATATGAATACCTATAGGATTGTTTTGCATGGATATAAATGTTTGGGACTGTTTGATTTATAAACATGTGTAAACAAGTGAAATGGACTATCCTGAACATATAGGGATAAATTAGAAACTGTTTTATCATTAAATAAACTGCTGGGACTGTTTTGCAAGCAATTAGAAACTGTTTTGTAATTTTTAAAGGGAGGGAGTGTTGTGATGAATTTAGTGGATTGTTTTGTATATGAATTTGTATATACATGAAATGGGAATTGTCTTTGCTTGAATATGAGCCTAATTGGATTGTTTTAGAAGTCAAAAGAGAACAAATTTGTGAAAAGAAGACGTGGATCGAATTGATAGAATTGTAAATTGGTTTGATGTGTTTAAATAGGTGTACTAATGTTAGGGATTGTTTTACATTGAATATAAAACTTAGTGGGTTGCCTTGAGTATTTACATGTTTATACATGAAAATCTAAACTGATTTGAATATGTATATATGAATGAATTGGACTGTTTTGCCTATACGTGAAAGCATGTTTGACTGTTTCGATATATGTATTTATGTATACGAAAGAAATTGTCTGTTTGTAAATAAAGGACTGCATTGTATGCTTAATTGAAGGATTCAATTACGATATAAATTAGATTGTTTTGTAATGGTTCGAATGATTTTACTTTAGGTGTGAAATTAGTTATAAGATTTATGTGGGAAACTCTAATAATTGGTTATTTTTTGTAAGGTATACACTCTGTTTCTGGACATTAAAAGAAGTGGGTTGGAAGCTAAGATTAATTGTGGATCAGGTATCCCATAGTGTTGGGATAACAGGTGAGTGTAGTCACATGAGTCTCGGGTAACACATAGTTATCCTGATGTTTGATTTATTACTGTTAAGAATTAAATGTTTGTGGATGAATTGCATTATTTATATACATTGTGTAAAAGGCTCAAATAGAGCTAATTGTGGTTGAGCATACATTCATAGGATGACATTCATGTTAAGACTTGAATGATATTGCATTTCTTATGTTTTAATGCCTTGCTATGCTTGAGTAATTGATTATGGAATGCCTTGATGTGGAGATGAATGAATAATTGATAATAAGCTTGGAATACTAACTAACCAAGGACAATGAGATTTTCAATGAAAGATTGAGTAGTTAACTCTAAAGAGTTAAGAAGTAAGAAAGCTTGAATATGTTAAAAGTTATTGAAATAAGGAAAGAATCAAGGTTACTTGTAACCTAAGAAATATCTGTTAGCTTTAAAAGTAAAGCTACTTGTACAACAAGCAACTTCCCGAATATCAAAACTAAGATAAAACATATAAGTTGGCTCTTTAAATGGAAGACCTTGGATCTATTGGTTGATGTCTGAAATGTTTGGACTACAGTCCCTTGTTATTAAGATCAAACGATCTTTTAGTACCTTTCGTACTCTTGTTTGAGCAATTGCTTAGGGGACGCCCTCTTGATATGTTCGATATTAGCCATTTCTATGTGCTCTGAGCTAAGTATTGCCTGGACTAATATTATTCATCACCAGCAGTGATCCAAGGCAAACCCGTAAAAGATACAAAAATGTTATATTAAGCAAAGAATGCAAGAATGTTATAATCAAGTATTTCATATGTTAACTCCTGGTGAGCCTGGAATTTGGTACCTCAAGGTGAGCTTTGTAATTAATGGTTAATGGTGATAATGAAATGACTCCTAATGGAGTACAAATGAATGTTTCAAGTCCAAGTATCGAATGATACCTTGAAGAGTAAATCCTTAAAGAAATGTTAATAAACAAGAAAGTTCCTGTATAAACATCTTCTTGAATGACTTGATTCTTTTATAATTTTATTCATTAATAGTTACTGTATTGACATGGCTATCTCACTTAGGCTATGTAAGCCTAATGCACTCCATTTCATGCATTGCATGATAAACAAGTGTGTTTGTCTCTATTATGGTTGAGAGTTATGAGTTTTAGCTCGAAGTTCCTGTAGAATTGGAAACTATCTTAGATAGTTACTCCTAGGATGGTGGCACTTTACTTGTCTATTGTATGAAATGTATCTCATGTATTGTATAATCTAATTAATGTTTGATATTATAATGTGGGAATTGTTGTAATTAAGCCATTCGAATGGATGTTTGGAGGTCATATTATGTATGTATAATATTTGATTTATATGTCTTAGCTAAACATGATGTTACCTCCGAATGGGTCCTTGGCTAATAACATAAGTTTGTAAATCCTTACATGAATTCTTCGAGTATATTGGCTTAATCGAATTGATATATATATATATATATATATATATATTAAATAAGATATGTGGTAAATGATGCGAATAGGAGGGCTCGATCTGTTAAAATGAGAATGTTAATGATCAAGTTTATGATTGACTAATAGGCTAAGGTCAGACACGTATATTGATGAGTTTGATAAACAAACTGTGTCCTTAAATGACTAAGGATCAATTGATTGTTTATTGAAATGAATGCTTAAACAAGGCTATAGTTTAATGTATGTGGTATAAGTAATGAGTTGAGCTAATTTTAAAGTGTGTATGGCAACATGATTTTTATACAAGGTTGGGAAGGATAGATCCTTCCAAAGGAAGGAATCGATCCCCTTTAAACATCACATTGTGGTAACATGGAATGAGAGATCAATGTTATTTAAGTAATTAGTGTTCATAGTTAGATAAATGGAGCCCATAATTTGATTAGCTTGTATGTTATAATTTAAAGCTCATCCAACTTTAGAAGGTGATTAAGTGGTAATAGCCCTGTACATGTAGAGTTTTGGTTGAATTTAGCTAAAGGGAAATGATTGTCATACCTAGGTAATGTAATGTTTTATATCAAGAATTGGAAATTGGCTAATAAGATGTATCCTTTGAAATGTCCTTGATTATTGGTAACCCTTAAAGGTTTGACAAAGGAATGTATGAATATACCCACGCCATAAATTCTGAATGAATCTATTACAACTATTGAGGTTGGCCATTGGTCCAATTCTGTTAAAGACTTAGGAATTAAGAGTTGATTAATCATGTGAATAATTTGGTTAAGTGGTTTTATATCGATGTTTAACTTAACCATTGGATGATCGGTTAAGCTTGGTAGAACCTAGCTTATGGTAAAAGAAAGTTTAAATGAGTTAAGGAAACATTCTGTTAATCTATAGTTGGATAAAAAGAAATTTTGAAATTTTCTGACTCGTGTTTTCGGTTTTGCTTGCTGTGACATTTTAAACTCCAGTTTCCTTCTGGGCCGGGTTTAAGACGTTACAGAAGTGATACATTCGGGTCATCCAAAGTCTAACCCAAAAAGTTTTCATTTAAAAAACCATCTATTTAGCCATTATCAAACATCAAATCATTTATAATTTCATATAGCTAAATAAATATATCAAATCGGTTTACAAAATAGGAACTCCAAATTTAACACAATATATCAAAATGGTATTTCAAAATAGAGTAACGAACTCAATACTATATGGCTTCACTATCTATGATTCATCATCTAAAGTTGTTAGATCACCTATCTTAAGGCATTATTAATTCTACAAGAAGTCTTACATGTTTCACTATACTTCGCAATATGAGATCACTTATCCCATCTAGGTTAATACGTCCACTAGCTATCATTCTATAGCATCCATAAAATAATACATAAATAAATCCAAACATCACTACATATTGGCCAACGAAGCCCTACTTTGCCCATTCTTACATCATGCTCACATAGTTGTCGGGTTGAATGGACCACATCCGGATCACCATAGCCACAAATATGTCCTGAACGTACTCAAATCACCTAAGTCACGAGTAGTCCTTTCCTAAGGAAACCAAGCCATCAGGATTACCATAGCTCACATAGTCATCGAGTTAAACACCATATCTGGATCACTATAGCCAAGGATATATCAATAGCACTCAGATCACATAGCCTTAAGTACATCAGATGTTACTTGATCACATAGCCCGAAGTACCAATCCCCTTATCCATACTCAGATCACCATAACCACGAGTAGGTTCCTAATCGCACCCTAATCACATAGCCCTCAGGTATGTTAGATGTACATGCTCACATAGCCCTAAGTACACATAGCCCTCGGGTGCGTTAGACGTACTTTATCACATAGCCCTAAGTACACATAACCCTAGAACATCCAGATTCCTTTATACAACATTCATAAGATAAGAAATGCTCTCTGAGCATTAATACACCTCCTCACGAGGTAAGTGGCTTCATGGCCATACTATCAAGCAATGCCCCAAGGCATGACACTATCCAAGAATGAGTCATCTATCAATTACAATTATCAAGCCTATGATACGTTGTGGGAGATATTAATCATTATATACGTGTACAAGATCGAAAACTTGTTTATTGGGTTAATTATGTCATGAAACCTCATAGGCGAGATGTTAGTCCTTATTTCATAATTTCCAACACCTCCAGCTCGAAACAAGCATTTTGGGTAAATAGCCCAAAGAGTACCAGTATTGGAACTCAAGTACCGGTATGTGTCGACCCGTATCGATACAACCTTGAATAGCGTATCAATACATGTTGAAGCTCGTATCGGTACTCACCTCTCAATTCATCCTTGTTCTTCAATTTGAACAAGGGATATCGGTACAGGCTCCACGTGTACCAATACTAAGCCTATAAATGACTTTCTAAGACTCGAAAATCACACCTAACTTGTCTCTAAACACCCCAATCCATCCCAAGATGATTACAAAAGTTACTAGGTTATTTATGAGCATATTAGAGATATCTAACAACATTTTTATTATAAAAATCATTACTTTAATTTTTCAAGACATGCTTCACCAAAACAACACCCATAAAAATGTAGCATCTAGCAAGGCATCAATATATGAGCTTCGGTATTGATGTGTTTTTGAAGGTTTTAGGGATTCAAGAGCTTCCATCCATCTCTTTTGTTGCAATTTCTTAGTTAAACCTTCCCTTAGCTATTATTTCAAGTCTTGATTCGTTTTCATGTTTGTATGGCATGAGGATGTGATTGGGCGGTTTCTTCAAGCTTGAGTTAAGAGAAAAAATTGAAGGGATTTTTTTTGTGGGAGCTTAAATTCGGGGTTTATTGCTAAGGTCAGCACATCTCTGGTGATTTTCCCAAATATTGCACGCAAAGAAATTTTGGAATATAGATGTTGCATGCAATGACTAGAAATCCCGAAATTGGTACGTCGAGATGCATATCAACATCTTGGAGGGTGATTGTGCACTCTCCGCACAACATGGGGAAGGTGTGCGTCTCTTGTCACCAACGCATTAATCACCTGCGGCGTGATGTCAAAATCACGAATCTTCGTCGCGTAATTAAATCCGGTTGTCTTTAGAAATCCACAAATTTCTGTATGTGGCGCCTCGTTCTATAACAACCGGGGCTGAAATTTATTCTCCTCCCTCTACAAACACAAGATTTAAATTAAATTACTAATATACATTTTAAAAACTACAAATTAAAATTTTAAAAAATAATTAATCAATTATTACCAATAAGGCCATGTTGTTTGTGACGTGCTCTCCTTCTCGTCTTAACAATGCTATTTTTGTTCTAATAATTCTCTAGTAAAAAACGTTAAACTGTAACAACACAATCGAATAACAAATATTTTTGTCAAAAAAAACTCGAAAACACCACAATAAAAAATCAAAAAACCGTTACCTTGAATCTTTCGAAATTTTTTGTGTGCTTGATTCTGGGGTCCTACGAAATTCACACTGCTTAACAACAATATCACTTGCTTTGCTCAAACTAAAGATGTTGAAGAATATTTAGGTGCTCAACACTCTAGACCAAACTTCCTATTTATACTACACAACATAAAACTCTAACTTGAAAAAATTGACCGTTGGGCAACGGGTAGAAAAAAAAACTCATTGTGTCTCTACGGCGAGTTTCATTTTCTATCCGTTGACCAACGATCATTTTTTCAAGTTACGGTTTTCGTTGTACAGACATTGGACATCCGTTAACCTAGTCAAAACTCGCCCTACCTCTATGGCGAGTTTGGTTTAGAATTATGTTAATCACTTGATTATGATTTAAACAAGATTATAATTTCAAAAAAGTAGAGCTTGCCGGGGTACTATGGCAAGTTTGAATAAAAAAAATCTCTGAAACTCGCCATGGTGGTGCGGCGAGTTCACTGTAAGGGTGCTACTTCGGGCAATTTAGAATTCTACGTCTTACTTTGGTCATAATAGAATTTAAAGATCCTGTATATGTCCTTATTCCCAGAGGTTGGTCAATGTCTTTAACTAATATCAATACTAACAATATTTTATTTTATCGAAATATCTTACTGATCAAAAATTTTTAAAGTTGATCAAAACAAGCAAAGACAAAATATTTAACGTTTTGCCAAAATTGCGACCTCTAATATAATTTACATGCTTTTCCAAAATTATTATAAACGGACCAAAATTTGTAATAATTATCAATTTTTTTTATGAATGAACCAAATATTAAATAATATTCGCTTAGAAATTGTGATATATTTGTATTTGTATTTATATAATGTAAGATTATTTCTAGGACAATATTTTTAAAATGTAACAATACATAACACATTATTAAGAATATTGTATTACATCATTTGGTTTATTTGGTTAGAATGTAAGATTATAATCTTTGGTTCAGAGAATATAAAATTATCTGGAAGCAAAATTTATTAATTTCTTCTTATGATATATTTTTTAACACGTTAACTTTCAATACATTTGAATAAAAATTCATAGAACTATTATCATTACATTGTCTAAAATCTGAAAAAAAATATATATTTGTAATATAATTAATATATTAAATATTTTTTTAAAAAATATAATTTATATTTACATCTCTCATTAAATTTTAAAATATTTTTTGAAATGTCAAGTGCTAAATGTATAATATGTTTAATTTTTTAAATTTTTATAATTATTTAAATTTATCAAATAAATAATAAAACAAATCGTCCCCGTCTAAAAAATAATAAAAACAAAACTAAATCTAGTAAAATAATAATAAACATAAATTAACCGACTAAAATAGTAATAGACATAAACGGATAATAGTGAATTTTCCCAAAGGCTGGTGCAATTGCAGCTAGGAATTTTGAACACGGATTGCAACAGACGAAAACAGAGAACTAGCTTCATCATTTGAATAATTTTTTTTGGGATAAGTTTTATATATTTATCCAAGAAAAGCATAGAACTGCTGCAAAAACAGGGTTGCCTACAAAAATACTAGGCAATTCCCCAAGCTGTAAACAAGTTTACATTAACAGGATCCGTACAATTTATGTTGAACAAAAGGGGTTAAATTTGAAATAAATCAATATTAAACGGGAGAAAAATAAATCAATAAAACAATATTTGAAATAAAATAAAAAAAGTTCGAAACAACCGAAAATATTTAAAGTAACCAAATTCCGAACATTTATGTCATCCATGTCATGCAAGTGCACCCCAATTTAAATGTGATTGGATTTGAACCCCTACGTGTGAGGCAAAGATTCAACTCAAGTCATTCAACAATTATAAGTAAGGTAAGTATATATAAACATTTCCCAATCCATTTATCCCATTCATGTGGGATATGGGGGTTCTATTTCCTTTTCTAATTCCCAACCTCCATAGTTTGACCATCAATTTCTCATTCATAACTCAACCATTTTGAGCATATGAGATACCATTATAAAGGTCTCATGGAGTAGAATAAGATCCAATCGAATCTGTATTCGAATCTCCACCTTTACTCATTCAAAATATGGCACAAATTACCAATTTCTCACATTTTTCCAACAATTTATACATTTCTTAATTAATTCTAACTATTTCTTTTATGCTATCAACAATCTCCAAAGCAGTTTTGGATCGCCCCCTAAACTGCCTGCAATTCATTTCCTCCCACACGCAGTATATGTGAGCATTTCATGCAGTCCTCAGAATAAAGACAAGTAAGGATTTTCGCTTCAAGCGAATACTAGCCCATGCAAGCTCTTTATCCCCAACATAAACAGTCATTCTCAGGTTACATAACCTAAGAATCGACTCTCAAATGTTCCGGGATAAGGGGCATTCGAGGAACATGTGATTCCTGAACTCCTCTGCTTCATTACAGTTCAAACAGAGAGTATCTACAACAATATTCATTCTCAGCAGCCTGTCTTTTGTGCCAGGTCTATCCAATATAACCAACCATGAGATGATCGAATGTTTAGGGACATGTAACGAAAACCAGATTAGTTTGTGCCAAGGAACATGTGGGTATTTGTTTCAAATCTACATCAATATTCATTCTCAACAGACTGTCATTTGAATAATTTTGTTTCGGTAAAATTTTTACTATAATTTAGGCCATGTTTCATAATTGAATGAAAAAAGTTCAATCAACTGAAAATTAATATTAATATTTTAAATGGTACAATGTGTTTGATAATAAAGAAAACCATCTCATGAAATTTTGCTTATGAAAAAGCATGAACATTGTTATATTAAAACAAGGGCCGTCTCAGATATTTACGGGGCCATGTGCAAAAACTCAAAAACGAGCTCTTATAAAACGAAAGCATATTCTATTATTTTGAACAATTAATTTAATATTTTATTAATAAATTATAAAAAATATGATTAAACTTTGACAAATATATTGTTTGCGTTGTTTTGTTAAGAAAATTTAAAGTAATTGAATTGTGGGAAATGAGTGTGATATGAAGCTTGATTTTGACAATAAGTTCAAAAAATTTGAAGAATATTGCATTAGAGAAGAGTAGATAGATAATTAAATTTTAGAAAAAAATAAATTTTAAGATTTAAAAAGGATTATTAAATGTTAGGATAGAAAATTATTTTTTATTTTGTTTTTGTTTAACCACCGATATCAAGTATCTAACCTAATGGTTGATTAATTCAAATCGGGTATTGTAGAGACCATTATGAGGGCGACCCTCCCAACCCTATCTGCTTCATTCATAATGTCAGGATTCAAACCTCTGACCTTGCTTAAAGGATGTGGTGGCTCATCTCACTAGACCAATTGATTGTTGGCAATTATTTTTTATTGTTAGATTAATTTATTTATTTAATAAATTAAAAAATAAAAATAATTATTTTTAGGGGCCCTAAACTGATTGGGGGCCCTGAGCGATCGCTCACTCTGCTCCCCTATCAGCCGACCCTGATTAAAACCTACTTTTTGCTTAAATAATCAACAATTTCTATAGCAAGTGGTAAAGTTTTCGGTTAACACCCTTCTCTTCCCCTAGGTTGTGGGTTCAAGACCCACTAGGAGTAAAATTCTCTTTACCCCTCCCCTAAGTAAACATTATTCAAAAAAATTACTTAAATAAATAATTTATTCAATAAGATTTTATTTAATTTCTTTTAACACTATACTATCTTCTAAAATATATATTTATAAGATAATTTAATTTTATACAATACTTAAGTTAATGCGTAATTATTGACCCACCGTAAGGAATATGCCTGGTCTCTTTCAATTTTTTTGGGATGTGATATTCTTATTTGCTGTTTTCGCGTATCCCCTCCCAATTATCTTTTTCGACGCTTAGAGTTTTTAATTTATAAATAAGGTGTAAATCAACACCTTGTTCTTTTTTTCTTCTAAATTGACTTGAGCTCACTTAAAAGATTTTTCGAGCCATGTAATTGAGTCAAGTCCAAGGTGTAAAGAAATTGTACTTATCTTGGAATTCGAAATCTATTCTTTATCTGATCTTGATCGAGTTTTACTTTTAAAGTTTAAACCTCTATTGAGATTAAAAAAATGGAAAAGTATATAAATTGGTAACTGGACTTTGTTTATAAATTTAAAACGGTAACAAAACTTTTAAAAGATATAAAATGACAATTAAACTTTATGTTTTGTTGTAAAATGGTCACTCGACCATTAACAAATGTTAAGTGGCTAATGTTGCAATTACGAAAATTTAAATAATAACACATTTATTTTTTTATATTTATAAATTCAATCAATTTAGTCCTATTTTAAATAACAACCCGTAATCCCCGTACTCCTATGAAACTTCATCATCATTATCCCATAATAGAATAATCTGCATCACAATTCACCTCTATTAACACTCCTTCCACTGTCAAAGACCTTTGGAAGAAGATTTCATCCAATTCCAAGCCACTTGATGCCAATGCTGAGCTTCTTGTTGATTTCATTTCAAATAAGGTTGTTGGAAAAAATAATATGTATTGGTTAAATAATATTGATTCTAAGTCATGTCACTTGGTGAATAGGCATGTTAATAATAAGTCATGTCACACGGTGAATAGACTTATTGATTATTAGTTTAAATGTAATCCCATCGACCCAGCCTAGACGCCAGACCGAACCGAGCAAGCTAAATTAGGTTTTATCGAAGCAAAACTCGAAATGATTAACTAAACTTAGGTCTATTTTTTCTTTTTATCTTTTCTAGATGCAAAATTATAACCTAAGGTGTGCATGCTGGCAGCAGTTAAAATCTCAATTAAATCGGGCGTCGATTTGACATCCAATTACACAAAATGTAATTTAGGGGCTAAATTGCAAATCTAGAAAGTTACGAGGATTTAATTAAAATTCGAATTACTAAACCTCAATTAATCAGATTACATGCTTACTTGCCAAATTTCAGCTCAAAACGATAATCCAAATTCATATAATTGCATTCAAGGAAATCAAGGACCAAAATAAAAGAATCTCAAAACATAAAACCTTCATAACTAACCTAACAACTACCCGTACCAATACAATCCTTAGGCATTTCGGTACACGGGCTACACAAAACAAAATCAAATTCTAGTGGCTAAAGGGCGTACCGATACACGTCTCTGTGTACCGATAGGAGGCCACAAAAACACATACCCGTACCGATACGGAGCCTCGCGTATCGGTACGTCTGGACCTGTAATGTCCAAAATTGTTGTTTTTTTACTCGAACATGGATTCAAACATGCTCTAACAAGTAATAAACATGTATACCACATATCTAAGGATCAAACCATACCAGTGTATCAAGGAAACATGATCATAATGTAGCAACATGCTTCAATCAAGATTTTAAAGTCATGCATCCTAAAACCAAACCATCCAAAGTTCAAACCTTAAATCCACTTTAAAACCAACCATATAAGGCCTCAAGACACACCACAACAACAATATAAACTTGCACAAATAAGGAGTTTAACAAATAACCCTCCCGAACAACAATGAACCCTATTGCCTTTATTACTACTAGTTTAGTTCAAAACCATACTTTTGAGTTATTCAAGTCCTTGGAGTTCCCTCGCTTGCTCGCTGTCTTCGACCTTTAATTCTCTGTATTGATGCAAAAAAGAGAGCGTAAGCACACAAGTCTTAGTGAGGAGTTCTCAAAATTGTTCAAAACACAACACCATTAATGCATTTCAAATCGGTTTCCAACTCACATGAGTTCAACAATTTAAAACCTCTTTTCAAAACATCATGCCTTTCAAACTATGCACTTAACATTTCCAAAACATGCATATTAAACTATATGCAACAAGTATCATGGGCCAACAACAAAATATCATTTGCTAACCCTTAATTTAATCTTTCTCATGCACAAAAACTCATCTGCAAGGCTTAAAGAGTAAACATATATAAATCAACATTATACAACAATATCCATCAACATGATACATTATCAATTATATTGGCTTTCAAGTGATCATAAACCAAGTCTCATTGTACAAAAATATTACATCGGATATACAGATTCAACAAGTGTCCTCTCAACACTTCATGCAATCTCAACCGGAATTCAAGGTACAATCACAACCGGTTACCATTACAACCCAATAATCTGTTAGATGCATAATCCACTAACGAGTGTTTCGATACTATATAACCCCTCAACTGTTAGGGTACTCGAGGTAGAGTATTCGGTACAAATAAACCCCTCAACACCCGAGGCGACTTATTTATAGTGCACTATCAATCCTATGGTTGGCCAACTATATCCGATAACATTTTAAACCACATCACTTGCCAATATATTTCATTTTTAACCATGTACCTCACTGTTTTTATAAACAATGACCAAAACCATTTTCCACGCATTAACAAGTATTCCTCATACTCACATGAATCATTTTTCAAATGCTTTCATCATCAATATGTGATCAAAATCACTGTAAACCATACTCAAAACATGCTTAAACAGTTGGTGCCATGTAATTCAAAAACAAGTGCATAAAAACAATTTTGTCAAAGCACGACCAATGGAGAAATCTCATCATACTTACTTTTGAGTTTAAACCAGCTTTTTAAGCTTAATTTAAACTCCCAAAATAACTTTTAAACCATTTCAAAGATGAAATCCACGTTCTCACTCACCGACTTTGCAAAACCTTGTTCGCTGATGCGAACTACTCCTCCAAAGCCTCATTTTCTCATTCGTGTCTTTCAACACATCCGACATAGAAACATGCGTTTCCCCAACCTTGACCCAACACAAAGGCGTACGGTACTTCCTACTGTACAAAGCCTCATACGGTGCCATTTGTATACTAGCCTGATAACTATTGTTATAGGCAAACTCCACCAAAGGCATCTATTTCTCCCAAGTCCCTTGAAACTCAATAACACAAAACCTCAACATATCTTCCAAGACTTGGATCACACGTTTAGACTGGTCATCCGTTTGAGGATGATACAAAGTACTAAAATCTAGCAGTGTACCCGAAGCTCGATGCAAACACCCCCAAAACCTCACTATAAACCGTGGATCTCTATCCGAAATTATGGACTTAGGCACCCTGTACAAACGCACAATCTTAGCAATATACAACTCTGCAACTTATCCAAGGTATATGTTGTATGCACTGGCACAAAATGTGCACACTTCGCAAATCGATCCACAATCACCCATATAGAATCATTTTTAGTGGGCGTCAACGACAACCCAAACACAAAATCTATGATGATTCTCTCCTATTTCCATTCCGGTATCCTCAACGGTTGCAACAACCTGGAAGGAAACTGATGCTCAACCTTGAAACGCTGACATACCATGCATCTAACAACAAAAACGACCACATCTTTCTTCAAACCAACCCAATAGTACTCTTTCTTCAACCCTCTATACATCTTAGTACTATCGGGATGCATAGCAAAAGGATTAGTATGTGCCTCGGTGAAAATGGTACGGCTCAACTCATCATCACTAGGCACAACTATCTGATCTTTAAAACACAACACCCCATCATCATTAAAGTGAAAATCCTTCAAATTTCCATCCATGATATCCTTAACATGCGGTACCAACGCATCATCATAAGGTTGCTTTTACTTAATCAATTGTGACAAATATGGCTTTACTTGCAACTCGGCCAACAAGCCTCCATCCCACGTCACACTTAATCGCAAAAACATCACCATCAAATCCTCCACAACTTTCCTACTCAAAGCATTGGCTACAATATTAGCCTTCTCCGGATGATACTCAATTGTCAAATCATAATCCTTAAGCAACTCCAACCATCTATGTTGCCTAAGATTCAAATCCTTTCGAGTTATCAAGTATTTCAAACTCTTGTAATCCGTGTACACAATACACTTCTCACCATAGAGATAATGTCTCCAAATCTTGAACGCAAACACAATTTCGGTGAGCTCAAGATCTGCGTAGGATAATTGCGCTCGTGCACCTTCAATTGTCTAAATGCATAAGCCATAATTTTTCCTTTTTGCCTCAACACACAACCCAAACCCACATATGATGCATCACTATAAACAACAAACTCTTTACCTGATTCAAGTTGAATCAAGATTGAAGCTTGCGTAAAGCTTCTTTCAAATTTTTAAAAGCTCGGTGTCTATCCTTCGTCCACCCAAAATGGACGTTCTTCTACAACAACTTGGTTAAATGAGCAATAATCTTAGAAAAACCATCCATAAACCAATGGTAATAACCAACCAACCCCAAGAAAAATATGAACCTCTAACATAGATTTAGGTGACTTACAACCTATCACCGCCTCAATATTAGGTGGATCAACTCAAATTCCTTCGTCTGGCACAACATGTCCAAAGAAAAACAACCTCCCTAAGCCAAAACTCACACTTGCTTAGCTTGAAATACAACTGATTATCCAACAATTCCTGAAACATAATTCATAAGTGTTTATCATGATCCTCCTCGGTACCAGAGTACAAAAGAATATCATCAATAAACACAACCACGAATTGGTCCAAAAACTCATGGAACACCCGATTCATCATGTCCATGAACGCAACAAGGGCATTAGTTAAACCAAACGACATCACCAAAAAGGCATAATCCCCGTACCTCGTACGAAAGACAATTTTTAGGCACATCCACATCCTTTATCTTCAACTGATAATACTAGACCTCAAATTAATCTTATAAAATAGTGAAGCACCTCTAAATTGATCGAACAAATTATCAATCCCTGGAAAAGGATACTTATTCTTAATCATCAACTTGTTCAGTAGTCGATAACCAATGCACATCCGCATCACGCCTTCTTTCTTTTTCACAAACACTGGTGCACTCCACAGCGAAACACTAG
The DNA here is from genome assembly GCA_019671005.1 of Hibiscus mutabilis. NCBI lineage: Eukaryota > Viridiplantae > Streptophyta > Magnoliopsida > Malvales > Malvaceae > Hibiscus > Hibiscus mutabilis. The sequence goes on along the minus strand of CM033735.1, from coordinate 17,449,391 downwards.
GCCTAATAAACCCTCGATCAAGCAACTCCTGAAGTTGCGTCTTTAACTCTTTCAACTCCTTTGGCGCCATACGATAGGGAGCAATAGACACTATAGTTTTATTTGCATACAACTCAATACCAAACTCAACCTCTATATCCGGTGGCAAACCTGGCAACTCCTCTAGAAAACACCTGAAAACTCACATTTCATGTGGATGTCCTAAACACACACCTCCTTTGATCCCAGATTCATAACATAGGCTAAGAATGCCTGACATCTAGAATCCATCTAACGACTCGCTTCTAGATTTGAAACAACATTGGGCAAAAACTTAGCATTTTCACCCACAACAACCACTCGTAATCATTAGCAAGTTTCAAGGATACTCGCTTGGTTTCAAAATCAACCATAGCTCTATGCTTAGACAACCAATTCATGCCCAAGATTATATCAAAACTATGAAACGACAACTCTATCAAATCAACCATAAACACATAACCTTCTCGTGACAACTGTCTCCCCAAAAGAACTAGTTACATGCATACACACATCCAATACTTCTACAGGTATATTAAGAAAATATGCATGCTCACCTAAGGTATATGAATGCATAGATCCAGAATCAACCAAAGAAAACAACAATAGAGATTGCAAAGTAAATGTACCTATAATCACGTCGGTGTCGTTACATCCCTCGCATTGTGCGTACACCCTCACAAGACCACCACCCTCTAGTTGAATAGCAACGATATGAGCCACCATCCTCGGGCCCTTGTCCCTTCACTGAAACTATCTTCGGTCAGGACCACAGCCTCGCTATGGTGCAACCGCAACTACCATGGCCTGCTCACCATCCACCAACAACGAAAAATTACGTCTCAAATGATTAGTCGATCTACAACTTCAACAAGAGTTAGCAATAACGGCCGTAGGATCCTGTCCCTCACGAGCTAAACATGGACAGTCTCGCCCATGTGATCACGCGATCCACAAACTTAACAGGTATTATGTACTGCTCTAGCCTGGGTACCATGACCTTGCGATCCTCGCCTAACACTACCTTCGCCTTGCTTCAGCTCAGGGAGATACCTTTTACCATGATGATTTTTAAACTGACCACCACCAGAACCAGAGTCCGCATCTCTCTTGCTAGAGCCAGAACCTCCCACACAAAATGATAAACCCATGTTTTGCTCAACGTCCTTCGCCCGTGTAACCAACACGTAAAAATCGCAGTGATGCCTCTCATCCGGTACCAGTTCAGGAGCATACTGACTAAACCATACAAACTGTACCTCATACTCCGCTACAAACATACTACCTTGAACCAAAGTCATGAACTCACATTTCTTCTTATCCAAGTATCTAACTCCAAAATACTTATTCTCAAAGAAAGTTTGAAAGAACTCCCATGCCATATCACTGGGTTACATACCTGCAGTCACAGTAGTCCACCAACTATACGCATCTCCTTGCAGCAAGGATACAACACAATCCAGCTTACGAGCATCGTTACGCCCGATTTGTTCCAAAATCTGATCAGTACTGGCCATCCACTCCTTGGACGCCTCGGGTGCCAACCCTTAAAACTCAACTCCTCCTAGACTACGCAAACGTTCCAAAGGCAACCTGGTTTGCCCAGCAGTTGGTGCAGGTACATGCACCCCAGCAACGACAACTTGAAAAGCTCCGATCAATGTCTGTATCAAAGGCACCATATCACCAACACTGGATTAGGCAAAGGGGGTGGTAACCCTCCAGGAGGTATAACATTCTCCTAATTTTCTTGCCCAATGAAAGCAACAATCGTGCTAGAGCTCAATTCTCTCCTCGGTCCCATCGTGCTAAAGAATCCAAGGCATGATAATTACACCAAAACAAAAACAATCAGGCCAGCTTCAAGCAAGGATCCAAGACTTTCTTTCCAAATAAAACATTTCAGACTGTAGCAATAAGGCTATGTATCCCACAAATATCACCCAACATGGCATATTACAATCAACGTACGTATAACAATCACCGAGCATAGCAAACATCAGTAATCAATCAAATACAACATTCCTACAATCATAACATCATCCCACTTATCGCAAACTTGACTCTGATACCACCAAATGTAATCCCCTCGACCCGGCCTAGACGACAGACTAAACCGAGCAAGCTACATTGGGTTTTGTCGAAACAAAACCCAAAATGATTAACTAAACTTAGGTCCATTTTTTCTTTTTATCTTTTCTAGATGAAACATTATAACCTAAGGTGTGCATGCTGGCAGCAGGTGAAATCTCAATTAAATCGGGCATCGACTTGACATTTAATTACGCAAAATGCAATTTAGAGACTAAATTGCAAATATAGAGAGTTAAGAGGATTTAATAAAAATTTGAATCACCAAACCTCAATTAATCAGATTACATGCTTACTTGCCAAATTTCAGCTCAAAACGATAATCCAAATTCATACAATTGCAGCCAAGGACTTCAAGGACCAAAATGAAAGAATCTCAAAACATAAAACATTCATAACTAACCTAACAACAAGCCGTATCGATACAACCCTTATGCATTTCGGTACGCGGGCTACATGAACCAAAACCAAATTCCAGTGGCTAAAGGGCGTACCGATACACGTCCCTATGTACCGATACGAGGTCACAAAAACACATACCCGTACCGATACGGAACCCCACGTATCGGTACTCCTGGACCTGTAATGTCCAAAATTGTTGGTTTTTCACTCGAACATGGATTCAAACATGGTCTAACAAGTCATAAACATGTATACCATATATCTAAGGATCAAACCATACCAGTATATCAAGAAAACATGATCATAACGTAGCAACATGCTTCAATCAAGATTCTAAAGGCATCCATCCTAAAACCAAACTATCCAAAGTTCAAAACATAATTGCACTTTAAAAGAAGCCATATAAGGCCTCAAGCCATACCAAAACAACAATATAAATTTACACAAATAGGGAGTTTAGAAAATAACCCTCCCAAACAACAATGAACCATATTGCCTTTATTACTACTAGTCTACTCCAAAACCATACTTTTGAGTTATTCAAGTCCTTGGAGTTCCCCTCGCTTGCTCGCTACCTCCAACCTTTAATTCTCTGCATTGATGGATAAGAGAGCGTAAGCAGACAAGGCTTAGTGAGGATTGTTCAAAACACAACACCATCAATACATCTAAAACTAGTTTCCAACTCACATGAGTTCAACATTTTAAAACCTTTTTTCAAAACCTTACGCCTTTCAAACTATGCACTTAATAATTCCAAAACATGCATATTAAACCATATGCAACATGTATCATGGATTAACAAAAAAATCCCATATGCTAACCCTCAATTTAAGCTTTCCCATGCATAACAACTCATATGCAAGGCTTAAAGAGTAAACATGTATAAATCAATATTATAAAATAATATCCATCAACATGATACAATATCAATTATATTGGCTTTCAAGTTATCATAAACCAAGTTCCACTGTACAAAATATTACATCGGATACACGGATTCAACAGGTGTCCTCTCAACACTTCGTGCAATCTCAACCGAAATTAAAGGTACAATCACAACTGGTTACCATTACAACCCAATCATCGGTTAGATGCATAATCCATTAATGAGAGTTTTTGGTACCATATAACCCCTCAACTATTAGGGTACTCGAGGTAGAGTATTCGGTACAAATAAACCCCTCAACACCCGAGGTAACTTATTTATAGTGCACCGTCAATCCTATGGTTGGCCAACTATATCTGATAACATTTTAAACCACATCACTTGCCAATATAATTCATTTTTAACTATGTACCTCACTGTTTTTATAAGCAACGGTCAAAACCATTTTCAATGCATTAAATCATGCATTAACCAGTATTCCTCATACTTACATGAATCAATTTTAAAATGCATCCATCATCAATATGTGATCAAAATCGGTATAAACCATACTCAAAAAATGCTTAAACAGTAAGTATCATGTAATTCAAAAACAAGTGCATAAAAATAATTTCGCCAAAGCACGACCGAGGGAGAAATCTCATCATCCTTACTTCCGAGTTTAAACAAAAATTTCAAGCTTAATTTAAACTCCCAAAATAACCTTTAAACCATTTCAAAGCTGAAATCCACGTTCTCACTCATCGACTTCGCAAAGCCTTGTTCACCGATGCGAACTACTCCTCTAAAGCTTCTAAAATGGTGCCACAGGCTTGAGGATCAACCTACCCTCTTTTAACCACACAAAAATAGAGGATTCAATGTATCAAAATGCATTCACAAAGCCAACAACAACAATTCACAACAATCATGGTCAAACTATAATAAAAACCCTCCACAACAACCGAAAACAACATCTAACACCTTCTAAACTTAATACAGCCAAAAACTAAAGGTTTAATCCATCAATTACCTTCAATTAACATCCAAAAACAACCTAACATCATCGTTATACTTCCATCATTCATTAAACACCCTTAACTCGCCAAAAACACAACACTAGCAACCTAAGAAATTAGAGAATCACTAAGTTTCGGGATTCTAATGTTAAAACCAACTTATTAACATTATAAACATAAAAATCATGATTATAACTAATCAAGAACTCATAAAATACATCCGAAATGAAAACCACTCAATCTCATCAATTAAACCTTTATTTACCCAATTTCCATAATTAAATCATTAAAACTCATTATAAAACATTAAACAAGGACAAAATACTTGGTAATTTCAATAAGGAACCATTCATTAGATGAGAAGAATGAGCCTTACTTCTAATGAGTGAATTTCCTCTCAATTGAATGTTTACTCTTGAAAAACAAAGAAAAACAATGAGATTTTGGAAAACACGATTGAAGAATCCATTAGAAATCAAAAGTTTAAGAAATCAAGATCATTAACTCAAATATTTGATGCAAAAGAAAGTGTTTGGATGAAGAGAAATTGAGAGAAAAGTTTGAGAAAAGAAGTTATGTCAAAAATGTTTTTACGAAATAACTACCTGCTTTAATTAATTCCCTTTTAATTTCGTTAATTAAAACTCATTAAAAATAATCTCAATTAAGAGGAAAATCATATTAAAAACATTAGGTAAAATATCTCCATAAGGATTCTAAGATTTGACCCTTTTTTTTAAAATAGTCACTAAAACAGTTTTTATTCTTTACATTTTGGTCACTAGCCAAAATGTCCAATTTCCGAATTCCATTTTCCAAAATTGACTTTACCGAAAATATCTATATATTAATTAATTATTTTTAGATATTTTCCCATATTTTCCTCACACCAAAAATATTTACTCCGATTTAAATCCTGAATCTGAATTTGACTCAAATCTCTATTCACGATCCACCGGACCGTCTAATCAGCCTAGAAACTCCTAGGCCCAAAAATAGGGCATTACATTAAATTTGCATCCATTCAATCATATCTATTAACTTTTCAACAAATCTTTCCGTCAAGAGGTTTAATCTTTTCACCAAACGGTTTAATTTTTTCATCCACTATATAAAGGATTATTGTGACTCATTTTTTCAGATCAACTTACAAAAACAGCATTGAAGTTTTTGTCTTAGAAAAATTCCTTCCAAAGTTTGTTTTATTTTCCAGTGATAGAGGAAGGCAAGATTGAGTTCGATTGTTCACTACAATTGTGCTACTGTTGTGAATGTTTGTTGTTGTATCTTGGGAGATAGACGCGCAACGCTACTCAAGCACTGAGGAGAAGACGAATCTGTCTTAAGAAAACTATTCATACAGACCTCAACAAAAATCCTTCTAATTTTAACTATGTCCGATTTCAGGTTCTGTTTTTAATTTGTTGTTATTTATTTTTCTCATGGTATTCTATTATACTTGGATTATTATTGCACCCGTTTTTTTCTAACAATCTTAAGACATATTTCTAAGTTTTAATCCAATAGGATCAGATTACCATGACTAACGTGATTCGAAGTTTATATAGAGAGAAAATATGTTTTTTCTGCTACGTTACTTGAAGGCATCAACGAGTAAAAGCATGGATCGAAATTCAGTGGCACGTTGCTTTGATTTCAAAATATATCGAAGTTTAATAAAAATATATGTGCCAACAATTTTATAGGATGTAACCAACATCCAAAGTGCAAGTAAGTATATTTGTATGGTTATTTCTGGATTTGACAAATACATATGCACATTATACATACTAGTGCATGGTTACGTAGGATTAGAAGAGCATCATAACTTATATTCTATTCATCATTAACTTTTCAGTTTTGAGTATTTTGTCGTTTTACAGTATATTTTCGTACTAATAATTTCTTTGAGAAATTTGTAAAGATATTAAATCAATTGCAATTTCGGAGAAGGAAGAAATTGATGATTGTGGAATGAGAAATTCTCCGAATCAAATAGCTCTCAAATTCCAAGTTGAACAAAATCGGGTTGGCTTTGTACTTTTGTTTCAGGTTTTTAGTTTTACTAAATTCTTGTCGTTCAAAAAAAGTTGATTAATTGTGTTTTGTTTCAGGTTTTTAGTTTTACTAAACATACAAGAGTTGGCCTAACACATGAAAGCCCTTGGATCAAACACCAAAGATAACTAATGCTCAAATGAGCTATAAATGTTTTTCAACTCAAATCACATGATTGGGTTTAAAACTTCCGATGTCTTAAGGTTATTAAGCACTTAACTCATTGTTCACAAGTCAAATTAAGACCATTCATCTTAGCAGAATTCATTTAACCATTCAGGACATTTAATGTTTTTGTCTTAACTTAAAATCTTTGTTTATGCATTTTAGATCATGAATTTACCGGAATGGAAGAGAAGAATTCAACTAAAAGCAAGAGTTTAAGATTCAGCCAATCCTAGGAAAATTTAGAGGCAAAGAGATTCATTGAAATCAAACGTCAATTTTAGTTATACGCAGAATTCATTTATCTTATTACTTAAACAGGGCGTTTCTATCCTTATCAACTCGCATGGATGTAAATACAATATCTTAGTCTTACTAGTATTCAGATAATGCAATTATCAAGTTATTCAATCAAGCAACTTATGCCTAACAAGGTCCTACACATAGACACACAACTATACACCACCATTCATAGATAGCAACAAGATTATCTGGCTCCTATACGCACATGCATATATATGTATACTACCAATCATACGATCATAACAACCATGGAACATATTAAGGGCCTTGACATAACATGCTAAATACTTATTTAACTTAAATACATATACGACCAAAAAAGATAATTTAAATGCCTTATGCATATATAACATCTATGTGCCACCATCTAGGAGTTCTTAAGGTAAGATAACAAACATACTTCTTGCCCCTTGTGATCTCATCCAAGCTCTCAAAATTAACCAGAAGCAAGAACCATGAAATGTTTGAAAGAATAGAGTAAACAATTGCTTAGTGAGGTAGCTTAAATAGCCTAATGCATGAATCAAAGTTCTATGATATAACTCTATTCTTTCTTCAAGTCTATTGGATCAATGCAAGTAACAAGCTTGTTCGAATGCAACCCTTCATATTAAAGAGTTTGAACAAGCATTATTTCTAGATTTGTTGGATCCATACAATATAACAAGATTGATCGTATACAAGCCATCAAAGCCACAAGATTTCAAATATGACACTATTTCTTAATCCAATTATATAAAAATATCATATAAATGTTAGTTACTTATTACGTAAGTTTTTATTCATGGTGATTCATTAGATTAGCATACAGATTCATCATTTTTATTAAATAAGGCATCCCTTAATCATGGTTACTTATCATATAAGTTATCAAACATAACATCTCAAGAACATGGTTACTTATCACACAAGTTATCCTAGTCCTGAATTACTTGTCTCATAAGACTTCAAACATATCATAGTCCTAGCATGTTTTAGACAAGGCATATCATGGACAAAACATATTTTAGACATAACGTATCATAGTCATAGCATGTAATAGACAAAGCATACCATCGATAAAGATATCATAGACATAACATATCAAAGTCGTAGCACATCATAAGCATGATTTTACTTATCTTATAAGTTATTAACATAGCATGTCATGAACTTAAGTTACTTTGTTACATATAATATCGGACATAGCATCTTATGAACATGAATACTTAACACATGAATCATTAAACATAGTTCACTGTTTAACTTGCAATTTCATTATTTTGTCTTTATCATAGCCTTGAGAATCAAGTAGCCTAGGTACACGAATCCCTAACCAACTGTCACCAAACAAAAAGGTACTCAAAGTACAGGTCAATCCCTCCTAATGTGGTCAAGTGATCACAACACTCCCCTCCTACTTTTGCCAAATAAGGACCGTAGTCCACCCTAAACACAAGCTTTATGGACTATATGACATGCCAACTATACCTACGACTGACTCGAAACCAAGGCTTGAAATTATATTCATCTCATCATATTTGATTCAAAAGTGAGCATAGCTCCATGTTCAATTAGTACAAAGAGAACATGTCTTATTCTTTAATTTATCAAGGCTTATAACTTATCAAATCATGTTAGAGTCGTAAATGAGCATAGCTCCATAATCAAAACACCAATAAATGTGGTCTATTACATAACATATTAAGCACATATTCAACTCCTTCATGATACTCAATTCATACTCAAGATCTAACTAAAGGTTAGCTAATCAAGGATTACTTATCAAGCAAGTAAAAACATATACAAGGTTCACTATGAGCAAAGATTACTTATCAATTCAAGTATTGCATTCCAAACAATACCTTACACTAGGTACTTACCTTGAATCCAAGCTTACATATTTCCATAGCTTAACTTAATGACAAAACAATATACTTGAAATAATTAAGCATGCTCGTGAAGGTTGCAAGCCTATCTCGAGACTTCAAACTACACTCATAGTATATTCAAGCTAGATTTGTTCCCGAATTACTAATCCAGATTGTCCCTCTACAGCTTTATCTACTTTGGACCTTGCTACCTCTACTATTTCTTGGTCTAATCATAAAAAAATACACATGCATTAAAATTTTACTTATACACATGTAAGGGTGCAAAAATAGTCCACTAAATACTCGTGTAGGCATAAAACAATTTGAGATTCATTCACACATATAAGTACGTATAAAATAGTCCCAAAGTGCATTCATATATGCACAAAACAATTCAAAACACATATATACAGGTATTTGCATCGAAATAGTCCAATCTCACATGTTTGCATGTACATGTACCCAAAAACGGTCTACCCTGTATTCATACATACATAATACAGTCCAACAATGCTTATATACATGTTCATAATCACCAAAACAATCCATAATTTTAATAAAACAACCCCCTATTTTTCCAGTTTACAAAATAGTCCCCAATGTCATCGAAACATCCCTTATTTCTTTGCAAAACAACCCTCTATTGACATTAATATACAAAAACAGTCCACACACACACACACACACATATATAAGTTTAAAACAGTCCTTTAAAGCCACAAAACTGTCCAGATTTAATGTAAAAACAGTGTCTTAGTTAGACTTATAAAACAGTCCTTTAAAGCTTGCAAAATAGTCTAGTTTTTAAGTTATAAAATAGCCCTTAATTAAACTTACAAGTCAGTTCAATTGAATCATAAGCAACCCTTGTTTGATCCTAAGCTTTCAGCTTCGACTTATAGTAAACAATGTGACTATAAGGCTCAAAATATTACCATAGTTGATACTTATAAACCATTATCTAGGGTTGTCTAATTCCATCTAAAACAGAGCACAAGCATGACAAGTATTTGTTTGTTTCAACCGAACCAAACAATTTACAATAACAACTAAACATTACATTATCAACCAAGTTTAAACTCCTATACTAGTCTTAGAATTTTTACAAGGATTTGTTAGTGTCCTTAACTAAGATTTCTTAAACAAAACACATTTCAAATATAATTACCATGACATATATACAATTTTCATAGCTCAACATACAAGGAAGAATATTCATCCATCAAGTTCCTTAACAATTTTAGATCATGATTTTTAATTCTTCCCACTCATAAAGGACTTTAAAACAGCCCCCAAATTTGCATTATTTTCCAGCAACCAATCAACCATAGCATTTCAATCTTCATATATTCATCTTAGATTAGTTTCAGTTACCACAAACATATAACCTATTCTTTCTTAATCTAACATTTCTAAATTGTCAAGCACATTCCTATATTCAATTATGACACTAATTATCAAAAGCATAACAATCACAAAGATGCATTATTCATGTAGACTTAAGATCACAATAAGAAGCATATGCTATCAATTCTCAATATCACAATTTCATAAGGAACACACTACTTGAAATCAAGCCTAACCCAAGTCTAATGGAGAGGAAGAAACGGTCTTACCTTCTAGATCATCACCCAAAGAAATTCTCCAAAGAAATTCTCAAGATTAAGCTTTAATCCAAGTTTCCCTAACTTTCTCTAAGCATTTCTCCCACTAAAACCTTTGTTTTGGTCAAGATAGGGAGTAGGAATATGAATCCTTTGTTTAATTCATTTGACCGATCCTTACACCAGTCCTAACTTGGGCTTGACAAGTGTATTAGCCCCTAAACAATTAAATATTCAACATGCAATCTCAAACTTTAGACATCATTCGATTTGAGTACTTTAGGAAATGGCCTTGCTTTCTTCCTTCTCTTACGATTTATTCCTAGGTCCTTATTTTAATCTTGATATACAAAATGAGACATGACATTTAAAATAGATTTAAATGGTAACATTCTATTAGGCCATTCTTTGGGGTATTACAATAAGATACAATGAAAAGCTTGCGGAGAAAATTTTGAAACGTGGTAATGAGAAAGTGTTATTTGACCACGTTGTTACTCCTATTGTTAGAGAGGATAATGTAGATATTGCTACTGGCTCCAACGCTGCCAAGACATGAAAGTACTTATGTTGCTACCGTCTTTGATGTTGCCAAGACATGGAAGCACTCTAACTTCCTATACCGTAACTGCATTCTTAAAACCATATATGATGCACGTTATGAAGTGCAAAATATTGTGAGAATGAGGAGAAGTTATGGGTTATCATGGAACATGTGGGAGAAACTGTGTTATCAGTAAACCTTTTAAATAAGGTATCCCACAAGAAAAAGAAAAATACACCAGATGAATTATAGAATGGTAGAAAACCTTCCTACAATTACTTGAAAGTGTGGGGGTGTCTTGCCAAAGTAATGACTTCTTTACTGAAGCAAATGAATATAAATCCTAAAACCGTGGATTGTATTTTCATCGGTTATGCTTGCCATAACAATAATGGTAATGGTATTAGTGGTGAAAACGAAATAATTTTGTTACCAATGATTATCCTCTTAATGTGTTTTTTTGTGATAATTGGTTATGTTGCCATATCAATGTATAACGGTTTCTTATGCATGAATCAAAGGATCTTGAAAATTCTCAAGAACACGATATTGATATCTAATTGCTTTATTCTTTTGTAAGACTAAGGAAGTTGGTCAAGTTCAAAGAAACGAACTATAAAGACTATTGATAAAAATTGTCAAGACTTTCAACGAGAGATTGATGTCATGATAGAACCAAAAAGAAGTAAAAGAGAAAGAGTGGAAAAGTCTTTTAGACCAGATTTTCTAACTTATATGCTAGAGGCTGAATGATTATGAAATTTTTTAGAGGATATTCCAAAAAGCATGTGCCCACAATATGTATATATTGTGATAACCAAGTAAAATTTGGCAAAGCAGGAAACATAATGGTAAGTCAAGACACATATGTCGTCAACATAATATCGTTAGACAACTAATCTCAACTTGAATTATCTCTATTAATTTTGTAAGATCAAAATATATCACCGTGGATCCACTAACTAAAGGGTTGAATCGAGATTAAGTTGATAAAACATCGAAAGGAATGTGACTAAAGCCCATGAAAATTTAAGGCGCTATGTAAAGGAAAACCCTACCTAGTTGATTGGAGATCCCAAGATCTAGGTTCAAAGGGACAACTTATTTACATAGACCTAGTGCGGTCACTATGGGGGTTCTTATCCCAAAGTCTGTTCCTATGATGTAATGTAACCCCCTTGACTCGGCCTAGTCGTTAGACCCAAACCAAGAAGATCACATTAGGTTTGTCGAAGCAAACCCAAACAATCTTACTCGAATTATGGTTCATTTTTTCTTTTAACTTTTCTAGATTCATTATTAAGACCTAAAGTGTTCATACAAGCATTGGTTCAATTTTCATTCGATGCAAACATCGATAAGGCACTCAATTGCAAATATAAGCATTTTAGGGGCCAAAATGTAAATTTGATGAATTATAGGGACTTATATAAGTTTTAGGTTACCAATTGTTAACTAATCATATTTTATGCCAGCATGTCGAATTTCAGCTTCAACGGATAACAAATAAGCATCCAATTTAGCAAAATATGAAACTAAGGACTAAAACGTAAAACTACCAAAATAGAGGGACTAAGACGTTTATAAAATTTTCATACAGATATTAAATACATGTAAAACATGCTTGCAAAATCTCAGGTCAAATGTACATCATTTACCTATTCAATTGATGCAACAACAAACGATGACCAAAATGCAAAGAATCTAAGCTTGGTAAAATCTATTAACCGAATTAACCATCAGGCATACCGATACACGGGCTGCCTTAAAATATATTTTGGGGATTCATATCCCAACTTGGATTTATCCAATTACTTACGAACCACATTAACATGCTTCTAAAATTATATCACCATTAAATACATAGACTCAAATAATCACATATCAATTATTCAACACAATTCATATTTATATAAGTAACCTAGAGACATACTTCCTAACAATATAAAGCATTATCCAATAAACACCAAATAGTCAAGACATCAATGTAGGCTATAGTTTAATTAAGGAAATAAAGCATATGATCATATGCACACTTAAAAACAATCAAACTATCCAATTGTTTTTTCACCATTCTAGATCATTAGATCGTGACCACCAAGTATGCAAGGCATTAAAATAATACCAACATCTTAATTATAAAATACAATCATCATCTAACGTAATATAAAATCAATCAAGTTATCATATCTTAAATAAAACAACACATCTCAATATTTACCCGCATTGTCTTATTACAAATGATTATAACACCGTAACATACTCTTGTATTACGTTTGTCTTAGGATCCCTCATTGTCTCGGTCCACAGCCCTACGCTTGCTATATTCACTGCATTGACGGGAGGAAAGGAGCGTAAGCATATAATGCCTAGTGAGTATGCTCAAAAAGGGTAAAATGTCAATGCATTTTCAAGACCAAAACCAATATTAGAAACTCATATTAAAGCAAGTCAAATTTGCCATTTCTAAAATATTTAAATAAATGTATAAAACCAATCTTTGTGTTTAGAGAATCATTTTCTAAATTTCCAAATCATTTGTACATATCTCTCAAAAGATAATATCTCATAAGCATAAACATGTATCATGGATTGCAAGCATAATCACATATGCAAACCTCAATTTAAGCTTCTTTATGCAAAATCATTTCTTTGCATAACTTAAAAAGCATCATAAACATTTATCACAAGGCACAAGCCTTTTAAATCTCATCATGATACATTATTTCATATATTGGCATTAGAGTGATCAAAACCATAACATAGCATTTTAGAAAACACACACCGGATACTCAGATTTCTTTGGTGGTTCCTTTAAACACACCTTTATATCCACCAACCGGAAAAAACTCAGTGGCATCCCACTCCTCGATGAACCACGAGGCAACTTATTATAGTGCACTTTAAACCCTATGACATGCCAACTATATCCGATAACATTTATTCATTGTCACTTGCCAATATATTCCATTTAAACATGTTACTTCATTGTTTTTCCATATGCATTATTTAAACCATTTACCTTCGTAAAAACCAAGTTTGTAAACCAACATGAATTTTCCTTTCAAAAACCATTTGCCAAACCTCACATGCATCTATTTCTAACACTATTTACAATGCATTTCACATGGAAAATCACATATAAAACATTAAATAACATACCATGCTTGAAATCAAATCATGTAAATCAATACACATATCGAACTGATATTCAAAAGGCGAAATAGGAAAAACTTACTTCCAAGCTTAGTTAAGCTTGTTAGGCTATAACCAATCCCCCAAACCTTAGTTCAAACTTTATTTGAAGAACCAACTTATATTTACACTCACCAACTTGCTACTATCTCGATGCCAAAGCCTCGACGCCAATGCTTCGACGCCTAACCGAAATACGTCCGAACACTCGTTATCTTCAACAAGAAAATGCAAGGGTCAATATAAATTTGATCACACTAAAGTAACCACTTAATTAAAATATCCGAACCATTTCTATTTCCCAAATCAAAAGCAACATCTCCCTTAATACGCACAATCCTATTTCCGTTCCACGCTACAACAGGGGATCAATTTCCATTCTTTTTTGAAAAAAATTTTAATACACGGGCCGTGTAAACTTTAGTTTACACGTGCCTTTTAGTTTTAGGAGTTAGGGTTTTGGTTTAGGGTTTAAGGCTTAGGGGTTTAGGTTGTAGGGATTATAATTTAAGGTTAGTGTTTAAAATTTAGCGTATAGGGTTTAAGGTTTAGGGTTTAGTTTTTTAGGGTTGGGGTTAGGAATTTAAGATTTGAGTTTTTATAGTGTAAATATACAGGATTGTGCATGTATCAAAGTTTTACCCTTCTTTTTTTTTTCATTTACCCCATCACGTCACTGGCACCACTTCCCCATTTTCCCTTATTGCTACCCTACTGCTTTGATTCATTACTTCCCTTAATCTTTTTTTAACCATTAAATATGAAATGGGAAAGCATGGCAGCAGCCACGCCACTCAATTCCCAGGCGAAATAAAATGGCAGTAGCACTACTGCCCTGTTCGCGCCCTGCTCGTCACTTTCGAACCTTCTTTTTTTAGCTTAATTCCGTACAAGAATTTCATCAAACATATACAATGCATCATCATATTTGATCCAATAATTAAATCAACACTCTACCAAAAACTCTAATCCAAGAACTCTAATCTAAATTCAACCAATTAGATTAATTCTGAGAATTAAATTATAAAATCAACTTTAGATTATTATTACCCATGCACAAAACATTAGATATCCATAAAAAATATTAGATTACTATAATCTAATCAAGATTCATGAGGAAACCATTAAAATCCAATAATCTCATTAGAAATTTGTTTTAACTATCCCAAACCATGAGGAATTATAGATTAAGAATCAAAATCATGTAGAAAATTAAAGAACATTTTCTCACATTGCTTGATGAAAAATCAACTTGAAGATGAACTCCCCTCTTGATTTCCCACAAAAAAAATAGTAGAGATGATGTAGAAATGAAAATCCTTGATTCATAATTGTTTAGAAATAAATGGAGAAAAATTAAAGTAGGAATTATTAAGGAATCAAGAAATCCCTAAGTTTTGTTTGGGAGAAAATGAGAGAAACTTAAAAAATGTCTTTCTCTTCTTTTAGAAAATTACAACGTCAACTTCTTTTTGTTAAAAACAAGTGAGAAAAGATATTTTTTTATTTAATCTAATAATTTCATTAAAATACTATTTTAACCCCTTTTACAAAATTGGCATTATTAATCATTTATAACCTTTTACAAAATAATTATTATTTAATTAATATTAAAAAAACTCATTTAAAATTACCCAATCTCAATTTCATCCTTTATTAAATTTATTAAATATATTTTTCACAAATACGTGTCATAATAAATTTGTCGAAAATCAATTTAGTTACCCAAATTATTTTCCGAAATTAATTAATTAGCTAAAGCCTAACAAAAAAAATCCAACATGATTTCAATAATCCACCTGAATATTCTAACTCGTTTTTTGGGGTGTTACATGTAAACAACGGCTAAACCGTGGAAAAGGTTAAGCAATGCTTTCAATGACCATTGTGTGTTTCGGTAAATTGAACAACATAAGTCACCTATGCGAGAGTGAAGTGGAGCCACTTCAAGGAAACTATTGGGGCATAGTTCTCTAAGCTCTTGCAGAACCAGGAGATGTCCAAGGCTATATGGACATAACAATGCGAACCAAATTCTTAACAATAAGATATTTGTGTGAGATATTTCATCGCTTACACAAACGACATGACAGTTCAAGGATATCACGTCTACTGGATAGCCAGTAAGGTAAACATATTTTAACAAGGGAATTTTCAAAGGGGTACGCAAATATCAAACGTATACTCTATCACCACATCAAGTCAATGTTTTTGAACCATCAATTTTATTCATTTGGGGAATTGTTGGAAAAAAATATGTATTGGTTGAATAATATTGATTATGTCATGTCACTTGGTGAATATACATGTTAATAATAAGTCATGTCACTTGGTGAATAGACTTATTAATTATTAGTTTAAAGTTACATCCATTTAATCATATTGTTGACTTTGCTAACTCTTGGCAAAAGATTAAAAATGCAGTGTGAATATGTAAGAAATAATGCCAAGAGTGAGTCTATTGCGTGCAAGTATACATGGTTAGCAAGTAATACATCTGTAAGCTGAGTATCGTATCCATATGGATTGACCAAGAATTTGATTGCTCAATGGTTTACTTGTTGAAAGAAATCAAGAATGTTTGGATTGTTTGGAATTTCTGTTTTAGATAATAACTAAAGGAATATAGTGAAAGTGAAAATAGTTTGGCAAAAAGAAGTATTCAAATAGGCGATGAGCGGTTGGAAATGGATGCCTGGATTTTACGCTAGCTATGGCAGTTGTTAAAAATGTCTTGCCTCAGATTTATTGCCGAGCAGATTTTAAGAGTGGCATTGACTCTGTCGATGGCAATACCCTAAGTTAACCATGTTAAAACCCCTATATGTCTATAATGAAGCTTTTCATTAATTAACTTGATTAACTTTCAATCCTTGCTCTTAAGGGGTAGATTCACTTCCGAAGTAAGCTTATCTACTTGAACATCTTTTGTCAAAGTTTCTCTTCTTAGTACCTGGAAATTAATCGTTATCCCTCAAGTCTGTTAAGATATTAAGGTGTAATAAGAAAACAATGCCAAATGTCGTATGACAAAAGAATTTAGGGAAATAAAGTACTAGCCAGATAGAAAATAATGACAAGGCATTCAAATTATTAAAAACCAAACATAAACAGAGTGTTAATCGCAAACATCCCCAACCAACTATAAAAACTTAGTTCATGGTTGGGGGATCCATCCAAAAAATATCATTGTATCTCAACATCATCACTTAAATAAAAATAAAACTAAGGGAATGGGAAAGAATGAGATCCTTCAATGTAGCCCTTCAAAGCTCCAGAGCTCTTGGTCTAAGATGCTCAAACCACATAGCCTCTAGTTTTCTCTTCCACCACCGTGCTCTCTCTCTAAGTTGATCAATCTCTTCTTTTAAATAGGCACCTATGGAAAACCCTAGAGTGGGTTTTGAATTTGAAATTTGATTCCACACTTAGGATAAAAGTGTGTTATCCTCTTATCTTCTTTTTTTTTGAATTTTAGGGCTGATGTGTATTGGGTTCAACGGCTACTTTGACTTGGCATCAAACATCCATTCTTTGCCAACCGAGTCTTGGCAATATCTGGTCCAAATTTGTCAATTGCAACTCGGCAATCCACTTCAGTTTTTTTCATAGTTTCTACTTCTGCATTGCTCTGCTCCTTACCTTCATAAATGCCAACAAAACAACCCTTCACACTGGCAAAAAATAGCTCCCTAACTCCTTATGCAAATGCATGATTTTAACAACTAAATGCAAACATAAATACCTAAAGACAAGCAAAAGCATTGTAAAATATGCATAAAAATTAGTACTTTCTAGGAGTTAACACTCCCTTAAACCTAGTTCATTGCTTGTCCTCAAGTAATGCGATGAAGAAAAAAAGAAAACAAAAATAGGTACCTTGACAATATTGTTCTGAATGTCAACAAGTGCTAGACAACAGATTTTGGCCCCAGTTATGTCCTCAGATATCCCAGTGCAACAATGCCAAGAAGATAAGCAAATACAAATGCAACAATACAACACTAGTATAGGGTTATGAAGTGTGCATGAAGTGTAGGCAATATACGTCAAATATCCTTTAACTCCCTTAGTCAAATCTACTACCCAAACATAGAATTATTATTATTTTTCTTTTATTTGCCAAAGGTTTAACTCCCTTAGTCAAATATACTACCCAAACACTAGTATAAGAGGGAGCATACCACGAACCCCCATGTTAGTCCAGACATTACTAGGCTTTACTCTTCAACTTATACCCTAAAGTTTTTGACTTGATAACTAAGAGGGGCCAAACCACGATGCCCCAAGTTTGTTTAGGAACTACATGCATACTACTTGTTAAGTAAGACTTCGCTTTCCTAAATTAGAGATCAATTGCAAAGTAGCCCTGGCATTACTAACATGCTGACACATGCAACGAAGGATATAAAATTTCATCATCAGACATAGTATACTAAAGCAAGTTTAACTAATCTAACAAAGTATTAACAAAAATTCCAAATTTAACAGAGGCAACCAAATTTTTTTAGTGGTTTGGTATGAATAATTATACTTGATCTATATGGCAACAAAATGCAAACAAAAATATAAACATGAATGCATGGCATAGAAAAAGATGTGCGGCAACACACACCCCTAAACCAAAGGTGTGCATTGTCCTCAATGCATGAAGACAAATATACAGATGAAATAAAATGATATGCGAAATGAACAAAATGAATGTAAGAAGTTTAAAGGGAAGATGACTCCCCTTCAAAGTTTTATTGGCATGTGACACGAGTCTTTCTCTTGACAAAGCTCCCACGATAAGAGCCACGCGTTTCCTTCCCTTCATGTTGGGCTTTGATGCGGCTATGGAAGCTCCAATGTCTCAGAGAACTTACTTGACAATTTGCACTGGCTCTGAGGTGGCATGATCTTTAGTAGTAGCAAATGAGGCAAGTGTAACAGGTGTTGCGGCAACTTTGGCTTGGACTAGTGACCTTTTAAAAATATATGGTTTTTGTAAGCTCAATGCTATGGGGGTATCCCCAAATTGTTCTTTGAAATTTTGGTTTAAAAGGATTTTTGAAAATTCATTTTTTCCTTTGAAAATAACGATGACTTGGAGTCGCCACCGGCCACTTGGATAAGGTAGGCCAAACACCACAAAACCAGAGATTCGTTTTGAAAGGGTTTGAGAGTTGGTTACGTGTGGGGAAGGATTAGCACCCCCATCACGCCTGGAAATTGGTACCAAAATATTTGTTGCTTTGAATCGAAGGAAATTG
Source organism: Hibiscus mutabilis (assembly GCA_019671005.1). Lineage (NCBI taxonomy): Eukaryota > Viridiplantae > Streptophyta > Magnoliopsida > Malvales > Malvaceae > Hibiscus > Hibiscus mutabilis. The sequence goes on along the minus strand of CM033735.1, from coordinate 17,430,019 downwards.
TCAAAATTTGAATTGAATTTAATTTAGTGACCTCATTTGAAAATTGACTTTAATTGAATGAGCTTTATCAAATTGGTGGGTTCAAATTAATTGGAAATTTAATTAATAAGGTTGACGATACATCGGACCATAGATTAAACTTACATCATATAAGCCTGACTGCCGTGTTAATTTATGGCTCGAATCTCGTACGTCACCTTTATGCATGGTGCAAACAGTTAAGATATGATGCAATGATTTTATCAAGTTTTAATCTTACCTTGGGACGGTAAGGATTAATCCTGTAACACCTTTAACCGGCTTAGGAAATAAGCCGAGCTAAGGAGCATTACAAGCAACCAGATCATAACATTTAACATTCAAAATCTGAATACAAGGAAAATCAGGAAATATTACTTTACAAATCAATACAAGTTCAATACTAATCATAAAACAATTTTCTAATATGAACCTATAAGAAAATCAAAAAAAATATTAAAGGTCATTCAATAGTTTAATTTTGTTTTATAAAAGGAATTCAATACGGGTTTTAAGTATAATATTGTAAACCTCATTGTTACTACAATAGAAGATTAAACCCAAGCTAATTATAGCCACATAGCTTTCGAATAAGAACTCCAGAAAATCTTTAACATCAAACAACCCACCTAACTTAAGCAATATGAACACACTAATCGAACCATCTTCCAGTTTAGCTTAACTCAATATACCTCAATTACCAAGTTCTTCTAATCCTTATGAGTAGGTTAAACACCAGCATTTATCAATTAATTAATATATCAGCTTGTCATAAGAATCATGTTGATGGTAACCTATGGAACAATAGCATACAAGTGTCCACCACAAGATTATATTAAATCTTTGAGCACGAACAACGTTTGCATTCAAACTACGTGGATACCAAAATCACTCATTCTTGTTCATGATTCCTTAATTTAACATGCTTAAAACAAGTCCCTAATAGCCATATATCCCATACCTAAATTAAATTCAGCCACCTACAACACTTATATTCGTACCAAAACATGAGCTATAAGCTACAATTCATTCTTGCTTCAATTATAGCATGTCTTAGACAATGAATATCCATTTCGAGTATCATTCTAATTAAACTTACCCTCCAAGAAATCATTCGCACAAAAATAAGTCATAACAATCATAAATTAATACACACAAGCAACCAAAAGATATAAAGGCCAATTACATAACTTGATAACTTATAAAGCTTGAATACACATGTATCACCAATAAAGAAATCTAAATGCACAATGAATTCTATCAACTATGTGCCACCATCTAGGAGTTCCTAAGGAAAAATTCGAACCTACAACTTGTCACAAGTGATCACGTCCGAGCTCAAGGATACTCATAAGCCAAATCTTCCTGAAATGCAAATGAAAGGATATGCAAGAATAAGCCTAGTGAGGTAGTTCAAAGTAACTATTAACATATAACCAATTAAAATATCCTTTCACAAATCTCCTTCGATTATGCTTGACTAAAAGCTTGAACTTAAAGGAAGCTTATGTATAAATAAACATTTGAATTATTCATGTAATTATATAGATATGAGTACACAAACCATCATGTAAATTTGCATGTAGAGTTTGAATTTCACAAGTAAATCGACCATTCTATCTTCACACACTCATGCATATATATATATATTCATATACATATTAGGCATTCAAACAAAATCTATAGTTAAAGATTAATATCAACTCAGATAATCATTTAAGCACCCTAACCAGACAATTCTATTACCTCACCAACATGTTCAAATTATCAATTAGATATATATATATATTCTATTTGTTATTCTTGTTATTCCATTAGTTCCTTTATTCCATTGAAACCTTTCACAATTTCTTTTAGCAAGGCATTGCTTATCATTTAAGTTACCAAATATGTACATCATTGTTATAAATTTCTCACCACATCAGTTACATTCGAAAACTCCAAGGAATACAATCTACTTGTTATACAAGTTACAATCGTAATCATTGCTTAACTTATAAACTTTCTTGGATTCTTTTAACATAATCCATTACCACACAAATTACTATATATATAACTTATCAAACAATTTCTCAATCATAGCATTACAAGCTTATATATATATATATATCTTGTCATTCAAGGTAGTGAACATCTCATATTATAAACACAAATCTTTATCTCTTAAGGCATTAAGATTACTCTTTAGCTTGATTATAAGTTTATTACAAGTCATTAACATAGCCTTGAGAATCGAATTATAGCCTAGGTACACGAATCCCCAACCAAACTGTCGCCAAAAGATGGTACTCGCAGTACTGGTCAATCCCTCCTACTGTCACCAAGTGACCACACAACTTCCCTCATACTGTCGCCAAATAAGGACTGTAGTCCACCCCTAACACGAGATCTATGGACTCTATGGCATGCCAACTATACCTAAGACTAACTTGAGACCAAGGCTTTTCAATCATTTCATATCTTTCCAAATTCAAAGTTGAGCTTAGCTCCTTGTAAATTAACCAGATATCATATCACATTGCTTGACTTACCAAGCCATATACATGTATTGCCCATTACGAGAATCACTTCTAGATCATATATTCAAAGAACATATCTTGAATCTTCTCAAAGGTGAACATAGTTTCTATTTCATAGTTACAAGCAAGATTTACTTATTTTATCAATCATACATATTCATGTGATCAAAAGACAAAGCTTACATCTTATCATACCAAACACATGTAGACATATGTATAAATCCCCATGTTAGCATGCATTCGACCAAGGTATTTATCTCTCTCATCTATTCATATATTCAAATGAGCATTGTTCATTAACCAAATTTCCAATTAAGTGTAAGTTAATAATTAACATATCTAGTCATATGCATGTATATATATTCTTAAAAGATAACATATTACGTAATCCTCATTATATAACACATAGTACTTGGCAATCAGGTAGTTACCTCCATCCCAAGCTTGAAATCAAGCATAGCTTACATAATGATTTAAACTAAATAATTTAAGCAAGCAAAGATGCCCGGAAAGGTTTTAGGCCTATCCTGAGGATTCAAACTACACTCACAATTATTTATGAGCTAATTTGTTCCCGAATTGCAATTCCTTTTTTTCTTGTCTACTATTGTCCTTACTTATTCAACCCCTTCTTGTTCTAAAGTAACCAGGAATGCAAATAAGTATTAGAACTATTTCCCCTACCATTCGTTCACTCAAACATACATGTAATTTCACACAAAACAATTCAAATTTCATTTGCAATCATGAATATACTCAAAATGTTCATTAAAATCTCATATACTTTTCCACATATCAATAATAGTCCCTATTATATAATCACAGCCATGTATTTACAAAACAGTCCATGGTATCTTAAATTACCGAAAAACAGTCCTAAAATGCACATAGTCACTAACACAATCACAAAACAACTTCTAACATATATATATATATATATATATATATATTTAAAACAGTCCTTATGGAGTGTTAACAACCCTTCCCCTGATTTATTCTAATCCAGAATAGTTCACAAAGTTTCACCCAAATTCAAAATAGTCTCATTTCACATTTAATCCTATTTATACATAACTAACCAGTTCTTACCCAGCATTATATGATTAAAATAGTCCTAAATTACCTATATTTTTATTTAATCAATATCAACAATCTATGGATATCATATTCATACAAAACAGGGCACTTGTATACATATACATCGAAATCAGTCCTTCACAAGTCTATATCTGCCATAACAGCTCGCATGTTTTCTCTTGAACTCAAAACAGTTTATGTATTTACTCTTAAGACATCTTTACATGTTTATGCATGTGCACCAATTTGATTAAATCTTCTATTTCCTTATTCGATTATACTATCATGAATTTAAGCATGAAATTGTCAAGGATCATACAAGATTTTTATATCTTAAAACCATATCAATAAAGCACATAATAGCAGCTTCTAAATGTCACAATTAAAGATCATATCATAACCTAAATTTCAATTTTACACCCTCTCCAAAGGAAAAAGAAGAATCGGTCATACCTACAAAGCTATAAACCCAAAGAATTCCACCAAAATGCCACGATTCCATCACCAGTAAGCTCCCTTAAGAAATTTCTATCTTCTCTTATTAGTTTAAGAACTTCGATGATTTTGTTTTAAGGAAGAAGATGACTTCCTTGCTTAATCTCTTTCATGACCGAGAATCCCTCCACCATGCTCACACTTGGGTTGACAAGTGTGAGAGTCCTTGGATACATTAAAGTTTTACATGCAATCCCAAAGTTTTCTCTTCCTTGAATTTTATCCCTTTGTAATATAGTTATTCAATTCTTCTTTCCCTCAATTTAGAATTCGGTTCTAGTCCTTTCCACCTTAACTCTCCTATTTCCTCTTATCAACAATTTGGTCCTAAGCCCTTATTTTATTCTTGATTCACAAAAATAATTCTTGATAACTTGAATGAAATCAATTGATAACTTCTACTAGGCTATACTTTGGGGTATTACAAATCAAAATATTTGGTTAACATCCTTTAAGCCTGGACTGTTACGACACAAATATCACATCTAATAAATACCTATTTTTTATGATTTAACTTAATTAATTCAAAATAAATGGGTCTCATGAATGACAATTAATATGGATGCCAAATAAGGGCTTAAAAATAAACACACAAAAGTCCCACCAAATCTCTAAACTAAAAGGCCCAAATTATGAAAAACTATAACACCCCCTTTCCGGCCTGGTCGAGAACCGGGTCAGAGTATGCTACCGATGAACTACACAGTGGTTGATACGATAATTCCATACAATAAGCCATGATATTAGGCCTAACATTCAAGAATGAGTAATATAAAATTTCAATTAATCTATTACGAGTCTATGATTATCCAATTAGGACCAAATTATAACATTTACAAGATTTAGAGACTTAATCATAATTTCAGTAATTTAGTGGTCCGATTCTGAAACCTATCTTACTAAAATGAAATTCATCATGTTAACAGTGCGCGTACAAATTTTCATACTATTTGGATTTCATATGCCCACTCAATTAAGCCATGCAATAATTAGTGACCATTCTGTAAACAATACAAAATTGGGTTCTTTAACTTTTAACAGAAATAACTGTCACTGTACCAATACCCTTGTGGCCGTATCGGTAAGCTAAACCTAATTCGCAAATTCCAGATTCAAAGGAATGGGACTGTATCGATACGGTTGAGGGACGTACCGATACTGGTTAACCATGTTGACTGAGTATCGATATGCTTTGACCCCGTATCGATACCATTTTTGCACCCAAATTCTAGTAGCCAAAATTCGTACCGATACGCCTAGGCCGTATCAATACGCCCTTTGTTGACCATCGTTGACTTAACCAAATATGAAAGGCCGTATCGATACGCCATCAACCATATCGATACACCCAGCCTTGTAATGACAGATTTTTGCTGGTTTTTATTCGATTTAACCTATCAACCAAGGTTCAAATACAGTGAAATTTTACCAACAAGTTTTAAACATTATAAACTACTAGCATGCCAAATTTTGCGTTGAACTGAATCCATTTACTATGTTTTCACCTTTTAGAGCCAAATATGCACTTTTAGTCCTTTTTAAGCCATATGAAGAGTTCATTTTAAGCCTTGTTCTCTAACATCCCACAAACACAAAATATACATATCAAATGAGCCTTTTATGACTGTTCTAGGTACTTTTCCACCATACTAGGAGTTCATAGGTTTGATATACATTACTTTAGCTTGCTAGTGACTTGTCCAACGCTTCAACTTCTCCGATCTCCAACGGTAAATCTCTTAACCTGAAATGGATGAGATGCAATGCATTAGGCATAGATTGCCTAGTGAGGTAGTCAAAATTAAAAACAAAATATCAAGGAAATTCACTCCAACTCATAACTTGACAATGACAATGCAATAAATCAGTAGAAATAATGCAATGAACATATTCAATAACAATGAATCCTTAATTCATCAATAGCCCTTGGATTGATTTCGGATAATGGATACACGAATTCCTACGCCTCGCCAAATCAATGAAAGATCTAGTCCCTCCGCCTCGCCAATATGGCCAATATCACAACACATCCCTCCACCTCGCCAAATCAATATAGGTCGTAGTCCACCCGTACACTGAGCTCATGAATTCTGTGGCATGCCAATTGTATCCAATGTCCTTCGAATCCAAGTTCAATGATCGATGTTCAATAGCAATGGCAATATTCAATAGCTTTATCAATAAGCAATGATTCAATATCAATGTTCAATAATAGTATCAATGTCGATAGTCACATTTCAATGTTCTCAATGAAAATATTAATAACCGATGGTTCATTTTCCATGTTTCGATAACCATAACGATGTTGACATCAATGATCAATGACAATGGCTAGATCAGTGCTATATCAATGCTATATCGATATCTTATACTTTCATGGTTCAATGACAATGGCGATGATAACGGCAATAACAATACTTAATGACAAAAATGATAGTTATGTCCAATGTTCAATAACAATGACGATGGCATTTACAATGCTCAATACTCGATGCGATAACTTACCAATACTTACCATAATGCCTGATAAGTGATTCTATGCAATAATCCTTAACAACGGAGTTAGCAATGAAAATTCGATTAACAATGAAGCCAGGAAAGGCACCTAGCCTAATCTCGAGACTCCGACTACACTAACCTCGATATTCTGAAGCTTTCAAGGCTCTCGGATAGCAATCCCCTTGTTCCTAGCTTTTGTTGGTGACGGTGGATGATCTCTACCAACTTCTTGAGCTAGGTAAAAACAATAGGATTCGGTTAGATTCAATATTACGATACCGAAATCAATATAACGATATCAAAATCAATAGCGAGGCTTAAAATAGCTATTAGCTATCAAACTCCATGGATGGCCAAACCCTAGCTTGTGATTAAGCTTGATGTATCCATGGAATTCAATGGTTGTCTGAGGGTTTTATCTTACCTGATCACTTACAATGATTCGATAACAATAAATTGAAGAAAATCAAGCTCCAATGGAGGTGCTTGCTTAGGTAGGAGACGATTGCTTGGTGAGATGCTTGCTTGGAGAGGTTTCAGGTAAGCTTCTAAACTTGGCTATTCACTTAGCTTTAATTGAGAAGCTTTCCTTTCGATGAAGGAATCTCTCCCGGTTATCCCACGTATGGGATTTATAATTGAGGAGGGGCTAATCGCAAACTTCCAATTTCCTTATACTTTTATCCCTAAACTTCCAATTTCTATAATTTAGCCACTAAAAGGTTTCTAATACATTCATTAAGGTCCTTAAACAATAATCCGACTCAATTAGAGTCCAATATCAATACAATTGACCTTGTGGTCATCATCAATACAATATTTGAAAATCTACGATATAAGGTTTCCGACGCTACAACCCATTTCTAACTAGGTCGGATTTCGGGGTGTTACAAAAATAATTAGTGATCTAATTATTAACTAAGTGAATCTAATATTAACTCTAAATTAATTAACCCTAAAACTAGAAAACCCTAACAATTTATAGATTATCTTGTAACATGACAATTAATTCGATCAGTTTTAAACTAGTATTCCAATAAGCCTAGGATACTATTTAAAACAAATCAAGTTAATTAATCATGGTTTTAATTTAAATGTCAATCTAATCTCCATATCAATTTTATCTTAAAGGTAATTAAGAGATGTTGAACTGGTTGAATGAATGTAACATTTATCCCAATAAGCCAAGGGTAAATTTAAATTCACTAAATTAATTAGAACCTTTGTTCTAACCACGGCTCTAAAAGACTAATTCTAAATTAATTTAATTAATTTAAAGATTACGCCCCTATGAAACGGGGATGCAATTTAAATTAGTTAAATTAATCTTGCCTTAATACAATCTAAGATCTTAACCTAACAAGCCCTAAGCCCACTAACGCAACAAGCCCTAAGCCCAAAAACAAGAAGGCCTAAACCCCCTAAACTAAGCCTATACTGAAAGAAACCACATATAAACTTTTATGAAGAAAACTATATTTTAATTATATATACTCTAAACTACATATATAAAATATATATTATATTTTTAAAAAACTATATTACACGTGTCATAAAAACTATATATATATTATAAAAACTTTACTATATTTATATAAACGTAACTTACATATAAGAATAAAACTATACATTATATTTTATCATAAAAACCATATTATATATATGTATAATCTATATATCATATATGTATCTTAAAACTTTATATTATATATAAGAAACAATATTATATATACATATGTATCATATATTATACACTATAAAATCCACAAAAATAACATATTATGTTCAACAACCACAAACTAACAAATCTACCAAATTAAAGCAAGATCAACAACAAAGTGAAAATTGGAAAATAAAATGCATGAAATAGGGGACCTAAGACACTAGAACTTGGACTAAAATGCAAAGAAACGGAATCACGGGACCAAATCTAACAACAAACAGTTTTTAACTTAAAACAAGGATGAGATTAAAACAAATCGAAACAAACGGGGACCTACGAAGAGATTACGAAACGAGGAATGACCTGGGGGTGTAATAAAATAGGGTGGAGGGACTACTATCATGATTAAATAAGGCAGAAGCCCTCCGGGTGTGATTAAGACGAGGCGGGCGGATTTAAATTTGAAATAGACTAATTTTAAACATTTAAACATTAAAAATGGGGGATTTCAGGCCACTTTGGCTAAAACTGAGCCCTAGATCTCTCTCCTCACCCTTTGTCTCTGATGAACATCACCGTTCATCATAGCGCAAACCCAAAAACCGAACACTCTTCTGCTGCATCGGCCGCCGTTCACCAACGGTCGGTGGACCCTCAAAACCCTTGAAAATGGCCCATGTTCTTGATCTGAAACCAAATCCTCCTTTTTTCAAAACTCAGCTTTCTTCCTCTTTTAAAACCTCAAAAACAAAATTGAAAATCCTTTTTTTAAAAATAGATCAAAAGTTGAAACCAAATCCCCTTTTTGGTCACTCTTCCCTCCGACTCACTGTACACAGTCTTGTAAGACCGAAAGGCTTATCATCGGCGAAGGAAAGTGGACAGTCACGAGGAAGACGAACCGACACCAAAGGTAAAATAACTCTCAACCCTAAACCCTATGTATGTATGTGTTTAAAACGAAAAGAAAGAAAGATGAATACCTCTGAAAATACTTTGTTTCTTTTTTTCTTTTCATTGCTATCCGAATCCCCCAATTGATTCTTAAGGGTTACAAAGTTTAGGGTTCGGTTTTTAGAATCGCTTTACATGAATTTTGATATATATAAAAAAACCAAATGAAAATTGCTATTGGTTGATCTCTAATTCTCTGAAAATTTGTCTGCATTCATGTGCATCCTCTGATATTCTTGTTGTTTGGTTGCATGTTGTGTTGCTTGTCGAGGGGGGATGAGAGAGTGAGGAGCTGGAAGGGTTCAAATAGCGCATGGGGTGAGCCGAGGAGTCGCACATAATTCGCACGCGCGAAGGGGGAGATCTGAGCCGTCCAATGCATCTGGAACCAATGGTTGCTGATGAGGTGGCTGCAAACAAATGAGGCTCATTAGGGTTTTATGTTTAATCAATATTAGGCCCAAAATGGGCCATGTAATATGTTATATATGTATTTAATTTTCTTGGGCTTAGAAAATAATGTAAATGGACATTATAATTTTAAAAAACTTGGGATGTTTATTATATTTAATGGTTTGGGTCTTTTAAATATGTAAATAGATACTTGTTTAATAATAAACTTGGGCTTTATTCAATTTAAATTAACTTAGTATATATACTTTTGGTTTTCTGATTTTATTAATATAAATTATAATAATACTAAATAGCAATAACAAAGAAACTTATCATTGAACATCTAATATACTATAAGGTTAATATTTTTGGGGTTTAATTGAATTTGGGCCTTATCGGGCTACTAAAGTAATATGGTATATATATATATATACTTGGGATAAACTTAGGCCCTTTATTTAGTGCTAACTTATATATATATATATATATATGGCCTTTTTAATGATAACACTTAAGGATAGTAATATGGTAACAAAATAAAGATGATACCTAGCAACATATATATAACACTAGTATAATATAAGACCATTAAGTAAAAAGTTACATTTTTCCTTTTGGGTTTTCATAAAAGAGATAAAGTAAACCAAGCCTATAAAATATTTTTATAGAGTAGTGACACACACACATATATAAGCCCATTATTGTATAAACAAAAATAAAAACGGGTCTACCCCGGATAAAATTAGTGATTAAAGCTGCCCTTCTTTGCTCATTCTTGTGTTAACAAGGATAGAAAAGGATAGAGCAAAGACTAAAATCACTAATTTTATCCCACTTCCCTATGAGGTTCAGATCATCAAGCACTGAAGGTCTTACTGATGGCCAAAAATGAAGGTCCAACACTGAAGGGTTTAAGGACAACCTAGCTCAGCAAGCACTGGAGGTCTTACTGATGGCTAGAAAATAAAGTCAAACACTGAAGGATTTACTGAGGATCTGGCTCACCAAGCACTGTAGGTCTTACTGATGACCGTAAATGAAGGTCCAACACTGAAGGATTTACGGACAACTTAGCTCACCAAGCACTAGAGGTCTTACTAATTGCCGAAGATAAAGTCATACACTAAAGGGTTTACTAAGAGTCTGATTTATCATGCACTATAGGTCTTACTGATTCCTGGAGGAATAAGAGTCGAGCACTGGAGGCTGCTGATGGTCTGGATTATCATGCACTGAAGGTCTTACTGTAATTTTTACTGATAGGTTCTTCTTGAAGTAAACCCTTGATCCTTTCTGGATGAGTTCTTCATGTCGAAAACTCTCAATTGCTATTGGTTGATCTCTAATTCTCTAAAATTTTGATATATATAGCTATCTGAATCCCCCCAATTGATGCTTATGGGTTACAAAGTTTAGGGTTCAATTTTTATAACCAATTTACAAGAATTTTGATATATATAAAAAACCCAAATAAAAATTGCTATTGGTTGATCTCTAATTCTCTAAAATTTTGTCTGCATTCATGTACCTCATCTGATATTCTTGTTGTTTGGTTGCATGTTGTGGTTCTTGTCGAGAGGGGACCAGAGAGTGAGGAGCAGGAAGGGTTCAAATAGCACATGGGGTGAGTCGAGGAGTCACGAGTGGTTCTCACGTACGACAGGGGAGATCTGAGCCGTCCGATGCGATCTGGATCCAATGGTTGCTGATAAGGCAGCTGCAAATAAAGGAGGCTCATTAGGCTTTTCTGTTTAGTCAATGTTGGGCCCAAAATGGGCCATGCAATATGTTATATATGTATTTAATTTTCTTGGGCTTAGAAAATAATGTAAATGGACATTATAATTTTAAAAAACTTGGGCTGTTTATTATATTTAATGGTCTGAGTCTTTTAAATATGTAAATGGATACTTGTTTAATAATAAACTTGTGCTTTATTCAATTTAAATTAACTTAGTATATATATTTTTTGGTTTTCTGATTTTATCAATACAAGTTATAATAATACTAAATAGTGTTCAAAAGTACTATTTTATTACCCTTTTTACTCATATTATTGTTAGACTTAGGCTCATGATTAGCTGCATAATTAGTCATTCATACATTAATTCATGTTTCTTTTCACCGTTAAGCTTAATTACATAGTTTGGTGGTTTTTGTGGAAAAATATACTGGTACGGTGTGCTTTTGTGCGCAGGAACTAATTGCCTAAGCAATTGGGAAATTGCCGAGGCAATTGAGGATAAGATGAAGTGGCAGCCGATTTAATGACTGGATAAATCCAACATGTTCAAGATAAATGGCGTGAAACAAAGGAGTTTGAGTTCCATGCAGAGATCAAATTCCAAGAGTTTTAGGAGAAGTTTTTGGAGGAATAAAAATATAATAATAAAAGATATTTATTTCTTTTATTGTATTTAATTCCAACTTAACTTCCTCCTCAAGAAAGACTTTGACCTAGCCATCTCCTATATAAAGCCCTAGCTGCCAACTACAAGGAATGTATGATTAGAGAGAAAACCCTAGGGGTTGTTCGACATCTTCATCTTCTTCCTCTTTGAAGGTTTTCGCCCAATTGCCCAGGCAATTGCTCCATTCCCAATTGCCCAGGCAATCCGACTAGATTCAATTGAAGAGTGATTGAGCTACTCCAGCACTTAATTACCATAACGGTTCATTCAACTATCACGCCATGACTCATGATAACCCGGCCTACTCTCTCTTACTCGATTACATCTTTCTTTTATTTAATTGCTCTTTTATTTTTTTTTGTCAATTAGAACTCCTACAATCACCTACTTGTGTTTTTACTTTTAGTGCGAGAAGTTAGATTCCCGAAGTAGTATCAATCCTTGTGGAGACGATATCTATTCTATACTATAACTTGCGACGTGTACACTTGCACCAATTGCGAAGCACTTAATACGCGCAACAAGCAATAACAAGAAACTTATCATTGAACATATAATATACTATAAGGTTAATATTTTGGGGGTTTAATTGAATTTGGGCCTTATCAGGCCACTAAAGTAATATGTATATATATGTATATACTTGGGATAAGCTTGGGCCCTTTATTTAGTATTAACTTATATATAGGGCCTTTTTAATGATAACACTTAAGGATAGTAATATGGTAACAAAATAAAGATGATACCTAGCAACATATCTCTCTTTATATATAACACTAGTATAATATAAGATCAGTAAGGCAAAAGTAACATTTTCCTTTTGGGTTTTAATAAAAGAGATAAAGTAAACAAAGCCATTACATATTTTTATAGAGTAGTAACACACACAAACACACATATATATCAAAGCCCATTATTGTATAAACAAAAATAAAAACGAGTCTACCCCGGAGAAAATTAGTGATTACAATTCCTCCTTCTTCTGATTCGGGCGGTGTGTCTATTCTAAGTTCCTTGACATCCAACTTCCACCACCATTCCCACAAAATTTGAACTGAAAAAGCAAGAATACTAGTTCAAGAAGTTCCTTGACATCTTGAAGCAAGTCGACATCAACTTGCCATTGGTTGAAGCAATAGAACAAATGCCGAACTATGCTAAGTTCCTTAAAGACATCGTCTCTAAGAGGACTAGGCTAGGAGAATTTGAAACAGTTGCTGTGACAGAAGGATGCATGGCCATGCTACATAATCGCATGCAACCCAAGCTGAAAGATCCCGACAGTTTCACAATACCGTGTTCGATCAGAAACCACTATGTCGGGAAAACATTGTGCGATCTTGGAGCAAGCATAAATTTGATGCCCAAATTAGTTTTCCAAAAATTGGGAATCGGGAAAGCAAGACCTACAACAATTATGTTAAAGCTTGCGGACAGATCCTATGTGCATCCAGAGGGAAAAATTAAGGATATCCTGGTAAGGGTTGGTAAGTTTATTTTCCCCGCTGATTTCATTATTTTGGATTGTGAAGCAAATGAGTTCACACCCATTATCCTCGTGAGACCATTTTTAGCAACGGGAAGGACCTTGATCGATGTCAAGTAAAGAGAACTCACCATAAGGGTAAATGACCAACAAGTGAAGCTCAATGTTTTCCAAACCCTTAAGTACGCCGACGATCAAAAGAGTGCCAAGTCATCCAAGCCACAACTGAATTCAATTTCGACATAAAGGAAGATTGCCTTAACAATTACCTCAGCAATTGTATTGCCGAATATGAGGAACTTGAAGAGCCGGATGATGAAGAGTAGGATGAAGCCAATTGAGTAGCAAGTCGTCCAGGTAAGTATTTTGAACCATTGGAGTACTCAGGTAAGGAAGGTAAAATCGAAATACCCTCTATTGAACAACCTTCTGTTTTAGAATTGAAGTCATTGCTAGGGCAATCGAAATATGCTTATTTGGGAAACGATAACACTTTGCCTGTGATAATTTCTTCTAAGTTGTAGCCTGAACATGAAAAGAGGTTGATCGACATGCTGGCATTGCACAAGAAAGTAATAGGATGGACAATTGCCGACTTGAAGGGAATTTGCCAGGTAGTGTGTGTGCACAAAATCCTATTGGAGGATGATCATAAACCGAAAATTGAGGCACAAATGAGGCTTAACCCTGCTATGAACGAAGTCGTGAGGAAGGAAATCATCAAATGCCTTGATGCCGGTATCATATATCCTATCTCTGATAGTACATGGGTAAGCCCGGTACAATATGTACCAAAAAAGGGAGGTATAACCGTGGTAAGCAATGAAAGCAATAAACTAATCCCAACTAGGACACCAGTTGGAGGGTTTGTATGGATTACCGCAAGTTAAATAAAGCTCTAGGAAAGATCACTTTCCTTTTCCATTTATTGACCAAATGCTTGATCGACTTGCAGGTAAATCTTTTTATTGTTTTCTTGATATCTACTTAGGTTATAACCAAATTGCCATAGCACCGGATGATCAGGCAAAAACCACCTTCCCATGCCTGTATAGTACCTATGCTTTTCGAAGGATGCCATTTGGATTATGTAATGCTCCGGTAACTTTCCAGAGATGTATGATGGCAATTTTATCAGATATGGTGGAAGATTTCCTGGAAATCTTCATGGATGATTTTTTGGTATTTGGAGACAACTTCAATAATTACCTCGGTAATTTGGAGAAAGTGCTAACAAGGTGTGAAGAATTTGATCTAGTTGTCAATTGGGAGAAGTGCCACTTTATGGTAGATGAAGGTATAGTGCTCGGTCACAAGATCTCCTCCAAAGGAATTAAAGTCGACAGAGCCAAGGTGGAAGTTATTGAGAGATTGCCACAACCAAATTTGGTCAAAGGAATTCAAAGTTTTCTCGGTCATGCAGGTTTTTATAGAAGATTTATTTATAATTTTTCTAAAATTTCTAAACCTTTGTGTAACTTGCTTGAACAGGACAAAGCTTTTGCTTTTGATGATTTATGCGTCCAAGCATTTGAAACCTTGAAAAAGCAACTTGCCTCGGCACCTATTGTTGTTTCGCCTGATTGGACCTTACCTTTTGAACTCATGTGTGACGCAAGTGATTTCGCGGTAGGAGCCGTTTTAGGGCAGCGCATAGGCAACTTTCTAGAGATGTATGATAGCAATTTTCTCTGACATGGTGGAAGATTTCCCTGAAATCTTCATGGATGATTTTTTGGTATTTGGAGACAACTTCAACAATTACCTCGGCAATTTGGAGAAAGTGCTAACAAGATGTGAAGAATTCGATCTAGTTCTCAATTGGGAGAAGTGCCACTTTATGGTAGATGAAGGTATAGTGCTCGGTCACAAGATCTCCTCCAAAAGAATTAAAGTCGACAGAGCCAAGGTGGAAGTTATTGAGAGATTGCCATAACCAAATTTGGTCAAAGGAATTCAAAGTTTTCTCGGTCATGCAGGTTTTTATAGAAGATTTATTTATAATTTTTCTAAAATTTCTAAACCTTTGTGTAACTTGCTTGAACAGGACAAAGCTTTTGCTTTTGATGATTCATGCGTCCAAGCATTTGAAACCTTGAAGAAGCAACTTGCCTCGGCACCTATTGTTGTTTCGCCTGATTGGACCTTACCTTTTGAACTCATGTCTGACGCAAGTGATTTTGCGGTAGGAGCCGTTTTAGGGCAGCGCATAGGCAACTTTCTAGAGATGTATGATAGCAATTTTCTCTGACATGGTGGAAGATTTCCCAGAAATCTTCATGGATGATTTTTTGGTATTTGCAGACAACTTCAACAATTACCTCGGCAATTTGGAGAAAGTGCTAACAAGATGTGAAGAATTTGATCTAGTTCTCAATTGGGAGAAGTTCCACTTTATGGTTGATGAAGGTATAGTGCTCGGTCACAAGATCTCCTCCAAAGGAATTAAAGTCGACAAAGCCAAGGTGGAAGTTATTGAGAGATTGCCACAACCAAATTTGGTCAAAGGAATTCAAAGTTTTCTCAGTCATGTAGGTTTTTATAGAAGATTTATTTATAATTTTTCTAAAATTTCTAAACCTTTGTGTAACTTGCTTGAACAGGACAAAACTTTTACTTTTGATGATTCATGCATCCAAGCATTCGAAACCTTGAAGAAGTAACTTGCTTCGGCACATATTGTTATTTTGCCTGATTGGACCTTACCTTTTGAACTCATGTGTGACGCAAGTGATTTCGCGGTAGGAGCCGTTTTAGGGCAGGGCATAGGCAACTTTCCAAAGATGTATGATAGCAATTTTCTCTGACATGGTGGAAGATTTCCTGGAAATCTTCATGGATGATTTTTTGGTATTTGGAGACAACTTCGACAATTACCTCTGCAATTTGGAGAAAGTGCTAACAAGATGTGAAGAATTCGATCTAGTTCTCAATTGGGAGAAGTGCCATTTTACGGTAGGTAAAGGGATGGTGCTCGGTCACAAGATCTCCTCCAAAGGAATTAAAGTCGACAGAGCCAAGGTGGAAGTTATTGAGAGATTGGCACAACCAAATTTGGTCAAAGGAATTCAAAGTTTTCTCGGTCATGCAGGATTTTATAGAAGATTTATTTATAATTTTTCTAAAATTTCTAAACCTTTGTGTAACTTGCTTGAATAGGACAAAGCTTTTGCTTTTGATGATTCATGCGTCCAAGCATTTGAAACCTTGAAAAAACAACTTGCCTCGGCACCTATTGTTGTTTCGCCTGATTGGACCTTACCTTTTGAACTCATGTGTGACGCAAGTGATTTCACGGTAGGAGCCGTTTTAGGGCAGCGCATAGGCAACTTTCTAGAGATGTATGATAGCAATTTTCTCTGACATGGTGGAAGATTTCCCTGAAATCTTCATGGATGATTTTTTGGTATTTGGAGACAACTTCAACAATTACCTCGGCAATTTGGAGAAAGTGCTAACAAGATGTGAAGAATT
This sequence comes from Hibiscus mutabilis, assembly GCA_019671005.1. Classification (NCBI taxonomy): domain Eukaryota; kingdom Viridiplantae; phylum Streptophyta; class Magnoliopsida; order Malvales; family Malvaceae; genus Hibiscus; species Hibiscus mutabilis. Next base: position 17,413,030 of record CM033735.1, on the reverse strand, counting down.
CGATCTAGTTCTCAATTGGGAGAAGTGCCACTTTATGGTAGATGAAGGTATAGTGCTCGGTCACAAGATCTCCTCCAAAAGAATTAAAGTCGATGAGCCAAGGTGGAAGTTATTGAGAGATTGCCACAACCAAATTTGGTCAAAGGAATTCAAAGTTTTCTACCATGCATGCGTTTTTTTATAGAAGATTTATTTATAATTTTTCTAAAATTTCTAAACCTTTGTGTAACTTGCTTGAATAGGACAAAGCTTTTGCTTTTGATGATTCATGCGTCCAAGCATTTGAAACCTTGAAGAAGCAACTTGCCTCGGCACCTATTGTTGTTTCGCCTGATTGGACCTTACCTTTTGAACTCATGTCTGACGCAAGTGATTTTGCGGTAGGAGCCGTTTTAGGGCAGCGCATAGGCAACTTTCTAGAGATGTATGATAGCAATTTTCTCTGACATGGTGGAAGATTTCCCGGAAATCTTCATGGATGATTTTTTGGTATTTGCAGACAACTTCAACAATTACCTCGGCAATTTGGAGAAAGTGCTAACAAGATGTGAAGAATTCGATCTAGTTCTCAATTGGGAGAAGTTCCACTTTATGGTTGATGAAGGTATAGTGCTCGGTCACAAGATCTCCTCCAAAGGAATTAAAGTCGACAAAGCCAAGGTGGAAGTTATTGAGAGATTGCCACAACCAAATTTGGTCAAAGGAATTCAAAGTTTTCTCGGTCATGTAGGTTTTTATAGAAGATTTATTTATAATTTTTCTAAAATTTCTAAACCTTTGTGTAACTTGCTTGAACAGGACAAAACTTTTACTTTTGATGATTCATGCATCCAAGCATTCGAAACCTTGAAGAAGTAACTTGCTTCGGCACATATTGTTGTTTTGCCTGATTGGACCTTACCTTTTGAACTCATGTGTGACGCAAGTGATTTCGCGGTAGGAGCCGTTTTAGGGCAGGGCATAGGCAACTTTCCAAAGATGTATGATAGCAATTTTCTCTGACATTGTGGAAGATTTCCTGGAAATCTTCATGGATGATTTTTTGGTATTTGGAGACAACTTCGACAATTACCTCTGCAATTTGGAGAAAGTGCTAACAAGATGTGAAGAATTCGATCTAGTTCTCAATTGGGAGAAGTGCCATTTTACGGTAGATAAAGGTATGGTGCTCGGTCACAAGATCTCCTCCAAAGGAATTAAAGTCGACAGAGCCAAGGTGGAAGTTATTGAGAGATTGCCACAACCAAATTTGGTCAAAGGAATTCAAAGTTTTCTCGGTCATGCAGGTTTTTATAGAAGATTTATTTATAATTTTCTGAAATTTCTAAACCTTTGTGCAACTTGCTTGAACAAGACAAAGCTTTTACTTTTGATTATTCATGCGTCCAAGCATTCGAAACCTTGAAGAAGCAACTTGCCTCGGCACCTATTGTTGTTCCGCCTGATTGGACTTTACCTTTTGAACTCATGTGTGACGCAAGTGATTTTACGGTAGGAGCCGTTTTAGGGTAGCGCATAGGTAAGACTTTTCATGTGATTTACTACTCTAGTAAAACCCTAAATGGTGCACAATCAAATTACACCACGACGGAGAAAGAATTACTAGCAGTAGTTTTTGCATTTGATAAGTTTCGTTCCTACTTGATTGGTACTAAGGTAATCGTTTATACTGATCACTCACAATTAAGTACCTATTTACTAAGAAAGATGTCAAACCTCGTTTAATTTGTTGGATTTTACTTTTACAAGAGTTTGACATCGAAATTAGGGATAGGAAAGGAACAGAGAACCAAGTTGCCAATCACTTATCAAGGATGAGCAGTTGCTAGTTGCCTCGACAACTCCCTGATACGCCGATTGGTTAATTTCTTGGTTAGTGGTATTTTGCCTTATAACCTTACTCACCAAGGAAAAAAGTGGTTTCGACATGATGCTAAGCATTACTATTGGGACGAGCCTCTTTTGTTTAAACAATGTGCAGATCAGGTGATAAGACGATGTGTTCCCGATAAGGAGCAGGAAAATGTGCTTCGACAATGCAATTCCTCACCCTATAGAGGCCATTTTGGAGGAACTCGCACCGCGGCCTAAGTCATACAATCCGGCTTGTATTGGCCCACTCTTTACAAAGATGCTCAGAAATTCTACAAGAGGTGTGATGGATGTTAGAGAACGGGGAATATTTCACGCCGATAGGAGATGCCACTGTAGAATATCCATGAGGTCGAGTTGTTTGACGTGTGGGGGATCGATTTCATGGGACCCTTCCCATCCTCATTGGGAAATTTTTATATCCTACTTGCCGTAGACTATGTTTCTAAATGGGTAGAGGGAGCTGCAGTTCCTAGCAACGATTCCAAGACCGTGCAGAATTCTTGAAGAAAAACATATTCACACGATTAGGGATACCGAGGGCAATTATCAGTGATGGAGGCACCCACTTCGATAGTAGGTTGATTGCCAAGATGTTGGAGCGATTTGGAGTGACACACAAAATTGCCACGACATATCATCCACAAACAAACGGGCAAGCCGAAATTTCCAATCTTGAATTGAAGGTAATTTTTGAAAAAGTTGTCAATCATTCTTGAAAGGATTGGTCTGCAAGAATTGATGAAGCACTATGGGCCTATCGAACAACATTCAAGATGCCTTTAGGCATGTCGCCTTACAAACTTGTCTACGGCAAGACTTGCCACCTTCTAGTAGAGATAGAGCACAAGGCTTATTGGGCGATCAAAACTATCAACATGGATTGGGAGAGTGTTGCACAAAAGCGATTACTGAACCTCAACAAGATCGAAGAATTTTGTGCCTTAGCTTACGACAATGCAAGAATCTACAAAGAGAAAACTAAGTGTTGGCATGATAAGAAGCTATTGCCGCGGTAGTTTTGCTCGGGCAATTAGTACTTCTCTTTAATTCTGGGTTAAAACTTTTTTTGGGAAAACTGAAATTGAGATGGCCCGGGCCATTTGAAGTCGTCAAACCTTTCTCCCATGGTGTTGTGATAATCAAGTCCACCATTGACGGACATGAATTCAAAGTTAATGGACAGAGATTAAAGCATTATGCCAGCACCCATGTTGAGCGCGACAAAGAAGTGGTCACTTTAGGAGATGAATAAATATGCCATCCTTTAGTATTTTTTATTATTTCCCATTTTTATTTTATTTTTAATTCATACAATTTTTTATTTTTGATTTTAGGATTCTTTTATTTTTGTTTTTGTTTCCAACCACAGCCACAAGATCATCCATGGCCAAAAACATCAAAACAATCCACTGCACCCGAAGATGCCTGGACACCCTAAGATACCTCGGCAACCGAAGATGCCACCAGCCACCCGTATACAACCACAACGAGCCGGCAAAAGAATCAAGCGCGCAGCTTGAAAGAAACTCATCATTCAAGGTGACGACCTTTCCAACTAACTCATTTGAATTTTAATTTTAATTTTTATACTTGCACGCATTGAGGACAATGCTTCTCTCGAGTTTGGGGGGTGTTTGTTTCTAGTTAATTTCATCTTTTGTTGCATTCATCTTTAGTAATCGTATATAGGTTAAATATGTTACTTGCCATGCCTTTGATTGGATTTAATTGTTTAAGACTTGTTGAATACCTACAATGAATTTTTGCCACTGCACTTAATTGAAAGAACCTTTAAATTTTAGGATTGCATGAAAAGAACTTAGAATTTCACTATGATGCTAAAGATAATGAACACAGTTGTGGCTTGTTGATTGAATGAAACTTAGTGAACTTAGGTTGCTTAAAATTTGGGTAAATTTCAATTGAAAATTAAAAGTTAATTTCTTGCTAGAGGTGCCCGAAACTGGCTCTAGTAGTTGCACATTAAAGATATCGCTAGAGGTGCCCGAAATTGGCTATAGTCAACAAAAATTAAAATAAGAATTTCCTTCCTTTACTAGAGGTGCCCAAAATTGGCTCTAGTAAAAAGAAAAATAAATACTCCGGTAATTAAATTGATAAAAGCCTATTGTTCACATAGAATCTTGAAAACCAACTTGTACACAACTACGCACACACATTGTCACAAGCATTATAGTTTGGTTCTGGGTAATTTTTGTGCTATTCAAAATATTAAAAGGTGATCATACTTTGTGCCACAGTTCTGAGGTTTGAATTCAAGTTTAAAGCATGTCTTTGATGATTAAAGTCATGGCAGGTAATTGTTAGTTTTGCATTGCTTGAGGACAAGCAATAGTTCGAGCTTGGGGGTGTGTTAAGTGTTCAAAAGTACTATTTTTATTACCCTTTTTACTCATATTATTGTTAACTTAGGCTCATGATTAGTTGCATAATTAGTCATTCATACATTAATTCATGTTTCTTTTCACCGTTAAGCTTGATTACATAGTTTGATGGTTTTTTTTGGAAAAAGATGCTCTTTGGTGTGCTTTTGTGCGTAGGAACTAATTACCCAAGCAATCGGGAAATTGCCAAGGCAATTGAGGATAAGATGAAGTGGCAGTCGATTTGATGACTGGATAAATCCAACATGTTCGAGATAAATGGCGTGAAGCAAATGAGTTGGAGTTCCAAGCAGATATCAAAAGGAGATTAAATTCCAAAAGTTTTAGGAGAAGTTTTTGGAGGATTAAAAATATAATATAAAAGAGATTTATTTCTTTTATTGTATTTAATTCCAACTTAGCTTCCTCCTTAAGAAAGACTTTGACCTAGCCATCTCCTATATAAAGCCCTAGCCGCCAACAACAAGGAATGTGCGATTAGAGAGAAAACCCTAGGGGTTGTTCGACATCTTTATCTTCTTCCTCTTTGTTTGACTAGATTCATGCTAGGGAGATTTTATTTTGTATTCTTTTTGCACCTGGCCATGAACTAATTTTATTTGTCTTGGGTTATTGTGTTTTTGTGGTTGTGAGAAAGATTGGATTTGTTTAGGTATTTGAGTTTGCAATTTTACTTCAAAGTTTGTTCATTCTTGGTTTTTAAATTCTTCGAGTGAATTGGGAGAGGATCTCATGAATTCATCCATTTATCTAATATCGGGATAATTAGATTCTAGAAATGAATAAGCATGGTCTTTATTCAATCAATCGATGGTGATGACTAATTCGACTTAGGGATAAGTTGTGAATTTTAACGGCTAAAAGGAGGGCAAGATAGGTTATTGTCCACCCTTGGTTCACGCAGGGATGTATTATCAAGGCATGCACAATTAACAGTGTTTCGAGTTAGGGATAATGAGAAATCATTGAAGAATGCTTCGCCGAACTTTGAAGGTTTTTTCCCAATTGCCCAGGCAATTTCTCTATTCCCAATTGCCCACGCAATCGCAGAATTGCCCACGCAATCCGACTAGATTCAATTGAAGAGCGATTGAGCTATTCCAGCACTTATTTACCATGACGGTCAATTCAACTATCACTCCATGACTCACGATAACCCGGCATACTCTCTCTTATTCGATTACATCTTTCTTTTATTTAATTGCTCTTTTATTTTCTTGTCAATTAGAACTCCTACAATCACCTACTTGTGTTTTTACTTTCAGTGTGAGAAGTTAGATTCCCGAAGTACTACCAATCTTTGCGGAGACGATATATATTCTATATTATAACTTGCGACGTGTACATTTGCACCAATTGCGAAGCACTTAATATGCGCAACAAGCAATAACAAAGAAACTTATCAGTGAACATCTAATATACTTTCAGTGTGAGAAGTTAGATTCCCGAAGTAGTACCAATCCTTGCGGAGACGATATCTATTCTATATTATAACTTGCGACGTGTAAACTTGCACCAATTGCGAAGCACTTAATATGCGCAACAAGCAATAACAAAGAAACTTATCAGTGAACATCTAATATACTATAAGGTTAATATTTTTGGGGTTTAATTGAATTTGAGCATTATCGGCCCACTAAAGTAATATGTGTGTGTGTGTGTCTGTGTATATATATATATACTTGGGATAAACTTAGGCCCTTTATTTAGTATTAACTTATATATAGGGCTTTTTTAATGATAACACTTAAGGATAATAATATGGTAACAAAGTAAAGATGATACCTAGCAACGTATCTCTCTCTATATATATAACACTAGTATAATATAAGTCCATTAAGGCAAAAGTAACATTTTCCTTTTGGGTTTTAATAAAAGAGATAAAATAAACAAAGCCCATTACATATTTTTATAGAGTAGTAACACACACATATATATATATATAAGCCCATTGATGTATAAACAAAAATAAAAATGAGTCTATCCCATACAAAACTAGTGATTACAATTCCTTCTTATTCTGATTCGGGCAGCATGTCTATTCTTGCAGACTCAACTTGGATGGTGTCTTCTGATTGTGTTAGAGTACGGACAGAGTGAGGACTGGCTGGCACATCATCATTGACAAGGAGGTCAGTAAGGAACTTAGAGAAGGCTAGCAAAACACTTGGTGGCATTCCTTTAAGAGTTTTCTTGATGGCACAGTCCCAGGCATGAGTATATTGCTAGAGATTGGTGTTCTGCTCATCTACCTTCTCTAGATATTGAAGAATGGTCTCCTGGCATTGGTAGATTTGAGAAAGCATTGCCACTAATCCAGCTAGCATAGGAGTCTCAGGTTCTACCTTAGGCACCTTGGCCTTGGACACCGGCTTTGAAGCCTTTTCTTTTCCCTTCTCTTTAGCAATGAGTTGCCTCTATAGGGCAGGAGTGATAGTTGTTCCTTTGCTTTCTTGGACTTTGTCTAAATCAAGCTTTGGCACATTGTGCTGCATGCAAATATTAGAGATAAATAAAGGGAAAAATAGACTTCCACTACCCTTACCGACGCACTTATAGGTTTCATTGATAATGATACGATCGATGTTGATCTTGCGACCCACAATGACCGAATGCAACAAGGCCATCCTCTCCTTTGAGATAGTTTCGTTATGGGTGGTTGGCATCATATTTTCCTTCAAGAAGTGGTTCCACCCCTTTGGTTGTGGCTTTAGTGCCAGCCGCTTCTCCTTTTGGTGGCCCTTTGATGATACGTTCCACTGAGTGTTGGTTCACATAATTATTTTAGTATCTTTTGCCTCTTGGCAATGTTCAACAAGTCAGCAAACTCAGAGTGCTCTTCCCCTGTAGCATCCAATGTAAACATATTATTAATAGACCCCTCATCAAATCTAACACACGTACCTCATTTAAGCAAGAAAGGTGAATCTTTGGTCGTGAGGTAGGCATAAAAGTCTCAGACAATATTAGAATAGACTTCCCCTATTTGTAGGCAACACAACTCCCACTTGTGCTTTTTGACCACTATTATGAACTTTGATGGATAACCCAAGTTGGGTTTGTTCTTGAACTCAAAATTTTTCTCGTAGAAAAAGGTTCTTGTGGCAAAGTTCTCATCGTATTTCTTGTGAATCTCTTCATTAAAGAAGATCTTGAAAAATGTTGAAAATGATGCCATGGAGTAACCTTTGGGAGAAATAAAAAATATTTGGGGAAAAGAAGAGTTGGATTCTTGCTTTCTTGCCAAAGAAGATAAAAAGAAAGAGTGTAAAATCTTGGCTAAGGCAAAGGTCGAGGTTTAAATAGAGGGAAAAAGTAACGGTTGAGGGTTTTAATGGTGTGATTGAATGGGGATAATGATGGAGTGGCGTGTTTAGGGTTAAGAGATAATGATGAGCTAAGGGGTGATGATAAGCTAGGGGTGGAAGGCGAATAAACAGCGCAGAAAAAGGGTTAGGATAAAAAGATTGGGTTGAAAATTTGAATTTCAATTTTTACCCTAAGCAGCTAGGGTTTAAATCCCACACTCAGCCAAATTTACTCTTCTTGGGCCTAACTCACACGATTGCATTCCATATGCCAGCCCTCATCTCGGCATGCTACTTGACAATGTAACCTGTACCTACACTCACTTAAAGCAAACCTTTCAAAGTAGCAAATAAAAATAAAAATAAAAATAAATAAAATAATGAAAAGAAAAACAACTAACCTAATTATTTACATTGATCGATCGAAAATGACAAAATCATTCAATCTCTGCATGGAGAATGATCTCCTTGGCATTACCTTGGTTACCTTCCAAATAATGTTTCAACCTTTGGCCATTTACCTTTAAAATTGTTCCAGCCTTCAAATCCTTGATGTCAACTACTCCATGAGCATATGGCCTGAGAACTTCAAAGAGACACGGCCATTTGGACTTAAGCTTCGCAAGAAATAGTTTTAACTTAGAGTTGAATAACAGAACTCTCTGACCAGCTTCAAACTACCTTGGCAATATTTTGTTATAATGACACCTTTTTGTCTTCTCTTTATAGAGCTTGGCATTCTCAGAGGCTTGAGCTTGAAATTCCTCTAGCTCATTCAGATCTAATAGTCTCTTTTCAACCGCAGCTCTCTATTCTATATTGAGCTTTTTGGTTGCCCAATAAGCTCGATGTTCCAACTCTACTGGCAAGTGGCATGCCTTCCCAAAAATGAGTCTGTATAGGGAGGTTCCCAAAAGAGTCTTAAAAGCTGTTCTATAAGCCTAAAGGGAGTCATCTAGTCTCAAGGACCAATCTTTCCTTGTTGGGTTCACAGTTTTCTCCAAAATGTTCTTAATCTCCTTATTTGAGATATTCGCTTGGCCATTTGTTTGGGGATGATAGGTTGTGGCAATCCTTTCTTGGATTCCATACCTGCACAAAGCTTTAGAAATTAAATTACATTTAAAGTGTGTACCTTAATCATGTATAATAGTTTTGGGGGCACCAAATTGAGTAAAATATACTTATGTAGAAACTTGGTAACAACCTTGGCATCATTTGTTGGTAAAGCAACAACTTCAACCCATTTTGAAACGTAATCAATGGCCACAAGGATATATAGGTTACCAAATAATGGGGAAAAGGACCCATGAAGTATATTCCCCACACGTCAAACAGTTCTACTAGCATAATGTTCTGGAGTGGCAATTGATATCTACCGGAGCTGTTACCCATCTGCTGGCATCGATCACATGCCTTGGCAAAATAATGGGCATCTTTGTACATTATGGGCCAAGATAATCCTGACTGTAGCAATTTGGCCGCGGTTTTCATTCTAGCAAAATGGTCTTCATACGGTGCTGCATAGCATAATCGTAATATGTTGTGTTGTTCATCTTCTGGTTGACATCAATGTATCGCTTGATCAGCTCACTACTTAAACAAAATTGGCTCGTCCCAATAATATTGCTAAACATCTCGCATCCATTAATTGCCAAATCTAGTGGAAAAATATTTCTTACCAGGTACTTGACTATGTCAGCTTACCACGGAGTAAAATTGAATGCAAGTAAGTACTCATCAGGGAATTCATCTCTTATGGCGGAAACTCTACCATTCTTAGTGTGATGCTCTAAACGTGATAGGGGGTCAGCTACCAAGTTCTCACTCCCCTTCTTGTCTAAAATCTCAAGATCGAATTCTTGCAGTAAGTGTGTCCATCGGATTATTCTGGCTTGGCATCCTTCTTTTCCAAGAGATATTTTAATGCCAAATAATCTGTGCACACCATAACCTTACTACCTACCAAGTAAGATTTAAACTTGTCAAATGCAAAGACAACAACGGGAAATTCTTTCTCGGTTGTGGTGTAGTTTAGCTAGGCTTTGTTTAGCGTACGGCTGACATAGTAGATGGAATGAAAAACTTTGCCACGCCTCTGTCCCAACACTGCTCCAATAGCATAGTTGTTGGCATCACACATGAGCTCGAATGACTCATTCCAATCTGGTGCCATGACTATTAGGGCATTAATCAACCTTTCTTTAAGTTCTTGAAACGCTTTTAAAAAACATCATCAAATGCAAAAGTGGTATTTTGTTACAAAAGTAAGCATAAAGGTTTAGAAATTTTTGAGAAAACTTTAATAAAACAATGATAAAAACCTACATGTCCCAAACAACTTCTGATACCTTTTGCACTCATAGGAGGTACCTCAACTTTTGATTTGTCAACCTCTAGACCTCTCTTGGTCACTTTATGTTTGAGAACTATGCCCTCCTTCACCATGAAGTGGCATTTTCCCCAGCTCAGAACCAGGTTAGTCTTAATTCATCTCCGCAAAACAAGTTAGTATCAATTCATCTCCGCAAAACAAGCTCCAAACTCTAAAGACATTCCTCGAATGATTTGCCAAACACTGAGAAGTCATCCATGAAAACTTCTAGATTGTTCTCGATCATGTCAGAAAAAATAGACATCATGCAACATTGAAACGTTGTTGGAGCGTTACACAATCCAAATGGCATTCTTCTAAAAGTGAATGTCTGATATGGACAAGTGAACATGGTTTTCTCCTGATCATCTAGGGCGGTGGCAATCTAGTTATAGCCTGAGTATCTGTCTAGGAAGCAATAGAATGCCTTACATACAAACCTATCCAACATCTGATCGATGAAGGGCAAGGGAAAGTGGTCCTTCCGCATGGAATATTTTAGCCTCCTATAATCCATGCACACTCTCTATCTTGTGACAGTCCTGGAGGGAATCAACTCATCTTTGCTCCTTTGTACCACGATCATGTCACCCTTCTTTGGCATGCATTGCACTAGGCTAACCACGAACTATTAGAAATGGGATATATTATGCCGACATCCAACCATTTTATGATTTCTTTCTTCACTGCCTATTTCATGCTTAGGTTCAGTCTTCTCTAGTCTTCAATGGTTTTGCCATGATATTCCTCTAAAATGATTTTGTGCATACAAATAGGTGGGTTTATTCCTCGGATATCAGCCAAGGTCCATCCCAAAGCTTGCTTATAATTACTTAATGTTTCCAATAATCTTTCCTCAAGATCATTGGTGAGATCAACAGCAATGATCACTAGCAAAGTTGAGTTATTACCTAAATAAGCATACTAAAGGTGGTCTAGCAATAGTTTCAGCTCAAATTCTGGTGGCTCCTCAATTGATGGTTTAGGTGCCTTGATTTCTTTGCCAGCCAACTCTAGTGGCTCTGGCTGTCCAAAATAACTCACAACTTCAGTCTCCAAGGTTGGTCCTTCAGGTTCTTCACTCATCTCAACTTCGTCATCCAATTCTCTGGCATCGTCATCTCGGTCTTGGTAAATCTATGCCATGTTCATAGTAAAAATAGACTCCATCATCTCATCTGCTTGACATTCCTCAGGTTTATCTGTGCATTTAAAAGCTTGAAACACATTAAATCTAATATGTCGATCATTCATGCACATTGTAAGTCACTTTTGTGAACATCAACTAGGTCCCTTATTGTGGTCCCTTATTGTGGCAAGGAATGGTCTACCCGATATAATTGGGACATTGACATCCACCTCATAATCTAAAATGATAAAATTAGCTGGAAATATAAATTTGTCTACCTTTACCAACACATCCTCAATCTTACCCTTAAGGTGTGTAAAGGATCGGTATGCCAGATAAAGTGTTATTATGGTAAGTCTTGCTTTAATTCAAACCTTTTTGAAGACTGACATTGACATCAAATTGGTGTTGGCTCCCAGGTCACACAGTGCCTTACCCATGAATCTATTACCAATGGTATAGGGAATAGTGAAACTTCCCGGATCTTTCAGCTTTGATGGCAATCGATTGAGTATCATTGCACTGCATCCTTCAGTAAGAGCTACAGTCTCGAAATCACCCAATTTCCTCTTTCTGGCCGAGATGTCCTTCATGAGTTTGACATAGTTGGGCATTTACTTGAGAGCTTCTACCAATGGTATGTTGATTTACAACTATTTAAGAACTTCCAAGGAGTGCTTAAATTGTGGGTCTTGCTTATGTTTCTAGAGTCTTTGTGGGAAATGTGGTGGTGGATGAGCAAATGTTGGCTCTACTAGCTTTACTAAGGTGGTGCCGGTATCAGCTTGTTGTCTGGCATCAATTTGGGGCATGGCATCAGATTGTTGTATGGTATCATTTTAAGGTCTGGCATCAGATTGTTGTCTGGTATCATCAGCTTTTGTCTCTTCTTTGGAATCATCTATTGGCTTCAATTTTTCTTTTTAACAATGAGTTGATTGCTTGTCAAGCGTCTCAATCTCGCATTGTTTGCCACTCCGAAGGGTTACTGCTTTTCTGTAACATCCTAAAAATAGGGTTGGATGTTTAAGGATTCGACCAGGTCCAGTTCGAACCGAATTGGCTGATTTGAGTAGTTTCAAGGGATTTAATATATTAAAAATACGATAGGTGGAAATTAAAATGAGTTGAGGGTTTTAAAAAGGTTTATAAATGTTATCAAGTAATTTGGTCATTTAATTGAGGGTTTAATAAGTCTAATTAAATGGAATTGAGTTTTAGTGACTAAATTGTAAAATGTGCAAACATATGTTAGTGACTACTTTGTAAATGGGCCAATACTAAGAATCCTTAGAGAGCTTTATTTTCCAATGTTTTAATCAGAAAATATCAATCTTAATTGAGTAAGAATTGACGGTTAATTTTTTTCCTAAATCATTTTACAATTGTTTGGATTTTCCCTCATTTTCGCTCCTTATTTTCCCTCACTTTCCATTTCAACTTCCAAACAAGATTCTCTAAAATTCTTTGCTAATTTTCAATGGAGAATTTATCATTTGATTCTACATTTGTTTCTTAACAAAACCTTACAAGATTTTCTCAAGGATTTCATCTATTTCACAGGTTAAGTTTCAAGAAAATCTTACGTCAATTTTGGTGGAAGCTTCTTCAAAGTTTAATTTCTTTTCCTCTCTTTAAACTAAGGTTCTTTATTGATATACCCTAGTAGTTGGCTGATTATGGATTGATATTAACATTGTTTTGCATTGGATTTCAAGATTTAATCTATCAATGGTAATTTTGATGATTTGCTAAGATATTTGTTTAACTTGATGAAACCTGGAGATTTTAATTGGGTAAATTCATGTTTTAATAAGGTAATCATAATGTGAAATGTGATTTTGAGATTGAATCCCGAAACTACTATATTGGATAATTGTTAGAGGTGTTTTTAGTGGTGTTTGGGGCTGTTCTATATGTTTTTAATTTGCTGGATGTATAAGGATGTTTGGAAGGTGTTTGTGGGTATGTTTTGATGTGGTTTGAATGTTATAATCGTTGGTTTGAGGTTAGGAGTTGGTGGAGCGAAGTTTGGTGATGTTTTTGGTAGTTTCGGCTAATTTTTGAAGGGTTTTATGTTAAGGATGCAAGAGATCCTTGTTTAGGAATGATTTGAATGCACAATGATGAATGTTTCCTCTAGATTTATGTGATTAAAATAGGGAACGATCAAGGCAAGGTTGCGTATGTTGCTTATCGGTGGCTCGATTCGCGTTGGCAAGCAAGGTGAGGTGTATCGGTGAGTGTTTAAATGCGTTAAAGCTCTTTAAAGGTTTGATCGAAGGATCATGGGGGTTTAGTTAGTGCCTAACAAGCTTAACTAAGCTCAAGAGTGAGTTGTTCTTACCTTTCTTGAATATCGGCTTTAAAATGAGCTTGCGGATTTCATGAACATGGTTTGATTTACATGTTGGTTTTAAACATTGATTGATTTACTTACTGTAAATGCATCGTTTGGATTAATATGCAATGTTTAAACAAAGCAATAAATGCGTATGAGCATTGAGATTTGTTCCTAAAAGGAATGTGTTGTTGCCTTGGGCAATATGGTTTTGCATATGAAACGATTTATGAAATGCATTGGAAAACAGTAAGTAAATGTACTTGAAAATGATATATTGGCTATATGACGTATTGAGAAATTATTAGGTATAGTTGGCTAGCCATAGGATTAAAGTGCACTATAATATATAAAATCGATTGTGCCATAGTCCTTGAGGAAAAAAGGTTTAACTAGGCTACTCAGACTATTGGGTTATCACTTGGGTATGCGGTTTAACTAGGCAGCCCATTGTGATGGTATCTTGCGATTTAACTAGGCAAAGTATGAGATTTCATGAAGATGGGCCCATCATGAGAAATCAGTGTATCCGAACATGTATGGATAGAGGTGAGTCTATCCGGGGATAGAGGTGAGTATATCCGAGGTCACTATAAATGCCAATATATGAATTAAATGTGATAAAAGAGTTTATAAATGTTTTGATGTATATGGTTGTTATGCATGATTTGTTGTGGAAACAAATGAGATTATGCTTGGATAGTAAAACATGTTTTGAAAGCAACATGGTATAATGTTTTCAAATGGACTTTTAACCATTGTGATAATGCTTGGCAAGTAAGCATGTTTTGGTAACAAAAGATTTAATGGTTTTAAAATGGTTTTCAATTGCATCAATGTTGTACATGAGCATCCTCAGTAGGCATTTGTGCTTACGCTCTTTTTTTCTCATTGATGCAGAGTAATAAAGTTGGGGCAACATTGGTTTGGCAGGGAAGATCCAAGATCAAGATGTTTTCTTAAGTATGAAATTCGGTTTTAAATTCAGTTAATAAGGCAATATGTTTACCATATTTTTGGGGATTTGTAACCTGGATTTTGATTGTTTTGTGATGGTTTTTCCACTGTGGTTTGATGGTTTTCATGGTTTGGGTTGAGGCATGATTGTTGATGATATGCTAGCATAAGCTTATCCTTGGTGTTTTTGCTTTAGTAAGCATGTTGATTGTAAATGCTTATGATTAAGTCCTTAGGGGTTCAAGCATGTTTTAAACGATGTTTTAAGGCTGTTGATGCTATGCCTATGTTAAAGTATGCCTTAAATTTATATTTGGGTGTTAAGTTAAATGGTTTATACGAAGCATGCCTTTAGAATCATGTTAATCCATGTTGTCATGATTTGTACATGTATCTTTGATGTTCTAGCAAGGAATGATCCCTGGAATAGTTGTTTTTATGGTTGTGAATGATTGGGACATGTTTGAATCCTTAAATGTATGTTAAACCCGAAAAATTGGACATTACAGGTCATGACGTATCGATACGCGTGAGACTGTATCGATACGGGTTAGTGTTTTCAGGCATAGCATATCGATACTCAAAGAGGTGCATCGGTATGAGTTTGAGCTACTAGAATCTAGGATTTTGAAAATGCATAGGTGTACCGATATAGTTGCTCATGTATCGATACAGGTAGCCATTAATACAGTTAAAATGTTCTTTTAAGGTTTTCATTTTATTTATTTTGGTCCCTGATTGTTTTGAATGCAATTGTATGAGATTGGATGATTATTTTAAGTTGTAATTTGGCATACAAGTATGTAATTTGACTAATTAAGGAATGGAAATCTTAAAAATTATAATTTTACAGATTTGCAATTTGGCCCTTAAATTGCAAGTACGCATAATTGGATGTCAACCTAACGCCCGATTCGATTGAGTTTTCACCCGCTGCCAGCATGCTCACCTTTGGCTAATAATATGCATCTAGACAAGATACAAAGAAAAAGGACGTAATTCGAATTATTTCTTCACGGGTTTGATTCTTCAAACCCAATGTAGTTCTCTCGGTTCCGTCTGGCGTCTAGGCTGGGTCAAGAGGGTCGATTGTTGAGTGCATTGGAAATCTATCCTAGCTGTACCTCCAAATTTTGCATAGATACTACTAAACTTTAAAAGTCACATCATTTCGCTCCATGCAATTAGTTAAAGAGTTCCCTTGATTAGATCTTTGCCCTTGTTGGAAATTGTTTTGGGCTCTCTGTGGCATTGCATTATGTTTGAAACCTGGCGGTGCATTGTTTTTCTACAGTTGGGCATTGGATTGGTTACCGCCTTGATTTGCCCACGCAAAGTTGGGATGCTGCTTCCAACCTACATTATAAGTATTGGAATGTGAGTTAAAATTTCAATTAAAATTACCAACAAAATTTGTCGATTCAGGATTGGATGGGCATTCATCCACATGACGATCCTCTCCACAAATATTGCAAAATGGGTCCAATGCCTTGACTTCGTGTTTTTAAGCCTTTACTTTTCATCCATGTTAATTGTCATTCATGAGGCCCACTTATTTTAAATTAATTAATTTTAAATCATAAAAAGGGAGGTATTCATTAATTCCGATATTTGTGTCATAACAGTCTGAGCTTAAAGGATGTTGACCAAATATTTGAATTAATTCTTACCGTCCCAAGGTAAGATTAAAACATGATAAAGCCATTACATCATATCTTAACTGTTTGCACCATGCATAAAGGTGACGTACGAGATTCGAACCATAAATTAACACGGCAGTCAGGCTTATATAATGTCAATTTAATCTATGGTCCGATGTATCATCAACCTTATTAATTAAATGACCAATTAATTCGAACCCACCAACTTGATAAAACCCGCATAATTAAGGTCAAAATTTTAATTAAGTGCGCCGAGTTAAATTCAATTCAAATTCTAACAAATTCCATCAATTTGAAAGCAACAAATATTTAGGTACCGATTTTTTAGCGTGACGGGGGTGCTAATCCTTCCCCACGCATAACCAACTCTCGGGCCCTTTCATAATGAATCTCTGGTTTTCTATGGTGTCCAGCCCACCTTATCCAAGTGGTCGGTGCCAACTCCAAGTTTTCAATCATTTTTCAAAGTAATCAGAGTTTTCAAAAGAAATTCCCTTAAACCAATATTCCAAAAGAAATGATTTTGGGGATAACCCTTTGCACCGAACTTATGAAACCCTTATAGTTTTAAAAGATATAGTAAGTCGCTACAGCTTGGCGACTCTGTTGGGGACCTCAACTTCTTTTTATAAAACAACAGAGAGTTAGGCCAAAAGAATACTTGTTGCCTTAAAATGATGAAATGTTGTAATTTCAATTGATTTTAACAAGTTCGATTCTTTCTTGGAAACGTGACTAAGATTGCACGGGCTTTGATAATTGGTGGACTTCAGATTAATTTTTCATTTAATTTCTAAGGAATCACTGACATTTGTTGCATCATGTTCACCAGGCTCTATACCTGAGCTACGTCCCTTAAGTGGGAGTGAAACACCACATACCCACGTGAGTAGCCCTCCACGGGTCGGTAATTCACTTCTGGAATCCACGCCTTCCAACATGTGAGCAGCCCTCTACGGGTCGGTAATTCACTTCTGGAATCCACGCCTTCCGACATGTGAGCAGCCCTCCATGTTACTAGGTCGTGCTTTCCCTCGAACCAAAACCAATTCGCAAGCTTGTAATGGGCCAGAATTGAAGTTCTTGTTAGCTTAGTAGGTAATGAGATTGGTTTGGTTACCCTCAATTAGAACCAAATCATGTGTGAGAATCTAGGAAACCTACCCTATTAGAGTCATGTGGATAACCCTAGAGAACTAGAATTCATTTGGTTAGGTTTGTTTCCTTATTTGATTGCCCAGTGCTTGTTTCAAATTGGGTTTAACTCTTCTCATTTCCATTTTATTATTTATCTTATAACTAACGTTCTTTATGTTTTCCTTCTTTTCCTCTTTTACCCTTTTTGCATATCTTGTTATATCATGAAGAGCATATTGAGTTGGAAATAGTTTGAATTTAAAGACTAGATCAATGAGAGACTTAGTCCGTAGCAGTGATGAAAAGAATTTCGATGTTCAGATATGGTCGGAAGGGGAGCAATTACATGATGGAGACAATATTGCCACTGGGTTCAGATCAGCCATGTTAGCCACGACATTTGGAATACGGAGTTCAATGATGTGTTCAAATTGAAGCCGATTTAGAATAATTGGGACTTTGAAACAAAGAGTACTTTTAGAGAAGAGTATGGTGACATCGCATACTTGCTAGAAGTTCTAGTTGATCAAGCACTACTACAAGCCTTGGTGGGTTTTTGGAACTCTACCTACAGTTGCTTTATGACTGTAACTTTGATTTAACTCCGACAATCAAAGAATATCGGGACCTCGTAAATTGCAAGAAGATTGACATGAATCAGGTATATTCTAAGCCAAGCAAGAACAAAGCTTTCCGAGGAAAGTTGAAGAAGTTCTCAGATATGTTGTCATCTTGGGTCGAGCATCAAGTCACTACTTGGAACAATAAACAGTATCTTAAGTGGGAAGGGATCTTAGCTTTAGCCTTTGTGCATCCTATTGGCCGAGTTCAGCGAAATCTTTTTGTTTTGTTGATCTATAGATTGGTACTCTTTCCTCGAGCATTGGGACTCCTTGATCCATCAGTTTTAGATCTATTTGATCGTTTGGATAGCAGGACTAATCCAGTACCTGTGATTTTGGCTAAAACTTTTCGATCTTTAAGGTTCTATCGAGAGCATGGTAGAGGTCTCTTTCGAGGATGCTCACAGCTTTTGACTGTTTGGTTCTACAACCACCTTTGGACCGATCCCAGTTTTTCAAGGCCCCTTTATAATAGCAAGTTCTCACCCTTAGAAGAGTTCCTACGAAAGAATGATTAGCCAACTCGAAGATCTGAGGAAGTATGGTAAGATTTCCTCTGAAATCTAAAGGAGGAAGATTTAGTTTGGAGATCACAGTGGTTGTTGGCAAAGAACATTCTTTATAGGTGTGGAGAGCATTCATGGGTACCATTACTTGGCCTTTGGGGGCATACCACATCTACACCTCTTCTTGTTTTGAGATAGTACGAGTCGAAATAGTTCGTGCCAACCACCAAGGGTCTAAATGAGTTCAACGTGGGTTATGCAAAGGAGAAGGGCTACAAGACGATAGTATATAATGCTTCTTCAACTTGGAACAACGCAATACGAGTTAGGATCGTAAATGCTCCGTATATGGTCACTCCTGAGTATGAAGCGTGGCGATTTAATCGTGTCAACGACAACATTCCCCACTTGAATCCCGATGGAAAGAGATCTATAGAGGAGAGATTGGCAACACTTCTTACTAAAGCCGATTTGATGAGAAAAAAAATTGAGGAAGAGCGAAAGTGGTACCTCAAGCTCGAGGAGAGAGCCTATCAAGAAAGGTTCAACTTCGAGTTAGAGAAGACACAGTTCGAAGGGGTGATTAAAGATCTACAAAGGAAAAGAGATGAGTTGGAACTCAAACTCAAGATGGAGAAGAAAGAGATTCAGAAGCTTAAAAGGTTAAAAAATAGCAAAAGAGTCACGGAAGGTGGACCAAGTGAAGGGTTAGAACTCTGATGGAAGAAAGAGAAAGCAAGAGCCGAGAACTATAAAAGAATGTTTTACGAGCAAAAAGATCAAGTGCTCGCTTCAAACGGAAGAAGAGAAGAGTCTACGATTCTCCCACTCGAGACAGATCGAGAAGGAACAACACCAAAACAAAGCCTTAAAAGATCTAGTGAAGTGTTTGGAAAAATCCCTTTTCAAGCATAAGGGTTCAACTAGCAAGCTAAAGGCCAGCAGCTTGGAGAATTAAGTTTTGGCGACTCGCGTCGATGAGTTGGAAACCGAGGTTCAACATCTCAAGGATCACTTGGCAAGCCTTAGGGAGTGATTCAAGTACGCCCAACGTCGAGTTTGGAACAACTGCACTTCGCTGCCTACACAATTTGGAGACAAGAACAAGAGTTGGCACATTGGATAACTCAAATGCAAGAGGTTTCCCGAAAAGTACAGATTTTGGCAGAAGACGCTACCGAACTTTATGACTTGTGGACGATGATTTCGACGAATGAGAAAGGATTGTTTGGATTATGAGGAAATCATTGACCTTGATATTACCCTGAAGCCATACGTGTAGTTGGTTCTCTTTAAGTTATTGTAACAAGACAACGTTTCCATTAGTGAAAGTCGTTTAATGATGATATTTGCCGAACTCAGTGTTGCTCTTTGCATTCATGCATGATTCTTTCATTTGCATTCTTTGGTAAAAGCTAATAATCATCTAATTAGTAAAATTGCTTGCATTTTTTATTAATTGCCATTTATTAATTAAAAGGCTTCCTATTTTAGAAAGATTGCATTTTTGCTTCTTAAAAATTATCATCATTCCACACCCTTATCGCACTCGCTCACGGTCAAAGCAAATGGAAGAGAGCTTTACCAAGTTGAGGTCAACCTACGTGGCCAGATGGAATGAGCCCAACAAGAATTAAGGGTCAGCATCATCAACTCTCAGCAGGACATGATGAAGGAAATATCCCAGCTGCTGCAAGCTCGACTAGGACCAGATCCGAGGGGCAAGAGTACCCTTGAGAATCCTGCCCAAAACTCGAGGGATCGCCCTCAGGCCCAGATCATCCAGAACCCTCTATTTGTTGATCCTTCTCTTAATCCCCCCCCCACAAGGGCCATCTTCCTCTCATATCAGTCTAGCTCCTCAAACTCAACCGGGGGTGAACTTCGAGAATCCTAAAATTGTCGAGGACAGTATCCTAGACTTTGATGAGTTGGAGAAGTTGAACCAAATGAAAGTGGAATTCAATAAGCAATTGGAGGATACTCGGAAAGACCTAGAGGATGGCTGGATCCACCTGCCCTACTGCTCATATAGTGATGTTTTTCCGGAAGATGGCTGGATTTACCAACAATGAGAAGCTCTTAATTCATTGTTTTTAGGATAGCTTAGTGGGATCTGCTTCGAGATGGTATAATCAGCTAACCATGGCTCAAATTAAGTCGTGGGGGGATATGGCAAAAGCTTTTACTGATCAGTATAAGCATGTAACCGACATGATTCCCAACCGAATGTTGTTGCAAGGTATGGAACAAAAGCGCAACGAGACCCTTCGTGAATACGCTCAAAGATGGCGTGATGTGGCGGTGCAGGTTCAACTACCACTTCACGAGCACGAGATCTCCCCAATGTTTGTAGACACGTTAAAAGGGATGCCTTAGGATCGATTGATCAATAACCCTATTAGCAATTTTGCGGAGATGGTCATGACTGGCGAGCGCATCGAAGCAGCTATTAAGAGGGGGGAAATTGATAGAGGGGATCATTCACACAAGCAATACAAGAAAAAAGACCATGAGATGAACAATACAAACACCTTCGAGGCAACCAAGAACTTCACTATCTCCCAACCCCAGGCCACAGCGGGGAATTCTAAAAACTTCAACAAGAGAGAAGACAGGAGACTCAGAAAGGAAAGAGAGGAAAGATCATTCACTCCTTTGCCAATCTCTTACAAGGAGCTCTACTCACAATTGTACAAGGCTGATTTAGTTTGTCCTTATCATGTTACTCCTTACAACCCACCTTACCTAACATGGTATGACCTCAAGGTTCATTGCGAATACCATGCCGATGTTCCGGGGCATTCGATTGAAAATTGTGTGGCATTCAAGAAGTTCGTTTAGAACTTAATTCAGACTAGAGTGTTACAATTGGATGAACCGAGCACGACCAACAACCCCCTACCAAATTACAGAGGCCAAGGCATGAATGATATAGAATGCCAGAAAAAATAGTGAGGACGTGTCTGAAGTTCGACCGCCATTAAGGTGGGTTTTCCAACTTTTGTGTATGGCACGCCTCATTGACTAGGGAATGGTGATTGTGGAATAAGGTTGTGGCTCATATTGTGAATACCATCAATTGGGAGATCATGAGATTCAAGAATGTGACGAGTTCCGTCAACTGATACAAGCTATGATAGATAAAAAGAAGATTGAGTTTTTTGAAGAAGAGAGAGGAAGAAAGTGGAAGTCTGTGCATCGGAGAGCCAGGAAGCCAAGTATAGTGCTAAGAGACCAATCGTCCTCAGTCCTAAGCCAAGTGAGACAAGTACACCGAGGCAGCCCCCAAGATGATAATTGTTTCTCCAAGGTCTTTTCCTTTCAAGGATACGAAGATGGTTCCGTGGAAGTACGCTACAAGCATTACCATGCCAAGTTCTTCTGGTTTACACGGAGGAGAAGATGTGAAAATAGGGATAAAAGCCATTCAAGAAGAACCTTTGGAGGTAAAGGCCAGAGAGGTGAAGGATGTGGGGCATCTCAGGAGGAGTAGTTGATGCTATGCTCTGAAGAACCAAAAGACACTGGAGGAACCAAAGGAGAAAGGCAAGGAAGTCGAAGTTGAACACGAGAAAGTTTTCAGAGATGACCCGCCGCCGAAGATGAAAGAGCCAATTACAGAAACTCAAGCACAAGAGATTTTGAGATTCTTGAAGCAAAACGAGTATAGCGTTGTCGACTAGCTTCGGTGACAGCCAGCTTGAATTTTCGTGCTTGACCTTTTACTAAACTCAGAAAAGCATCGTGAGGCCTTGTTGAAGGTTTTGAATGAGACCCATGTTACAAAGGATATCTCAGTTAGGAGGTTGGATCAAATTGTCAGCCATATCACCGATGTTAATCACATTACCTTTGGTGATGACAAAATTCCAGGGGAAGGTAAGGGGTCCACCAAGGCCCTAAATATCACCACTCACTGCAAAGGTTATGTGTTGCCAGGCGTGTTAATTGATAATGGCTCCGTGTTGAACGTTACGCCTTTAGCCACACTACAACGACTACTAATCGACAGTTCACATATGAGGTCGTGTCATAATACCGTGTGAGCTTTCGATGAGACCCAGAGAGATGTGGCCAGGAAAATAAAAGTACCCATACTCATTGGTCCCACTGAATATGTGGTCAATTTCATGGTTATGGATATCCGGACATCTTACAACTGCTTGTTAGAGAGGCTATGGATACACTTAGCTGGTGCTGTTCTGTCCTCACTCCATCAAAAGTTGAAGTTTGTCACCGAGGGGAAATTAGTAACAGTGAATGCCGAAGAGGACATCATCGCATCAGTGACTTCGGATACATCGTACATCCACACTGATGAAGAAGCAACGGAGTGTGCCTTTAGAGCCTTGGAACTTTTCAATGCTACCTTTGTTGCCAAAGGAAACAAGATTCCATGCCCTAATTTTTCCAATTGCACTAAAATGGTGGTATACGAGACCCTGGGAAAAGGAGCAAAGAAAAAGAAAGGCTTGGGAAAGAATCTGCAAGGATGCTTTCGTCCCATCAAGGTGATCCACAAAGTTGACCGCTTCAGACTCGGTTACAAGCAAATTTCTTACAGAAAAGGCAAGAATGGAAGAAGAAGCAAGAGCAAAAGAAAGCTAGGCTTAGGAGGAGGACATTCCATGGGCCCTTATCATCTACGGAGACTTTAAGGGTGCCTTTATATCTGGCGAAATTTGAAATCTGGATGTGGATGTCCAATAGGCTAACTGAGAAGGTGAGAGGTGCCTCTAGGAAGAGTTGATTAGTAAGGCTTTCGAAGAAATGAATGTGGACATGATCGGCGACGAGAGTGAGGTTAATTAGTTTCTGGCCAAGATTTGCCCTTGCCTCCCAGGAGAAGAGCTCAACAATTGGACCTTTGGGGACATACCAGCCTTTTTTAGGAACCAATCAAAGTAATGCTCAGAACAATCTCGTTATTTTTGCCCGAAAGTAACAGACATCCTTTGTAAAAAGGGCACTTATGTCATATCTATCCATTTTTAATGAAATAGACTATGTCTACATTTTCCTTCTCAAATGAAAAACACAACATTCATTTCATTCCATTTCATTTATCATTTATTTATTTACTTATTTATTCATTTGTTTATTTTTATACATTTATTTGTTCACATCATAAGCTATACATTTCCTTCCCTATATGCATTTTCACAATCATGCAAGCCTCTTAATATAGACTGTATGAATAATGTGGAACCTAATCCTGAAGTAGATTTTGAACGATCCACGTACTTGGCAGAGGTAGAAGAGGAGGATGATGGGATTCTCGATGAGCTGCTAAGAATGATGGCTAGTGAGGAAAGGCAAATCCTCCCACACCAAGAGAGGATAGAGGTTTTAAATTTAGGGACTAATGAAGAGAGGAAAGAAGTAAAGATCGGAGGTACCCTATCACCAAAAGTCAATCAATAGTTGGTGGAATTGCTTGTAGAATTTAAAGATGTGTTCATGTGGTCATACCAGGATATGCCAAGCCTAAACACAAATATTGTAACACACAAGCTCCCCATTAGGCCGGAATGCAAGCCTGTCCAGCAAAAGCTTCAAAGAATAAGGATAGACATGTTATTGAAAATAAGAGAAGAGGTAAAGAAACAGTTTGAGGCTGGATTTTTAGAGGTTTCTATGTACCTAGAATGGGTGGTCAACATAGTGCTGGTACCGAAAAAGGATGGGAGGGTGCGTATGTGTGTAGATTATAGGGAACTTAATAAGGCGAGCCCCAAAGACAATTTCCCCTTGCCTCATATTGATACTCTAGTTGACAATATTGCGGGGCATGCTTGGTTTTCCTTTATGGATGGCTTTTCGGGGTACAATCAGATCAAAATGCATCCCGAGGATATGGAGAAGACCACTTTTGTGACCATGTAGGGCACGTTTTGCTACAAGGTGATGCCTTTTGGGTTGAAGAACGTTGGGGCGACATATCAAAGAGCCATGGTGACCTTGTTCCATGACATGATGCATAAGGAGATTGAAGTGTATATGGATGACATGATAGCTAAATCTCGAACTGAAGAGGAACACATTAAAAATCTACAAAGACTCTTTTAGAGGCTAAAAAGTTTTAGCTAAAGCTTAACCCAGCCAAATGTACCTTTACAGTTACATCAAGAAAGCTTTTGGGGTTTGTGGTGAGTCAGAAAGGGATCGAGATTGATCCTGACAAGGTGAAAGAAATCCAAGATCTTCTGCCACCTCAAACTCAAAAAGAGGTTCGAGGATTTTGGGGAAGATTGAATTACGTCTCTCGGTTCATATCTCAGTTGACCGATAAATGTGACCCCATCTTTAGACTACTCTAGAAGAATAACCCATGAGTTTGGCGTGCAAATTGTCAAGAAGCACTAGAAAAGATCAAGAAGTATCTGACTAATCCTCTACTCTTAGTAGCAACTGTACCAACTAGGCTGTTGATTTTGTACTTGGCAGTTTTTGAAAATTCTATGGGCTGCATGTTGGGGCAACACGATGACTCAGGCAAGAAAGAAAATGAAATCTATTACTTGAGCAAGAAATTCACCGAGTGTGAGACACGATACTCGTTTATCCAAAGGTTGTGTTGTGCCTTGGTATGGGCTACTAAGCGGCTCTGGCAATACATGTTGTATCACACCACTTGCTTAATTTCCTGAATAGATCCGTTAAAATTTTTGATGGAAGCACCAGCTTTGGCCGGGAAAGTGGCCTATTGGCAAATGCTTTTGTCAGAATTCAACATCATTATGTGTGTCAAAAAGCGGTAAAAGGAAGTGTGGTGACAAATCTTTTAGAAAGCCGCTCCTCAAACGACTATAAGCCGTTGGATTTTAGATTCCCGAATCAAGATCTGATTTGTGATCTATCCAAAGGGATGTCTACTATCGAGAATGAAGGATAGAGGCTTTATTTTGATAGAGTATCGAATGTCCTAGGCCATAGAATAGGGGCAGTTTTGGTCTCCCCGACAATGTCACTACCCTTCCACAAGTATGTTGGAATTCTTTTGCACCAACAATATAGCCGAGTGTGAGGCCTATGTCATAGGAATCCGAGCAGCCATAGAGAGAAAGGTCAAGGTACTCTAGGTTTTTGGAGATTCTTCTTTAGTAATCTATCAACTTCGGAAAGGATGAGAGACTAGAGATCCAAATTTGATCAAGTACTACGACTTGATCCAAGAATTGATCAAGGATTTTGTAGAGGTCAGTTTCACCTACTTGCTAAGAGAGAATAATCAGATGGTCGACGCCTAGCAACTCTGGCTGCCGTGTTTGAAGCAAGCGGGGCAGCCAAAGTGGGGCCAATCGAAATACAAACCTTTGAGGTACCAGCTCATTGCTATAGTTTGGAAGAAGGAGAGGACGGTAATCCATGGTATTTTGACATCCTCCAATACATCAAGTTCCAAACTTATCCAAAGGGGGGCAGATGATAATGACAAAAGGACTATCAGAATGTTGGCATCAAGATACGTCATAGACGGGGAAATCTTGTACAAAAGAAGCAAGGATCAAATACTATTGAGGTGTGTCAGTACTCGAGAGGCCAAAAACATTTTAGCTGAGGTCCACGGGGGCTTATGCGGAACTCATGCCAGCGGTTTCTCGATGGCAAGAAAAATCATGAGATATGGCTATTTCTGGTCGATTATGAAAGGCGATTGCATCAGTTATACGAAAAAATGTCACACATGTCAAATCTATGCCGATAAGATACACTCCCCACCAATGCCTCTCCACACCATGAATTCACTGTGGCCTTTTGCTACTTGGGGAATGGACGTCATTGGTAAGATATACCCGAAGGCTTCTAATGGGCACCGCTTCATCCTAGTGTCTATCGATTACTTCACCAAGTGGATGGAAGCAGCCTCATATGCTAATATCACAAGAGTGACGATTTGTAATTTTCTCAAGAAGGAAATTATGTGTCGCTATGGTCTGCCCGAAAGAATCATCACTGATAATGCTTCCAATTTGAACAACAAGATGATGACTGAGGTGTGTGAAAAATTCAGGATTATGTACCATAATTCTACCGTTTATCACCCCAAAATGAACAGAGCGGTAGATGCGGCAAATAAGAATATTAAGAAGATCATAGCAAAAACTACAGAGACATTTAAGGATTGGCATGAGAGGCTCGCTTTTGCCTTGTTTGCCTATCGGATTTCTGTGAGAACTTCCACCGGGGTAACGCCATATTTCTTAGTATACAACACTAAAGCAGTACTACCCGTCGATGTGGAAATTCTGTCACATCAAATTTTGAACGAAGTAAAGTTAGACAATGCCGAAGGGATGCAAGCCAGGTTTGATCAGCTGAACCTCATCGACGAGAAAAGGTTGAAAGCTATTTCCCATAATCAGATGTATCAGAAGAGAAAGATGCAAGCTCATAACAAGAAAGTTGGCCGAGAGAATTTCAGGAGGGAGATCTGGTGCTCAAAAAGATATTGTTGAATCAAAAAGACTTCCAGGGAAAATGGATTCCAAATTGGGAGGGGCCCTATGTCATGAAAAAGGCTTTCTCTAGGAGAGCATTAATTCTAACAAAGATGGATGGGAAAGAATTAAGCAACCCAATTAACTCAGACTCTATCAAGAAGTATTAAGAATAAGAAGAAATGAGAAGAAAAAAAGAAAAAAAAAGAAAAGAAAAAGGAAAATGAGGGTTTAAGGTGAAAACTCGAAAATGGGCACCTTAAGACCAAAAAAGAATCTGAATTGAAAATCCAAAAAGGAAGGTTCAGATAGACTTAAATTTTGGCATCCAACTGACGGGCCTTGTCTAGGTTGAAGGTCTATGCTTTGGTTTTCATATCATCAGGGGAAAAGACCAAGGGTGGCCAGTGAGAAATCTACCGAGGTTGATGGTTTCTCATCATTCATGCAGTCGATATTATCTACATATTTTTTCTTTTTATTTGTTTTCTCGTGTTTGCCAAGACCTTCAAATTTATCCTAATATTCCTTCAAGTTTCAATAAAGTAGTATTTTAGTCCCTATTGTTTGTTTCACAGATATATTGACATAGAATACAAAGCAAAGGATTTCTTGGCATTACTATGATTTAACCTATTAAGTGCAGGCATATTCTGAGGTAGGAAAGGAGTTAGCTAAAATTGTGACAAGAGGACATCGGAAGTAAAGTTGATAAGATCTATCGTTGAAAGGCA
The DNA here is from genome assembly GCA_019671005.1 of Hibiscus mutabilis. Classification (NCBI taxonomy): domain Eukaryota; kingdom Viridiplantae; phylum Streptophyta; class Magnoliopsida; order Malvales; family Malvaceae; genus Hibiscus; species Hibiscus mutabilis. Next base: position 17,385,536 of record CM033735.1, on the reverse strand, counting down.
TCAAACGTTGTTCATGTCAAAGTTTGAGGGACTAGAGGCGAAAACCCACAAGGGCGCCCAAGAAAAAAAGGAAAAAGAGAGAAAAAAGAAAAGAAGAGAAAAAAAGAAGGAAAAAAGAGGGAAAAAGAAGAAAAAAGAAAGAGAAAAGAAAGAAAGAAAAAAGAAAAGAAAATTTATCTAAAGTGAAAACCTGAAAAGGCACTTTGGAACAAAAAGGTTCAAGAACTCAAAAGGGGCATGAAGGGTGAACCCGAGTGAGGGAGGAAGCACTGCCATCACGAAGAAGGAAAAACGGAGGACGCGAGTAAAAGGGGGCAAGAAGAGAAATTGCCTGAGAAAGTTTAAAATTGTTATCATTCATGCATCATGTCTAGTTAGGCATCCCTAGGTTAGGAGCATACTAACTCATATCATCACAGTTCTTCATGTCTTCTCATAGATATCTAAAGGAAGATCGGGAACCCTTTGAGAAGAGGAGTCGGTGATGAAGTAAGATCCGGATAGGGTTTTAAGACGAAAGAATTCAAAATTTGCCACATCAAGATTTCAGAGCAAAAGAGGCAAATACCCCTATCTCAAGAACTTTCAGACAAAAAAAAGCTCACCCCTATAGGCCTAAAAAGAATGAAATCTTCATGGCGATAGTAGCCATTTGTTTTCTACCATTTCAAAAGGATACAACAATGTATTTGTCTTTGTCACGCTAGGAAATGAGTTCACCTACCATTTGAGGACATCTGACTTGCTCACTGCCATTTTGGACAAACGTGTTATCCGGTTTTGTCTTCTATCATTTCAACAAAATAGGTTATTGGGATTCGTTAGTTATCGCTTTAGACGAATGAATGGCTTACCATATGGCCCGTCATTTGCCTCTCCGGAAGGATGTACCAGTACTACCCAGTCCATTTTTACCGTTTCAAAAGGACAAGCCAGCGTTACCCAGTTTGTTTTCTTCCGTTTCGGGAAAGCAAAGTTATTTGGATTCATTCACTGCCATTTCGGAAGAATGAATAGTTTGAAGGTTAGTTGGCTCGTTTGTTTTCCATTTCGAAAGGACATGCCAGCACTACCTAGTCTATTTTTGCCATTTCAGGAAAGCAAGTTATATAAATACGTTCACTGCCAATTAGGAAGAATGAGTCGTTTGTAGGTTACTTGGCCTGTCTGCTGCCGTTTTGGAAGGACATGCCAATGGTACACGAATTATTTTCTGTTGTGTCAAGAAAATAGGTTATTTGGATTCGTTCGCTGCCGCTCGGGAGGAATGGGTCGTTTGCTAACTGGTCTGTTCGTTGCCACATTGAAAGAACATGCCAGCGCTAGCCAATTGTTTTCGCCGCTTCGGGAAAATAGGTTATTCAGATTTGCTAGCTATCGTTCCGAAAGAGCAAATCGTCCAACAGGGAAGTAGGGCAAAATTAGTGCTTATGGTCTTTGTTTTATGATTGTTCCACAAGGATAAGCAAATAGGGGCAGCTGCAATCACTAATTTTGTCTGGGGTGGACTCGCTTTATTTTTGTTTTCAATAATGGACTTATATATATATATATATATGCTACAACTATCTATAAAAGAAAATATGAATTACGGGCTTTGTTTAAACTATCTTAGACTCTATATTTATGCAAGTGATTATAACTAAAATAAAAAAAACACTCAAAATACTACTATTGTTGTTTGTTAATATATCTATTACGCAATGCTCCATCATGTTTTTGTTATTTGTTATCGAAAACCCCCTAAATATGATACTATATTATTTCATCTATGTTATTTTAATTACTATAGTTGATAGCTTATTATTATTACTATATGTTATAGTTATTATTATTATTATTATTGTTGTTATTATTACTATTAGTACCATAAAACTAAACTAAAAAAATCAAAAAGATTAACAATTAAACCTAATAAATAGTGTTAAATAAAAAGCCCAAGTCTATTATATATATATATATCAACCCATTGTACACAAATACATAATACAATATGGCCTAATAGGCCCGTAATCACATCAGAAACCCTAAGCCTAATCTGGTTTCCCTCATTCTTGCACAGCCACATGATGGTCGTTAGATCTGGGGGCACACCAACGACCGAGATCAGCGCGGGGAAACTTCCAGAATAGCCATGCGCCACACACGCGACCTTGGGCGTCACTCACGCACACGTGCAATCCATGCACGCTTTGGGGCTCTCCAGATTCCACGCCGACTCTTCAACTCCCAAGCCGAGCTGACTCCTCCAGTGCCATGTTCGCCACCACGTCAGCTGAAAGAGCTAGTAACCCAACACTATGTCACCATCGCCTCGCCACGCCAGCAGCTTCTGGTCCCCTCCTCCTCTCCCGTGTCACATGCAAAATAGAATCAAATTAGACAAGGACAAGATCGGATGAAATGCAAAAGAAATACCAGGGAATGTCAAAACCATTTCCCCAACAAACCAACATTCTCAGAGTCGCATATGAATCCAGCCAAAATGGACAGAGGCAACCAATAGCAGCATTCATTCGATTTTTATATAGATAAAAAAATCATGTAATGTTTCGATATATAACCCAATCCCTAACATTTGTACACCCTAAGTTGAAAAAGGGTATTATTCAGAGCAATACAAGAAACAAAAAAGCGTCAGTTTTCAGAGGTATACCATTATCTTCTCTTTTTATTTCAGAGCATACATATAAAAAACAACGGTTTAGTTTTTTTACCTTCGACCGTTCGTTTCCTCTTGTCTTTTTCTCTTCCTCGTCGATGACAAGCCCTCTGGCCTTTACATGGTCGTGTGTGGTGACTCGATGGAGGGAGAGGCAAGTAAAACCGTCGATTTTTTTTCAAAAATAAGGTTCTTAAATCTGTTTTTCAGTTTAAATGAGGGGTTTTCTAGTTGTTTTTAAAGAAAAAAGGCAGATCTAGTTTTATAAAAGAAAAGGGAGTCGAACTCAAGTGGTTTTGGGGTCACCGGTTGCCGGCGAATGGCGGCTGACGTGGAAGAACCCTACCGGTTTCTAGAAATTTGGTCGAGATCTGGGTTTGGGGATGAACACGCAGCGGTGTTCATGCCCGTGCTGGGAGAAAGAAGAGAACTGGGAGAGAATTTAAGTTATAAACTTTTTTTTGTTTTAAAAAATTATATTTTATATCCGAGCCATTTTAAAAAATGGAGTATTCTCGTTTTAAAACCCTCTGTCCTAACCTAATTACGCCCGCAGTCCTTCCGCATGGTCAAATCACAAGATCGGTCCTTCCGCGTGGGATAATCACGAGCCCAAGCCATTCCGCCTTCCTAATTCACCCTCTAAGTCCTTGTGATTTTCCAAACCTTTGCAATTTCACCCCCTTTTCTTTTAAAATTTGGCCTTTCAATTTTGTTTCTTTTCAGTTTGGTCTTTTTTCCAAAACTCAAACCCTATTTTATCTAGCAAATTTATTTTCTTGTTTTGCATCTGCATTTTCTTTTTTTTAGCTTTTAATTCATGTTGATATTGTTGTTTGCTTTATTTAGATATGGATATGTTGCTTTATGCTTAATTTTGGGTGTTTAATAAATGAGTATTACTTAATATATAGTTTTTATTTAGTATATAATATATAATATTTTTAAAAACATATATATAACATATTGGTTTTTTTTAATACATCTAATATGTAATTTTTTTATAATAGATATCTAACATATAATTTTTCTTAATATATATTTAATACATAATCTCCATATGATATATGATATATGTTTTATATAATAGATATATTTCTTATAATATATGCTTTTCTATAAAATATATGTTGTAATGTATGATTAAAGTATATCAGATAACTCATAATTTGTTGGGGTTTTCTAGCCTTTTAGGGTTAATTAATTTAGGGTTAAATATTAGAATCATTTAGGTCATAAATAGATCACTAATTGGTTAATTAATTTAGGGTTAAATATTAGAATCATTTTTGTGTGTTTAAGCCTTTACTTGTCATCCATGTTAATTGTCATTCATGAGGCCCACTTAATTTAAATTAATTAATTTTAAATCATAAAAAGGGAGGTATTCATTAATTCTGATATTTGTGTCGTAACAGTCCGAGCTTAAAGAATGTTGACCAAATATTTGAATTAAATCTTAATGTCCCAAGGTAAGATTAAAACATTATAAAGCCACTACATCATATCTTAACTGTGTGCACCATGCATAAAGGTGACGTACGAGATTCGAACCATAAATTAACACGGCAGTCAGGCTTATATGATGTCGGTTTAATTTATGGTCCGATGTATCGTCAACCTTATTAATTAAATGACCAATTAATTCAAACCCACCAACTTGATAAAACCCGCATAATTAAGGTCAAATTTTCAATTAAGTACGCAGAGTTAAATTCAATTCAAATTCCAAAAAATTCCATCAATTTGAAAGCAACAAATATTCAGGTACCGATTTTTTAGCGTGATGGGGGTGTTAATCCTTCCCCACGCGTAACCAACCCTCGGACCCTTTCATAATGAATCTTTGGTTTTCTATGGTGTCCGACCCACCTTATCCAAGTGGTCGGTGGTGACTCCAAGTTTTCAATCGTTTTTCAAAGGAATAAGAGTTTTCAAAAGAAATTCCTTTAAACCAAGATTTCAAAAGAAATGGTTTTGGGGATAAGCCGTAGCACCAAACTTATGAAACCCTTATAATTTTAAAAGATATAATAGGTTGCTACAGTACCTAATGATGAATCTCTTCGTACTAATATTCTTAAGAAAGTTCATTCGAGTTCTTTCTCTGTTCACCCGGGGTCAGTAAAGATGTACAAGGACCTACAAGAGCTTTATTGGTGGCCGGGTATAAAGCAAGCCATGGTTGACTTTATGTCCAAGTGCCTTACATGTCAACGTGTTAAAGCTGAACATCGTGTTCCTACCGGCTTATTGCAACCTATCGAACTGTCGTAGTGGAAGTGGGAGAAAATCATTATGGACTTTGTCAGTGGCCTACCCTTATCACCTGCCAAACACGATTCCATTTGGGTCATTGTAGACCGTTTCACCAAGTCATCACATTTCGTACCGATTCAAATGGACTATGGCCTTCATAAACTAGCTGACTTATATATCAAGGAAGTTATCCGACTCCACGGAGTACCTCAATCTATCATTTCCGATCGGGATCCATGATTTGCATCTCGATTCTGAAAGTCGTTGCAAGGAGCTCTGGGTACTAGAGTTAATCTTAGTACTACGTTCCACCCTCAATCAGACGGTCAGTCAGAAAGGGTAATCCAAATCTTGGAAGATATGCTTCGAGCATGCATCATCGATTTTGTAAGCTCTTGGGAGAAATCCCTATCTCTTATCGAGTTTGCCTACAACAACAGTTACCAAGCTTCCATCAAGATGGCACCGTATGAAGTGTCGTATGGCAGACGTTGTAGAACTCCATTGTGTTGATCTGAACTCGGTGAAGGCAAAGTGTTGGGCCCTGACCTACTTCGGGAAACTGAAGAACGAGTTACCATCATCCATGATCAATAAAGGTTGCCTTTGACCAATAAAAGGCCTATACTGATCTTAAGCGAAGGGATATACAATATGAATTTGGTGAGAAAGCTTTTCTTAAAGTCTCACCGTGGAAGAAAGTTTTGAGATTTAGTTAAAAGGGGAAGTTGAGTCCCCGATTTATCAAACATATCGAGGTAATTGAAAGAGTTGGCCATGTGGCTTACTGACTATTGTTGCCCTCAGAATTGAGTAAAATCCATGATGTGTTTCATGTATCAATGTTGCGGAAGTATCATTCTGATCCTTCGTACATCATTGAGCCTGAATCTGTGGAAATTCAACCAAACTTGTCCTATGAGGATGAACCATTTCAAATTCTTGCAAAGAAAGTTAAGAAACTCTGCAACAAGTCCATTCCCTTAGTTAAAGTGCTCTGAATGAGCCATTCCATGGGAGAAGCCACCTGGGAATTGGAGGAGACAATGAGGATGTAATATCCTCATTTCTTCGTTTCAGGTAAAATTTGAGGACGAATTTTTCTTAAAGGGGAGAGTTGTAACACCTCAAAATCTGGTCTAGTCAGAATTGGGTTCCGACAATCGAAAACCCTACATTGGGAAGGTCCAAATGTTGTGTTGACTTTGATCGCGAGGTCAATTGTATCGATATTGGACTCCAATTGAGTCAAATTGTCGTTTAAGGACCTTATTGAATGTATTGAAAATCTGTTTAGTGACCAAATTGTAGAAATTGAAAGTTTAAGGGTAAAAGTATAGAGAATTAGGAGTTGAGGGACTAACCTTGCGATTAGCCCCTCCTCAATTAAAATCACCACCTATGTGGGTGATCAGGAAACAATTCCATCAATAGAAGGAAACCTATGCTAATGAAAAGAAGAGAATGGATAGCCAATTTAGTTGTACCGATTATCCAATCAAGCTAGCACCTCCATCTCATCTTCTTCATCCAAGCAAACACCTCCATTGGAGCTTGATTTCAAGCTTGTCTTTTCTTCACTTTATTGATATCGAATCATTTCTATCGATCGAGTAAGCTTGAATCCTCAATTCATTGTTGAAGTCCATGGTTATATTAAGCCTAATCTTAAGCTAGGGTTTTGGCTATCCATGGAGATTCATAGCTATTGGCTATTTCAAGCTTAGATATTGGTTTTGATATCGTTATGTTGATTTCGATATCATCTTGTGATTTTAACAATTTCCCTATTGTTTACCTAGCTTAATAAGTGGAGAAACAACATCCACCATCACCGCTGAGGGCTAGGAACAAGGGGATTATCGTCCGAGAGCCATAGGAGCTCTGGCTTTTCAAGGTGAGTGTAGTCGGAGTCTCAGGATTAGGCTAGGTGCCTTTCCTGATTTCTTTGCTGTTGATATTGTTAATGCAAACTCCATTGTTAGGTAATATTGCATCAGACCACTTTGTGGGCATTGAGGTAAGCACTGGTAAGTATAGCATAGATCATTGGGTATCGACATTGCCAACAACATTGTTATTGTAACATCCCCTTCCCGGCCTTGTAGGGAACTAGGTCGAAAAGTGTTACCAAAAAACACATTCGGAGGTCAGAAATTAAATCAGAATAATTTATTAATCTATTTTTAGACTTTTGAACTAACTTGTTAGCAACTTACTCAATTTGGGGTGAATTTTAAACTTTTTTGAACTTGAGGAATAAACTATAATTTTGTAAATTAAGGGCCTTTATCAATAATTCTTTTTACTAAACTACAATTGAAATCACCAATTATCAGCCTGTGAAATTTCGTTACTAACAGAGGTCATTTACCTATCCAATTAGACCATTTAATATTCAATGACCATTTTGTAAACTATTCAAAACAATGTTCATAGCCCATTAACAAAATTAGTTGTCATTGTATCGAAACACCAAGAGATACGAGTATGCATGATTTAAGCCTTAATTCGAAGCTATCAAATTTCGTTTTGATACAGCTTAACCAGTATCGATACGAGATAACAGAATTAATAGACACCGTATCGAAACACCTAAGGGGTGCATCTATACGGGTTGACCTAATTTGACTTGACCATTAACCTCTATTTTGATACACTTAGGGTCGTATCAGTACAACAAGCAAGGTTATAACCTAATTTCCAGCAATTCAATAACACATTTTGGTATGGCTCAAGCTGTATCGGTACCCGTTGACCTTCATTGACCTGTTTCGATACGCCCCTAGGGCTGTATCGATACGATTAAAATCTTAAATGCTTCTTAGATTTTCAGTATCGAAACGCCTTTAGGCTGTTTTGATACGCCTAGGTTAACTTGAACGTTGACTGACCAAATATGCACAGTCGTACCGAAACAGGCAAACCCGTATCGGCGCGCCCTGTACTGTAATGATAGATTTCATTTGGTTTTTTGACTGTTTAACCTATTGAATGATGTCCAAATGCAATGAAATTTTACCAGAAATATTCAATCACTATAATCTACTAACATGTCAAATTTTAGGGCCATTTGAATCCATTTACCATGTTTTCACCTTTTAGTGCCTTTAAACAAAACTAACTAGTTTTTACTATGCTATAAACATACCAAATTTCACATATAGCACTTAGACACTTTTAGGCTATTACACACATATCAAAATAGGCAAGTTTAACATAACTAAGCCTTATGCCACTTTACTAGGAGTTTAAAAACAAAAATACAAGCATACATGAGATTGACGAGAGTGACTTGCAACTTTATCCACACAATCGAAGCTCAAATTTCTTCAAGATCCTAAAATGCATGAGACACACGAATGTTAGGCTTACATAGCCTAGTGAGGTAGTTATAAAAAATGCAAACAAGTTCTTTGATGGCATGTATATCATGTAAGCATGCTCGAATGACATATACATGACATTAACATATAAAATTCATGCTTAACATCAACATATAGTGATTTCATATATTAAATGCAAAATACATATTCTTCATTTTGCCCTTAAACTTAGCAAGCTATGGATACGTGGATTCCCCTATACACCAAATTGTATCGAAAGTATGCCTTAGCCTTGAGCCGTAGCTCCTGAGTCTCTTACACAATCCAACCTTTTCCCCCCACATATAGGCTGTATCTTGGACCGTAGTCCAATCCCTTACATGATGAGCTCAAATAACCCTATGACATGCCAATTGTATCCAAATTCCACAGGTGTCCAAGGTTACACATTTCATCATAAAACTTACATTTGTGCCCTTAGGCCATATCACATCGGATTGCAAATTGAACCTTGGCTCTAATAACATATCATATCATCTATGCATCATATAAATTCCCGTGGATGTCAATGTTAACATTAATCATTTTTCACGAATAACGTATGACAAATGAATCATAAAACATTGAAATGCATCAAAAGCAATAAAGTGACCTTACCACACTTACCACAAGAAATTTGTACCTTGTAAGCTCTACTTGAGCTATCCAAATGAAGACACAACATAAAAACAATTCAAATGCAATTAGGATGGCACCTAGCCGATCTCGAGACACAATTACATCACCTAGTACTCAGAGGCTTCAAGGTTCTCGGATAACGATCCCCTTCCTGTTGGAAGTGCTTGGTAACGAAGATGGGTAAGATGGCTTGTTTTCCACCACTTGAGCTAGTTCAAAATTAGAGGATGACATTAGAATCAAAACTAATGATTCATAAACATTTTTCAAGCTTACCAAGGCTTGTAGACAACATCAAAATAAGGGAAATTAACCTTCTAACACATGGGCTTAGCTTGAACATCAAGACTTAAATCTTGAAATTAAACTCTAAGGATTGATTGAATCATCAAATTAACATATGGGTGTTACTTACAAATCTACAAGGTTTCAAATGGTGTATTGAAATCAAACAAAGATCAAAGATTGGATTGAGGTGCTTGCTTGAGCTTGAGGAAGAAGATGGCAATGGAGGTGCTTGCTTAAGGTGCTTATCAAAGTTTACTGGAAAAGGTGAAGGAATATGATAGCAACTATAATACTCCCTCGATTGGTTTTAACCAAATTAAAATGTTTCTAATATATCCCTTTTTTCCCATGTATTAGCCGGTGGAGCTTACCTTCCAAGTAAGGAAACCCTAAGATATTTTTTTTCATTTTTGCACAATTAAGGCTATATAATTAGCCACCAAGTTCAACCAATCTCCTTCCAATCACCTTACATACTTCACGTAGGAATGTTAAGCAAGGTGGTGACTCATCTTTGAAAATGGTATAATTACAAAGATTGTCCTTTAACTTTTCAAAGTTTGCATTTTTGTCCCCAAACTTTCAATTACAACTTGGTCCCTAAAAAGACTTTCATTTCTTACAAAAAGGTCTAACAACTTTAATTAAGCCCAATCAACTTTCGTTACTTCAAAATTGGATACAAGGATTGAGAGATTATATCATTCGGGCATAGCCGGTACAAAATTTCTGATTACCAAAACCTAATTTCGACTAGACCGGTCTTTAGGGTGTGACAACTATTCCCCCTTAAGAAAATGTGTCCTTGAATTTTCATTCTAACCGAAAAGATGAGAATACTATTTTTTCATCGTCTCTTCTGGCTCCCATATTGCTTCCTCCACTACATGACTTTTCCAAAGAACTTTTACAAGAGGCACAGACTTGTTTCGAAGTCTCTTGACTTCTCGTGCGAGGAGCTGCACTGGTTTCTCCTCATAGGTCAAATTAGATTGAATCTCCATAGACTCCGGCTCGATCATGTAAGAAGGATCAGACTGGTACTTCCACACAAAGACACGTGGAAGACATTATATATTCAACCTAACTCTTTAGGGAGAGCTAGTTGGTAGGCAATAGGTCTAACTCTCTCAATTACCTCAAATAGGCCAATAAAACGAGGACTTAGCTTCTCCTTTTTGCCAAAACGAAGGATCTTCTTCCATGGAGACACCTTAAGGAAGGCCTTCTCACCAACATCATATTGAATATCTCTCATTTTTAGATCGGCGTAAGCTTTCTGCCGGTCGAATGTAGCTTTGAGCTGGTCACGTATGATGGTTACCTTTTCTTCGGTCTCCCGAAGTAAGTCAGGGCCTAACACCTTGCTTTCACCAAGTTCAGTCTAACATAGAGGGGTCCTACATCTTCTTCCATACAAAGCTTCATAAGGGGTCATTTTGATCGAAGCTTCATAGCTATTGTTGTAGGCAAACTCCACCAATGGTAGAGATCTATCACACGTATTCCCGAAATCAGTAACACAGGCTCGAAGCATATCTTCTAAAATCTACAATGAAGAATTGGAATTGGTACGGAATGCTTATACATGTGAATAGAAGAGATATAAGGTTACCTGGATAACCCTTTTAGATTGGCCATCAGTTTGAGGGTGGAAAGCAGTAATGCACTCAGGTTTCAAAAGCCTCATGTAGGGTTCTCCAAAACCGAGATACAAAACGTGGATCACGATCGAAGATAATAGCCACAGGAACTCTATGCAAACGAATGACTTCACGAATGTATAACTCGGCAAGTCTAGGCAAGCTGAAATCCATTCTCACCGAAAGGAAATGAGCATACTTGGTGAAATGATCTACAATGACCCAAATAACATCATTTTTCTTCGGTTTCATTGGTAGACCACTTACGAAATCTATTGTAATATGTTCCCATTTCCATTGTGGAAGTTCAATAGGCTGCAAGAGACCAGTAAGCACCTTGTGCTCAGCGTTAATCCTTTGGCATGTCAAACACCTAGCCACAAAGTTTGTGACTTCATTTTTCATACCAGACCACCAATACAACTCTTTCAAGTTTTTTTACATCTTGATAGTTCTAGGGTGGACGAAAAAAGGACTCGAATAAGCTTCGTTCAGGATTTGATTTCGAAGATCATCATCACCGAGGACACAGATACGGTTTGAAAAACATAATAAACATTCAAAATTCATAGCAAAGTTAGGATCCTTCTTGTCCTTGATCATAGCAATAAGGGTTCGTATCTCCTCGTCAAACTCTTGGAGTGCCTTGATTTGGGACACGATGGTTGATTGAACTCTCAATGCAGCCAATAACTTGCCATGCTTCTTAAGTTGGAAATGAGCATTTAAGTATCTTAAAGAAGGAGTAGGCTTTCGACTAAGGGTGTCAGCTACGACATCGGCTTTACTTGGATGGTAGTCAATAACCAAGTCATAGTCCTTCAAAAGTTCCATCCACCGACGTTGGCGGAGATGTAGCTCTTTCTGAGTTAAGAGACATTTCAGGCTTTTGTGATTAGTGTACAAGTAACACTTCTCACCGTAAAGATAGTGCCTCCAAATTTTTAGGGTAAACACAATAGCAGCTAGCTCCAGATCATGTGTCGGGTAGTTTAGCTCATGTAGTTTAAGCTGACATGAGGCATAAGCTATGACTTTTCCCTCTTGCATCAATACACAGCCTAATCCCAAGTGGGATTTATCACTGTACACAGTGAAGTCCTTACCCGACTCAGGTTGAATCAAAATAGGGTCATGAGTTAGGACTTGTTTAAGTTGATCAAAACTCTTTTGTTGTTTTTCTATCCACACAAAAGGAGTTTTTTTATAGAGAAGCTTTGTCAAGGGTGCAACAATTACTGAAAATCCTTTAACAAATCTACGGTAGTAACCTGTAAGACCTAGAAAACTACGAACTTCTCTAATATGCTTAGGAGGAATCCAATCAAGAACTGCTTGAATCTTCTTTGGGTTCACTTGAAAATCCTTTAACTTTTGAAGTTTGCACTTTTATCCCCAAACTTTCAATTTTTGCAATTTGGTCCCTAAAAAGACTTACATTCCTTACAAAAAGGTGCAACAACTTTAATTAAGCCCAATCAACTTTCATTACTTCAAAATTGGATACAAGGATTGAGCGATTATATCATTCAGGCATAGCTGATACAAAATTTCTGATCACCGGAACCTAATTTTGACTAGACCGATTTTTGAGGTGTGACAGTTATTGGATATTGCTATCGATTTTGCCATTGTTACCATTATTGAATCCATAGAAACATAGAACATTGATCTTAGAGAATAGTCATTGCTATTGTCATTGACCATTGTTAGTGATATAGTTATTGCTATCGAAACATTGAAAATGAAGCATCGATCATTGGGCATTGAAATTGTTGTTGATATTTCTATTGTACATTGATATCAAATATTTGCTTATTGACAAGAATATTGAACATTGCTATTGTCATCGAACACCATTTATTGATATCGTTACCGATCCTTGGATTCGAAAGGACATTGGATACAATTGGCATGCCATAGAATTCATCAGCTCAGTGTGCAGGTGGACTACGGTCTTTGGGCTACAAACTATATTGATTTTGCAAGACGGAGGGATGTATTATGATATTGGTCATTTTGGCGAGGCGGAGGGACTAGACCATTCATTGATTTGGCGAGGAGTGGGAACTCGCGTATCCACTATCTGAGAATTGATCCAAAGGTTAGTGTATAAGACATGATATTATTGTTATTAAACATGAACATCGCATTGATAGCATTGGTTCATAGTATCATTGTTATTGATATATGACTTGAAATGTATTACATTGATGTTGACATTGTTTACGACTACCTCACTAGGCAAAGTATTCCTAATGCATTTCATTCAATACATTTCAGGTTAAGGATTTCACCGTTGAAGATCAGAGGATCGACGTTGTTGACAAGTCACTACAAGCCCCAAGTAATGTGTTTTGCCTTTATGAACTCCTAGGATGGTGGAAAAGTAGTTGAACTAGTCATTTATGACTTTTTTGGTATGTATGTATTATGCATGGTTTGTAAAATTCACAAAGGCTCTAATTGGCCTTTTCGCATTGTCTAAAATTGGCTAAGAATGCATATTTGGCCTTAAAAGGTGAAAGCCTAGTACACGGATTCGGATAGCCCTAAAATTTTGCAAGGTTATAATTTATAGCTTAATAAACTTGCTGGTAAAATTTCATTGAATTTGGACATCGTTCAACAAGCTAATTTGATTAAAAACAAGATAAAATTTGGCATTACAATGCAGACCGTACCGATACGGGTTCACCTGTTTCGATACGGTAGTGCATATTTGGAATAGTTAAGTGCAAGTTAACCCAGGTGTATCGATACAGCTTCAAGGAGTTTTGATACGACCTTGGGCAGTAAGGTCTGGAAAATCAAAGGCATCGGTACGGGTACAGGGTGTATCAAAACGAGTCCTAGTCAAAGTCAACGTTAGTCAATCCATATCGATACAGGTCAAGCCGTATCGAAACAAAGTTGGAAAGTTTCATTTGGATTTCAAATCCATGTACACATGTACCAATACGACACCAAGGTGTTTTGGTTCGGTGGGTTTTATACTAGTTAGGGGCTGTTGAACACAGTTTTGTATTGTTTACAAATTAGTCACTGAATCTTGTTTTCTAAATTGAATAAGGAAATGAATTTTGATTGACATGAAATTTCACAGATTCATCGATTACTACTCGAATTAGAGTTTCGTTTGATAAATTTTTAATATAGGCGTATAAAACATCAAATTTATAGTTTGGTCCCTAAGGTCTTAAGAAGTTTAAAATAGGTCCTAATTTAGATTAGCAAGCCTCGTACCATTTTGTTTTAGTTGCATATTGTTATTGCATCGCATCATATGTCTTACTGATCTAGTTATTGCATCGGATTCACTGTATCATTCACCGGTAACATTATTCGACCCGATTTTCTACCAGACCGGGAAGGGGTGTTATAGGATGCCTGGATTTTACGCTAGCTATGTCAGTTGTTAAAATGTCATGCCCTGGATTTATTGTGAAGTAGATTTTAATAGTGGCATTGCCTTTTCGATGGCAATACCCTAAGTTAACCATGTTAAAACCCTTATATGTCTATAGTGAAGTTTTTCATTAATTAACTTGATTAAGTTTCAATCTTTACTCCTAAGGGGTAGATTCACTTCCGAAGTAAGCTCATCTGCTTGAACATCTTTTGTTGAAGTTTCTCTCCTTAGTACCTGGCAATTAATCGTTACCCCTCAAGTTTATTAAGATATTATGGTGTAATAAGCAAACAATACCAACTACTATATGGCAAAAAAATTTAGGGAAAGGAAGTGCTAGCCAGATAGAAAATAATTCCAAGGCATTAAAATTATTAAAAACCAAACATAAATAGAGCGTTAATCACAAACATCCCCAACCAACTATAAAAGTTTAGTTCATGGTTGGGGGATCCATCCACAAAATATCAGTGTATCTTTAACATCGTCACTTAAATAAAAATAAAATTAAGAAAATGGGCAAGAAAGAGATCCATCGATGCAGCCCTTCGAAGCTCCAGAGCTCTCGGTCTAAAATGGTCTAACCACACAGCCTCTAGTTTCCTCTTCCACCACCATGCTCTCTCTCTAATTTGATCGATCTCTTCCTTTAAATAGGTATGCATGGAAAACCCTAGAGTGAATTTTGAATTTGAAATTTGATTCCGCACTTAGGATGAAATCATTATCGTCTTATCTTCTTCTTTTGAATCTTAGGGTTGATGTGTACTGGTTTAACGGCTACTTTCATCGAGCATCAGATGTAACACCCTTTCCTGGCCAGGTAGGGAACTAGGTCAAAGTGTGCCACCGGTGTTCAATACGTTGTTTGGAATAGTAATATTTAATCAATAACCAATTCTATATTTATTTCAGTAATACATTACTATGTTTTAACTATAAGATGAAATGGTAGGTTGATTCAAGGTTGTAACTATTAATTTAGGACCAAATTTAATCTTTTACAAGTTTTAGGGATTTAACTATAATTTCAATAAATTAGAGGTCTTTTTTGGAATTAAGCTCACCAATGTGAAATTCAGTCTATAACTAGTGTGCCTGCAAATTTTCATGCCCTTTAGAGGTCATTTACTCATTCAATTAATCCATATATTATTCAGTGACCGTTTAAAGCTTATACATACTAAATTCTATAGCCGCAAGAATCCATTTATTAGGTTTTTACCTTTTTAGTCCTAATATGCGTATCTTACCACTTTTAGCCAATTTCAAAACCTCATTTTAAGCCTTTATAGCTTATACATACCATATGCAACATATTCACAACAAAATGGATAAAATTGACTAGTTTAACTACTTTGCCACCATACTAGGAGTTTGTAAGGTCGATAAACATTACTCTATGATTGTTGTGACTTGCCAAAAACCCTCAACTTCCCCGATCTCGCAATAATAGCTTCTTTAACTTGAAATGCATGAGATGCATTAGGAAAATCTTGCCTAGTGAGGTAGTCATAAACAATATCAATGATGATGACATGCATTCCAAGTCATAATTTAACGAAAACAATGCAATGAATCATGCTTAATGAAAATTATATCATATTTCAACAATATTCCTTGGGCCGAATCAAGATAGTGGATACACGAATTCCTATGCCTCGCTAAAACAATGGATGGTCTAGTCCCTCAGCCTCGCCAACTGACCAATAACACAAACATCCCTCCACCTCGCCACAATAAAGGTCGTAGCCCAAGGACCGTAGTCCACCCGTACCAATGAGCTCATGAATTCTATGGCATGCCAATTGTATCCAAAGTCCTTTCGAATCCAAGTTCATTGACATTATCAATAACAATATTGGTGACGATATTTCGATGGCAATAACAATATCAATATCAATGTTCAATGACAATAGCAATATCTATAACAATGGCTATATCAAGGATACTATCGATGTCGAATGGTCGATGTTCTATATTTCAATGCTTCAATGATGACAATGGCAATAGCAATAATTCTATGAACAGTATTTCAATGCAATAGCTTACTAAAGCTTACCAACATAGTCTCCCAAGAGATTCGATACAATATCCTTAGACACAATGTTAGCTATGCAATAATCAATATCAATGAAATCAGGAAAGATACCTAACTTATTCCCGAGACTCCGACTACACTCACCTTGCTTTCCGAAGCTCCTAAGGCTCTCGAATTTCCACTCCCTTGTTCCTAGCTTTGGATGGAGATGGCAGCCCCTCTTTCTCCAACTCTTGAGCTAGGTAAAAATAATAGAATATGTTAGAATCAGTACATCAATACCAAAACCAATGTGTAGACTCAAAATAGCTATTAGTTATTAAGTTTTCCATGGATTTAAGCTAAGGAGACATGAGTCTAAATTAAGGCTTCAAGAACTTTATATTGAATTTAACCATCAAATATTCATGGAATTGAACAATTGGTTAGAGCTTTGTCTTACCCACATAAGAGCTACAAGATGTGATCAATAGATAAAAGAAATCTAAACTTTTGGAGCTTCACCAATAGAGATGTTAGCTTGAGAGCTTGAGGAAGATGACAATGGAGGTGCTAGCTTGAGATTTGTGAAGGATGGAGATGAAAACAAGAAATGGCTCGGTGAATGCAAAATAACAAAGCATTTTTTAACACTTTAGCTCCCCCTTTTACAAGCTTAACCGAGGCTTTCCTCCAAGTGAAGAAAACCTCAATATTTTATTGTTTTATTCATTTTCTTACTTTTTATAGTTTTAAGGAACAATAATTATCCCTTGTAAAAATTGATCATCTTTTGTAACTAAAGGGGACATAATCACGTGAGGTCATATGAAGCAAGGAGGTGACTCACTTTCAAAAGGGGAAATTACGAGGGTAGTTCATCATTTTTCTAACCTTTGCACTTTTACCCCTAAACTTTCTATTTTCACAATTTAGTCACTAGAAGGTTTTCAATAAATTCAATAAAGTCCTTAATGAATAAATTGACTTAATTAGAGTCCAATATCAATGTAATTGACCACATGATCATAGTTAATGCAATACTTAGACCTTTTCGATGTAGGGTTTTTGATCGCCGGAACTCAATTCCGACTAGACCGGTTTTCGGGGTGTTACATCAGACATCCATTCTTTGCCAACCGAGTCTTGGCAATCTCTGGTCCAAATTTGCCAACTGCAACTCGGCGATCCTCTTCAGTTTTTCCTACTTTCTGCTTCTGCGTTGCTCTGCCAAGCCTGCTCTGCTCCTAACCTGGATAAATGCCAACAAAACAACCATTCACACTGGCAAAAGAACAACTCCCTAACTCCTTATGCAAATGCATGATTTTAACAACTAAATGTAAACATATATACCTAAAGACAAACAAAAGCATTGTAAATTATGCATAAAAATTAGTACTTTCTAGAAGTTAACACATATCTATTAACTTTTCAACAAATCTTTCCATCAAAAGGTTTGATCTTTTCATCAAACAGTTTAATTTTTTATCCACTATATAAAGGATTGTTGTGACTAATTTTTCAGATCAACTTACAAAAACAACATTGAAGTTTTTGACTTAGAAAAATTCCTTCCAAAATTCTTTTTATTTTCCGGTGATAGAGGAAGGCAAGATTGAGTTTAATTGTTCACTGCAATTGTGCTACTACTGTGAACGTTTGTTGTTGTATCCTGGGAGATAGACGTCCAACGTTACTCAAGCACTAAGGAGAGGACAAATCTATCTTAAGAAAATTGTTCATACAGACCTCAACAAAAATTCTTCTGATTTTAATTACGTCCGATTTCAGGTTCTGTTTTTAATTTGTTGTTATTTATTTTTCTCACGGTATTCTATTATACTTGGATTATTACTGTACCCATTTTTCTAACAAAGGTTTTTCACCTCTTCTTTATCATATATATGCCTTTCATTATTCATGGAACCTTTAATTTTCAATGTGCATTTGAATATGCTTTGAGTCCTTTGATGTTTTTTGTTTTTTTAACATAGATGAATAATGCATGGGTTGGTCTAGAAAAAGCACCTGAGGGCAGTTTTAAGAACAAGCTCCGTGGTTTAAATTATTGGTTTTTTGGCCGTAGTTTATGAAAAATTATTATATGCTCTCGGCTCACCACGTTATTTGTGGTCTCATCCACTAAAAAATAGCCAATTAATTTCTTTATTTTCCATGTCATTTTTTTCTAAAGATGAATCTTCACTTTTTTTGCCATGTAGATAGGGAATGGGTGGTTACATAAAAATTAATTACGAAAGAAAAAATGACATGAAAAATAAAAATTAATTGGCTGATTTTTTTTAGATGAGGATCACGGATGACGTGGTGAGCCGGAACCATGTAATAATTTCTCGTAGTTTAGGCTGATTGTGTGTTTTGGTTTTGATATTTTTAGGTTTGGGTTACAACTTTTAGCTCGACTTAAGCCATCTGAGATTTTGTTGAAATCTATATCCAAAGAGGTTACTAATGTTCTGATTGTATACCCCTCCAGGTTATTTACTTTTCTCGTTCTCAATTGTTATCAATTGTAGTTATGATCTCCATTTACTTGTTCGAAAATGTGTCAGACATGAGTACTTTAAAAAATGAATGATCGGATCACGTAGGCATAACATGTTGCACATGATCTCCGACCATACAACATCTCGTATATAGCATTTTTTTGTAAAACAATGTGAATGGCATTTCTATACACAATACATTGCCATGATTTAGATGGTAGTGTCTTTTCTTTTGCTTGTTCTCAATTTTTTACAATTTTTATTTAATTAATCTTTTGTCATATTTGAAAATGAGCAATGGTAGGTACCCCTCTATGATTCGTCTGTGTTGAAATCTGGTTGGAATTTGGATTCTTCAATGGAGAAACTAACATTAAATACACTTGTAATTGAGATTACAGATTTTGGTTTTCTAGTGTCCAGCACTTTCGATAATTGTTGGTTTGTTCCTAATACCTCTAACACTTTGTAGTTTAAATGCACGGCTTGCGCGGCAAAGATTACGGCATATAGCCTTGAGGTTATTGTTCTACTCATCTTTCTATGTGCTTTACCGGTATGGAAGAGATTATAATACATAAAAATGTAGGGACAAAGCTTGGTTGTTTTCTAGGTTTCTATATTTTTCAAAATGAACATGAGACTAGCGGCAAAGGTCGTATGGCTTTTCGGACGCACCATTTTTGGGTTATCGAGAATTTCCTTCTGCTTGAATCCTGATGAAGATGGACGTCTACAATCTTTCTACAGTTCTTGCCTCGTTTGACGGTTTATTTGAAATAAGACTAAATTAATTTTTATAAATATAGATGACTAAATGTACTATTATTTAAATTTTCATAATGGCAATTTTATCCACTTAATGTCTGTTAACGGTCGAGTGACCGTTTTGTAACAAGAAACAAAGTTTAATTGTCATTTTGTAACTTTTGAAAGTTTAGATACCATTTCAAAATTTTAAACAAAGTTTAATTACCATTTATATACTTTAACCTAAAAAAAAATTTATTTTCTCTATTCCACTTGATTAGCTTTAAGATCACTTTTATAGTAAAAAATGTGTTCGATTCTTTTTTTTTTTTGAATAGTCTAAAGATGATTCCAATGTAGTATTTGTTCATAGATATTCCTAACCCTTTGTTAATGCACATACACCATATAGACAAAGCGAATTGAACACGTGTCTCCTAAGATGAACATCATCTACTTTTCCAATAGGACACTTGTTGAGTTCAAAATGTGTTCGATTCTTATCCTAACGTCAAATTGAGTTTCAAATGATAGCACCATCCTCAGTTGGGCAGGGTTAGCCATAGCCGATCCATTTTGGGAGGATGCCATGAAACCTGAATAATTCTGGGAAGGCTTAATATATAAATAAGTCATAAACTATACTTTTTGTGAACTTTAGGTTATAAACTATTTTTTGATAAAATATGTGTCTAACATTTATAGCGATATAATTTTAGGTACCTAGTCGTTAAGTTGTTTTAAAAAATCTATTAATCAATCAATGCTTGACACGTAGCAATAATTTGAATTTTTTTGGAAAAAAAATTCAAAAAAAATCCCAAAATTCTTCAAATTTTACAAAACAGTCCCCAAATCTCCAAAATTTCTCAAACCCAAACCCCCAAATCATCGCCGCCCCTAAGCTTACCCCTTCGATCCCGGATCTAGCCGGTCATTTTTCCCAACATGGTATTGCTTTTTTTAAGATTTTAATTTTGAAAAAATAAAATAAACATGCCACTTAAAGATACTAGGGTATTGATTTTTTTAATTGTATCTCTTGTGAAATTTAGAGTCCCTGACGTTTTTAAAATTTTGTTTAAAGCTTTTAATTTTGAAAAAAAATCGGTTTTGTTGAGTTTCTTTGACTAAATTAATATCAATTGAAATATCATGCTCAGTTAAAAACGATAAAAAATAGTAGTAAAGATGATGGTATTAATTGAGGAAAGAAAATGCAATCCGCAAATTAATCTGCATGACAAAAAACTACAGTGCAGTTTAATGCACTACACCGGGTTTGGTATATAGCGGTTTTTTTGTGGCGTTTTTGGAGCAAATGCCGCTGATATTGTACTTATCACAGCATTTGCAGAACAAGCGACACAAAATGGCACAATTCGTGGCGTTTCTACCATAAACGCCACTACAGAAAAACATATAGTGGCGTTTCTGTGGAAAACGCCGCAATAGATCCATATTATGGTGGCGTTTCGTCGAAAATGCCGCAATTGGTCTTGTATTAGCGGCGTTTGGTTTCATAAACTCCGAAATAGGTCTTTTTTTTAGTAGTGTTTTTCAATCACCGCTATAGGTCTTATTTTTTAGTTGCGTTTTTCAAGAAATGTCGCAATAGATCTCGTTATAACAGCGTTTGGTTTTACAAATGCAATGATTGGTGAAACACACCATTTTCACGATAGATATCTCAATCTCAGACACGCCATCCCCAAATTAATCGTGATAATCCCTAACTTCTCCTGCTCCTCCTCATCGTGCCTCTTGCTGTCGATCGTCCATCAGCCACTCGGTCGCACCAAAGGTTAGTCTTATTTTCCCGGTGAATTTTCTAGTGGTTTCCTTCACATCCTCTTTGATTTTCCTTAGCGGTTTTCTCCCAATTTATTTCTTGATCAAATGATGGATGCATTCTCATCCTTCTTCAATTCTCAATCAAGAGGCAACCGGAATTACGATACTCTCAAGAATTTTCGTCAGATCTCCCCCGTCGTTCAAACTCATCTCAAACAGGTAATCTTCGCTCAAACTATGCTTCTATTGAAGCTAAGTTACTTAATTTCTCAAATTATGTTGTAATATTTTAGTTTAATTTTGAATTTGACACCAATTTGCTTCTTGTGATTAGGGCACACTAGATTACTTCTTGCTTGAGTTCTAAAACTAATAATGAATTACAGTTCCCATATTTTATGGGATTTAAAAAGTGCTTATTTATGATTTTATCATTTATTTTTATACAACTTGTTTATCAAAATTTTGTTTTCGTGATTATTTGAACTTAGCGTTTCTAACTTGCAGGTTTACTTGACCCTATGTTGTGCACTGATTGCCTCTGCTGTTGGAGCTTATCTCCACATCCTTTGGAACATTGGGGGTTACCTTACCACATTTGCATGCTTGGGACCTTTCCATGCTGGTTGATGACTTATATGCCTAATTTTTGTTTAACTTTTACCATTATGACAGTATTTTGTAGCTGCATTTGTGGGAACGGCGTTGGCCTTTGCATGTTTTTAGGGGCTGTTATGTTAGCAAGGCGCCGAGAGTGGCCTGCTTTCATCTGGTGTGTTCATGCTTTTATGGTTGCATTTTGCTTCTACCATCTCTGGTGGTTCCACAACATTCTTTATGAACCTTGCTTTCATCTGGTGTGTCCTGAAGTATATTATTTATTTTTATTAGACCTGAAGATTATTGTTTATTGTGCAATCTTCTGGTTGAACTCTATGCATCAATACTATTGATGTTCTGTGAAAGATATGAACCTTGCTTCTATAATACAGGGTAGGGGCAAAAAAAGCAGTGGAGATATACAATATAGGCATTAAGAATATAATGGCATTGACAGTGGAAACTTGAAAGTTTCTCCAAAATACATGATGTATTAAACTTTAAGGTTGAAGACAAAGTCCATTGAGCTACTCCTGGTGGTACATGAGGTATTAAGCTGTCACGAATTATTCATCGGTAAGAACCCGTTTTGTTGTATGATTCAATTACGTTTCGATTCGCTTTTATAAGGTCTTTGGGCATGATTTTTTTTCATGCACTGTGTAATTGAAAGTATATAATGTGCATTTGTTTGTATTACTTGTTTACTCCTTTATTTTTTTTTCATGATTTTTTTTCATGCACTGTGTAATTGGCCCAAATTGAGAGGCCAAACATTTGAACTTCGATCGTTTTCATTAATGACTACCATAAATTTAAGTGTTTTTTCAGTGATATATAATGTGCATTTGTTTGTATTACGTGTTTACTCCTTTATTTTTATTATTTGTTTTCTTTTTGCAGTGAGGAAAATCTACTACATGACAATTACCTAATTTCCTTGATGGATGATGAAGGCTGGGTTCCAATCTCCACAAATGGCATAGATTTTATGGCATAGATTATATGCTACTGATGTTTTTGTGTTGTTGGAGTTTTTTGTCTTATTCATGGCTGTTACATCATTAACTGATTGAATTAGATTTTTTATTATTTTTTCTTTTCTTTTCTTTCCTCGTTTATGTTTTACATGTATTTTGAAAGTTTGGCTAGTGACTAAATTGTAAAATTTGAAAGTTTGGCTAGTGACTAAATTGTAAAATTTGAAAGTTTAGGGGGTTAAAGTATAAACCTTGGAAAAGTTTGGGGACTAAAGTGTAAATTTCCCCAACAAGTAATTTTATTGTGTAGAAGAGTAAATCGGATCGAAATAAGTACCTTGATATTGGTTTTAAGAATTAAGATGCAGAAAAAGGTACCAAATTTGGATCGAATAAAATTGTTAAGCGTGCTCAGGCCAGAGAAATACAAGGATGGGTGACCTTCGGGAAAGTCCCATAAAAGTGTTTCTGATCGATATTTTGGACTCAGTAAGAGTAGAGAAAATTCGTATGGATTATCGATAAAGGAATTCTAAGAGGAATTTTATTCTATGAAGATTTTCGATAAGTATCGGGAAAATAGACTGAGTTAAGAAAATTCAGTATAAGTCCTTGGAAAAGGAACTTTTATAAGATAATAGAGTTTATTCCCGAATATGGAAATATAGAATTTTCGGAATAAATCCAATAGCTTAGAAAAAGGTAAAATCGTAGTAGAAGTATTTTACGAATATCGGGAGATCGGATCGAATCGAAATTTCAGAGGCTGTTTCATAAGCCATGGAAAAGTTATAAAATAATATTTATGGAATAGAGGCTGGTTAGAAATGAACTAATTTAGTTGGATTGTAATGGGATGGCAATTTTGAAACAAGCTAGTAAATAAAAACTAGTTTGAGGGCAAATTGGTCATTTTGCTCCAATGGTATTTTTCAAATATTTAAAAAGTTACAAGGGCACTTTTGGAAGAAGGAAATGGAAGATTTAATCTTGGCCCTTGATTGATGATAAGATCAATCTCAACCATTGGATTAAAGGGGTATTTTAGTAATTTCACTATTTAAATGAATTTAAAATTCATTTATACTTTACAAGTGGCTTAATTGAATGAAATAACAAAGATGAAGACAATTCTTCATCCCAAAAATTCGAAATCTGAGAGGGGAGAAGAGAGAAAAATTTTCTAAGTTCGATTCAATCCCCGAAACTCGATTTTCAGGTAATCTTTCGAACTACAAAGTTGTTCTACTCATCAAGCTCTATCTTTTGGTGTAAATAATTTGTGGAAAACATGCTTGATTGATGAGAATTTTGTATGAGAAGAAATTAGGGTTTATGGACTCAATTGGGGGTTTTGAGATTTTATAATTCCATGTTGAAATTCAAGTTGAAATCAAGCTTTTGTGATGTTAAAATCATGTTATTGAGTTGGGATTTAAACTCTACATGTTTTGATTATTATGAAGATAATTATGGTTTATGGATTCAAGTTTGATTTAGGGTTTGTGAAGTTGGATAAATGATCTAGTAAGCTTGATTTGTTGTTTGAAAGCAAAACCCTAATTTAAATGTTTAGGAACCAATTCAGCAAGTTTAAAAGTTGAAGGACTAAATCTGATTTTTATGGAATTGGTGTGTATTTATGTTATTAGGGATGTTGAAGATATGAAATTGAAGTTAGAATGCAAAACTGATGTTAAATCGAGTTAGTGACCATTTTGACAAATTGTCAAAGTTAAGTGACCAATTCAAAAATGAGATTTTAGAGAAGGATTAAATCTGATTTTTAGTTATAATGATGGAATTAAGATAGTAATGTTGATTTGAGGACTAAATTGCAAAGTTAAGAAGCTAGAATCCTTATCTTTGTATTTTAGTGACTATGTTAGTAAAGAAGGAAAATTAAGGAGAATTATTGTGAATAATTATTTGATGAAGAAGATTATAAGATGGTGGTTTAAAGCAAGTAATTGGACTAAATTGAAAAGTAGAGAAGTAAGGAGAAGTTAGTATAAAAGTTGAAGTTGTTTATGTAAGCTGTGTAGAAAAATTGGTTTATGGCAATAACTTTGAAAATGGACCATAAATTCTAAAAAATGGTTAGAAGGTGAATTTTATACCAATATAAAGATTTGTTCGTCTAGTTTTGCCTCCAACAAACGGAAACTGATTTCGAGTTTCGAGTCAAAAGATATGAATTTTTAAGTGACGAAAGGTCAGAAAAACAGTATGCAATCTGTTCTGAAATTAGCACTGGAAATTGACTTTGAAAATTCTCCATAAATCGTACAAGTTTAATATGGGCTATTAATTTATATGGGTGAAAAGCTTATTGAATCTAGTTTTTTCAAAACAAACGGAGTCGAATTCTGAGTTGTAGATTATTTTATAGAAATATTTCTTTGGAGGTACTACAAACTGCCAGGAAATGAGAATTGATACACTTTGTATCTAAGGTTGATTAGTAAGCTTGAAAAGGGTTAATGGAAGTTCAAATTGGTCACTAAGGACCATAATGAGTTTTTGAATAATACAAGGAAGAAAGGAAAAACTTTGGAATTTTTGTATATTCGAATGAATGTTATTCGTATTTATATGATCAATGAAGTTTGATTTGGATCAAATGAAGTTTGATTTGGATCGAGTAGAAGTTTGAAATGAGAATAGCATGTTTAAAGTATTGTTAGATTTGAATCTAAAGAATGCTATTCGTATTTATATGATCAATGAAGTTTGATTTGGATCAAAAGAAGGGTCGAGGTATTATGAAGGAAAGGATCGAGTAGAGCTTAGTGAGGCAAGCTAATAAATGGCCCAGGTGAGTGCATTTTTATTTACTTATTATTATGCTATGAGATAGACTTGTGATAAGTCAATATCGAAGGTTAAAGGTAAATGATTTGAATTATCTAAAATGTTTGAATGGTATATAAATGATTTAGGGTATGAACTGCCCAATGCAAATTTCTATATATGAAAATGATTTTTTTTATGATTTATTGGTACTATTAATAAAAAGGAAAGTTCATATTATTGAAATGTTGAATGCCCATTGTATGTCTATTGAGAGTCTTGGTATATTGGCATGCAAAAGAGTTAGAGTATATTGGTTTAATACTGCTACGGCAGGCGAGACGCTGAGTTGTGTTTTACAACTATGATCCAGTGAAGGTTATTAATGTGGTTAAGTTACGGTAGTATTTCTAGTGATACACTAGCATTGATCTATTGATCCAAACACGGCTGATTAGTAGTTGTGGGCACATGTGCATTAGTCATCATTATACATTTAATACTACTACGACATGCGAGACAGTGAGTTGTGTTTTACAACTATGATCCAGTGAAGGTTATTAATGCCGTTAAGTTACGGTAGTATTTCTAGTGATACACTAGCATTGATCTATTGATCCAAACACAACTGGTTAGTTGTTGCGGGCACATGTGCATTACTCATCATTATACATTTAATACTGCTACGACAGGAGAGACGGTGAGTTGTGTTTTACAACTATGATCCAGTGAAGGCTATTAATGTCGTTAAGTTACGGTAGTATTTCTAGTGATACACTAGCATTGATCTATTGATCCAAACACAACTGATTAGTTTTTGCGGGCACATGTGCATTACTCATCGTTATACATTTAATACTGCTACGGCAGGTGAGACGGTGAGTTGTGTTTTACAACTATGATCCAATGAAGGTTATTAATCCCGTTAAGTTACGGTAGTATTTCTAGTGATACGCTAGCATTGATCTATTGATCCAAACACAACTGATTAGTTGTTGCGGGCACATGTGCATTACTCATCATTAAACTCGCATACCATGCATTCTCAATTATATTACCTTGGGCTATGAAATGAGTAAAAAGTGACAAGTACAAGTGATCTAAAGTAAAGTGAAAAGTGAAAGTGATATGATTCTAGTGAAAATAAGTAATTTACTGGATATTTGATTTGACGTGACATTGCCTTATATATGTATATGAGATGTTGATTTTTACAGGTTACATGACAAAGGAACGACTTCTATAAGTCATTCTATACGATTCTAAATTCTTATATGTTATATTTAGTATTTTATTTATTATGCAATTTTTATTAAAATTAAAGTGCTTTAATTTGATTTATAAGTTTTGTCTCACTAAGTTCGTACTTAGCGTGTGTTTGTTTCACACGTAGATTAAGATGGAGTATTTGAAGAGGATTCGAGCATGCTGATCAATCTTCAATCTGTAAAACATCAATAAGATATTTTATCTTATGATAATCTCTAGTGGGCATGTAATTATTTAATTGCTAATAGAGTATGATGCATTAAATTAGACTAAAGGATAGATAAGTAATCCGTTTTGATGATGAATCGTACATGAATAAAGCAAAATAAGGAATTAGCATTGTAACAGAATAAAGCTAAGGTAGAAAGGATAATTACTTTGCTAATAAGAATAATCGGTAATCGCGTAAAGATTTTAAAGTCAAGAAAGGGCCTAGATAACGAACCTAGTTTTCACCCTGAATTGAACTGTTGTTTTTCAATAATTGCCAAATATGTTTTAAAATAATTAATTCAGGGTTGAAACTAGCTAACTACACATAGGTTATGTTTTCAAGAAAACTGAGAAAGTATTAGATTTACAAATTAAAATTTATAAATACTTGTAAAAATAAATTTATAAGTCGAGATTTCTTTAAACGACTCTGTAATATCTTTAATGTATATTTGATTTACGAGTATACGTTAAGGGTGTTACATTTAATGGTATCAGAGCAAAGGTTTAGCCAGTTCTAGGTGCTAAACCGAGTATGATATGATTTTTATTAGTAAATACATGCTCCTAGGATGTCATATTAATGATGTACTGATTGTATGACTTGATGCTGCTCCTCATTAGTATAAGTTGAAATGATACTAGAATAAGGAAAGTAAAACAATAATGGATTTCGTCAGTTGACGAATCTTGGAGGTTAAGAAAGGACCCATAGAGGATATGATACAGTAATTATAAGATACTCGGATACAAAGGAGTAAGAAGATGAAGTATCTTTACTTTAGAAATATATATGTTTGAAGATAACAATGTCATTAGATGCCGCAGATGTAATCTGACAATATACTCAAGATAAATTAAGGATTGAAGTTATGATGGAAATAACTCAGTGGTATCTTATTATAAGATGTTTGTACTGTCAGTACATAAGGGAGAGTTGGAAAGTTAAGTAATGATACTACTGAGATGATTAGAAAAGAAACTAAAAAAGAAATTGACCTGTAAAGAGATTATATTTGAAGCTCAAAAAGAATATGTTAGGTATGAATCAGTCAGAGGTTTTAACTTCAGGTATCCGTATATAATAAAGCATTTACTGTGAAAAAGTTTAAGTTTTGGGAACCTTAAAGGTTATGATGAAAGAGGATTTATAACTGCTTATTTCAAGACGAAAAATGACAAAACTTCTGTAGAAGATTTGAGATGTCTTAATATTGAAAAGTTAGAAGAAGTAATGTTGATACAGAGGAGGAAGTTTGGAAAACTTATTAGAAAAGTGATAAAAATTGGATATGGTGAATTGTTCATAAGGAAATTATTTCACTGATTTCTGAACTTTGACAAGGTACTCACATTATTTATGAGGAATAGTGTGAGATCAGTGGGTTAAGCCAATATGCCAAGGGCATATTAATGGATCTTATCTTCAGAAGTGAGCAAAAGTCTATAGTATGTACTTATGTTTTGGGGGCATTGACTGAATTATTTACATGTCAATACTCCTGAATAAATTGAGATGCAATTAGATTTGATACATGAAGAGGAGTTAGTAGAAATATCGGTTTATGGAATTAAAGAATTGAGGAATAAGAAATTTCATTGACTGAAGTTTTGAGGAAAAATCACAAGGTCGAAGAAGCCACTTGGGAGGCTGAGAAGAAAATAAGGAAGTAATATCCGCAAATGTTTGGAACAGGTACGCATTGAAAATTCGAGGACGAATTTTCTTAAGGAGGGAAGAATTGTAATATCCCAAATTTTGGCTAGTGACTAAATTGTAAAATTTGAAAGTTTATGGGGTTAAAGTATAAACCTTGGAAAAGTTTGGGGACTAAAGTAAATTTTCCCAACAAGTAATTTTATTCAGTAGAAGAGTGAATCGGATTGAAATAATTACCTTGATATTAGTTTTAAGAATTAAGATGCAGAAAAAGGTTCCAAATTTGGATCGAATGAAATTGTTAAGCGTGCTTAGGCTAGAGAAATACAAGGATGTGTGACCTTCGGGAAGGTCCCATAAAAGTGTTTTTGATCGATATTTTGGACACAGTAAGAGTAGAGAAAATTCGTATAGATTATCGATAAAGGAATTCTAAGAGGAATTTTATTCTATGAAGATTTTCGATAAGTATCGGGAAAATAGATTGAGTTAAGAAAATTCAGTATAAGTTCTTCGAAAAGGAAGTTTTATAGGATAATAGATTTTATTCCCGAATATGGAAATATAAAATTTTCGAAATAAATCCAATAGCTCAGAAAAAGGTAAAATCGCAGTAGAAGTATTTTACGAATATCGGGAGATCGGATCGAATCGAAATTTCCGAGGCTGTTCTATAAGCCATGGAAAAGTCATAAAATAATATTTATGGAATAGAGGCTGGTTGTAAATGAACTAATTTAGTTGGATTGTAATGGGATGGCAATTTTGAAACAAGCTAGTAAATAAA
This sequence comes from Hibiscus mutabilis, assembly GCA_019671005.1. NCBI lineage: Eukaryota > Viridiplantae > Streptophyta > Magnoliopsida > Malvales > Malvaceae > Hibiscus > Hibiscus mutabilis. Next base: position 17,355,892 of record CM033735.1, on the reverse strand, counting down.
ACTAGTTTGAGGGCAAATTGGTCATTTTGCTCCCAATGGTATTTTTGAAATATTTAAAAAGTTACAAGGGAATTTTTGGAAGAAGGAAATGGAAGATTTAATCTTGGCCCTTGATTGATGATAAGATCAATCTCAACCGTTGGATTAGAGGGGTATTTTAGTAATTTCACTATTTAAATGAATTTAAAATTCATTTATACTTTACAAGTGGCTTAATTGGATGAAATAACAAAGATGAAGACAATTCTTCATCCCAAAAATTCGAAATTTGAGAGGGGAGAAGAGAGAAATTTTTTCTAAGTTCGATTCAAGCCCCGAAACTCGATTTTTAGGTAATTTTTCGAACTACAAAGTTGTTCTACTTATCAAGCTCTATCTTTTGGTGTAAATAATTTTTAGAAAACATGCTTGATTGATGAGAATTTTGTATGAGAAGAAATTGGGGGTTTATGGACTCAATTTGGGGTTTTGAGATTTTATGATTCCAGTTGAAATTCAAGTTGAAATCAAGCTTTTGTGATGTTAAAATCATGTTATTGAGTTTTGATTTAAACTCTACATGTTTTGATTATTATGAAGATGATTAGGGTTTATGGATTCAAGTTGGATTTAGGGTTTGTGATGTTGGATAAATGATCAAGTAAGCTTGATTTTTTGTTTGGAAGCAAAACCCTAATTTAAATGTTTAGGGACCAATTCAACAAGCTTAAAAGTTGAAGGACTAAATCTGATTTTTATGGAATTGGTGTGTATTTATGTTATTAGGGATGTTGAAGATATTAAATTGAAGTTAGAATGCAAAACCGATGTTAAATCGAGTTAGTGACTATTTTGACAAATTGTCAAAGTTAAGTGACCAATTCAAAATGAGGTTTTAGAGAAGGATTAAATCTTATTTTTAGTTATAATGATAGAATTAAGATAGTAATTTTGATTTGAGGACTAAATTGCAAAGTTAAGAAGCTAGAATCCTTATCTTTGTATTTTAGTGACTATTTTAGTAAAGAAGGAAAATTAAGGAGAATTATTGTGAATAATTATTTGATGAAGAAGGTTATAAGATGGTGGTTTAAATCAAGTAATTGGACTAAATTGAAAAGTAGATAAATAAGGAGAAATTAGTATAAAAGTTGAAGTTGTTTATGTAAGTTTGTGTAGAAAAAACTAGTTTATATGGTAACTTTGAAAATTCACCATAAATTCTAAAAAATATGGTTAGAAGGTGAATTTTATACCAATATAAAGATTTGTTCGTCTAGTTTTTCCTCCAACAAACGGAAACTGATTTTGAGTTTCGAGTCAAAAGATATGAATTTTTAAGTGACAAAAGGTCAAAAAATAGTATGCAGTCTGTTCCGAAATTAGCACTGAAATTGACTTTGAAAATTCTCCATAAATCGTACAAGTTGAATATGGGCTATTAATTTATATGGGTGAAAATATTATTGAATCTAGTTTTTTTCAAAACAAACGGAGTCGAATTCTGAGTTGTAGATTATTTTATAGAAATATTTCTTTGGAGGTACTACAAACTGCCAGAAATGAGAATTGATACACTTTGTATCTAAGGTTGATTAGTAAGCTTGAAAAGGGTTAATGGAAGTTCAAATTGGTCACTAAGGACCATAATTTTTTGTTTTTACAAGAACAATACAATTCGAAGAATGTTATTCGGTAAAATCAATGAAGTTTGATTTGAAATTTTGTTTGGATATTTGATAGCATGATTAAAGTATTGTTAGATTTGAATCTAACGAATGTTATTCGTATTTATATGATCAATGAAGTTTGATTTGGATCAAAAGAAGGGTCGAGGTATTATGGAGGAAAGGATCGAGTAGAGCTTAGTGAGACAAGCTAATAAATGGCCCAGGTGAGTGCATTTTCATTTATTTATTATTATGCTATGAGATAGACTTGTGATAAGTCAATCTTCAAGGTTAAAGGTAAATGATTTGAATTATATGAAATGTTTGAATAGTTTATAAATGATTTAGGGTATGAACTACCCAATGCAAATTTGTATTTATGAAAGTGATTTTTTTATGATTTATTGGTACTATTAATAAAAAGGAAAGTTCAAATTATTGAAATGTTGAATGCCCATTGTATTTCTATTGAGAGTCTTGGTATATTGGCATGCAAAGAGTTAGATATATTGGTTTAATACTACTACTACGGCAAAGTAGACGGTGAGTTGTGTTTTACAACTATGATCCAGTGAAGGTTATTAATGTCGTTAAGTTAAGTATTTCTAGTGATACACTAGCATTGTATTGATCCAAACACGTGATTACACTAGCACATGTGCATTAGTCATCATTATACATTTAATACTACTACGACATGCGATTTGTGTTTTTACATGATCCAAACACGACTGAGTGATACACTAGCATTGATCTATTGATCCAAACACAACTGCAGTTACTGCGGCACATCATTATACATTATACATTTAATACTGCTACGACATGTGAGACGGTGAGTTGTGTTTTACAACTAAGATCCAGTGAAGGCTATTAATGTCGTTAAGTTACGGTAGTATTTCTAGTGATACACTAGCATTGATCTATTGATCCAAACACAACTGATTAGTTTTGCGGGCACATGTGCATTACTCATCATTATACATTTAATACAACTACGACGGCAAGTGAGACGGTGAGTTGTGTTTTACAACTATGATCCAATGAAGGTTATTAATCCCGTTAAAGTTACGGTAGTATTTCTAATGATACACTAGCATTGATCTATTGATCCAAACACAATTGATTAGTTGTTATGGGCACATGTGCATTACTCATCATTAAACTCGCATACCATGCATTCTCAATTATATTACCTTGGGCTATGAAATGAATAAAAAGTAACAAGTACAAGTGATCTAAAGTAAAGTGAAAAGTGAAAGTGATATGATTCAAATGAAAATAAGTGATTTACTGGATATTTGATTTGATGTGGCATTGCCTTATATATGTATATGAGATGTTGATTTTTACATGTTACATGACAAAGGAACGACTTCTATAAGTCATTCTATACGATTCTAAATTCTTATATGTTATATTTAGTATTTTATTTATTATGCAATTTTTATTAAAATTAAAGTGCTTTAATTTGATTTATAAGTTTTGTCTCACTAAGTTCGTACTTAGCGTGTGTTTGTTTCACACGTAGATTAAGATGGAGTATTTGAAGAGGATTCGAGCATGCTGATCAATCTTCAATCTGTAAAACATCAATAAGATATTTTATCTTATGATAATCTCTAGTGGGCATGTAATTATTTAATTGCTAATAGAGTATGATGCATTAAATTAGACTAAAGGATAGATAAGTAATCCGTTTTGATGATGAATCGTACATGAATAAAGCAAAATAAGGAATTAGCATTGTAACAGAATAAAGCTAAGGTAGGAAAGGATAATTACTTTGCTAATAAGAATAATCGGTAATCGCGTAAAGATTTTAAAGTCAAGAAAGGGCCTAGATAACGAACCTAGTTTTCACCCTGAATTGAACTGTTGTTTTTCAATAATTGCCAAATATGTTTTAAAATAATTAATTCAGGGTTGAAACTAGCTAACTACACATAGGTTATGTTTTCAAGAAAACTGAGAAAGTATTAGATTTACAAATTAAAATTTATAAATACTTGTAAAAATAAATTTATAAGTCGAGATTTCTTTAAACGACTCTGTAATATCTTTAATGTATATTTGATTTACGAGTATACGTTAAGGGTGTTACATTTAATGGTATCAGAGCAAAGGTTTAGCCAGTTCTAGGTGCTAAACCGAGTATGATATGATTTTTATTAGTAAATACATGCTCCTAGGATGTCATATTAATGATGTACTGATTGTATGACTTGATGCTGCTCCTCATTAGTATAAGTTGAAATGATACTAGAATAAGGAAAGTAAAACAATAATGGATTTCGTCAATTTGACGAATCTTGGAGGTTAAGAAAGGACCCATAGAGGATATGATACAAGAATATAAGATACTCGGATACAAAGGAGTAAGAAGATGAAGTATCTTTACTTTAGAAATATATATGTTTGAAGATAACAATGTCATTAGATGCCGCAGATGTAATCTGACAATATACTCAAGATAAATTAAGGATTGAAGTTATGATGGAAATAACTCAGTGGTATCTTATTATAAGATGTTTGTACTTGTCAAGTACATAAGGGGAGAGTTGGAAAGTTAAGTAATGATACTACTGAGATGATTAGAAAAGAAACTAAAAAGAAATTGACTCAGAAAGAGATTATATTTGAAGCTCAAAAAGAATATGTTAGGTATGAATCACTCAGAGGTTTTAACTTGTGTATCCGTATATAATAAAGCATTTACTGTGAAAAAGTTTAAGTTTTGGGAACCTTAAAGGTTATGATGAAAGAGGATTTATAATCGCTTATTTCAAGATTTAAAAATGACAAAACTTCAGAGAAGATTTGAGATGTCTTAATATTGAAAAGTTAGAAGAAGTAATGTTGATACTGAGGAGGAAGTTTGGAAAACTTATTAGAAAAGTGATAAAAATTGGATATGGTGAATTGTTCATAAGGAAATTATTTCACCGATTTCTGAACTTTGACAAGGTACTCACATTATTTATGAGGAATAGTGTGAGATCAGTGGGTTAAGCCAATATGCCAAGGGCATATTAATGGATCTTATCTTGAAGTGAGCAAAAGTCTATAGTATGTACTTATGTTTTGGGGGCATTGACTGAATTATTTACATGTCAATACTCCTGAATAAATTGAGATGCAATTAGATTTGATACATGAAGAGGAGTTAGTAGAAATATCGGTTTATGGAATTAAAGAATTGAGGAATAAGAAATTTCATTGATGAAGTTTTGAGGAAAAATCACAAGGTCGAAGAAGCCACTTGGGAGGTGAGAAGAAAATAAGGAAGTAATATCCGCAAATGTTTGGAATAGTGCGCATTGAAAATTCGAGGACGAATTTTCTTAAGGAGGAAGAATTGTAATATCCCAAATTTTGGCTAGTGACTAAATTGTAAAATTTGAAAGTTTATGGGGTTAAAGTATAAACCTTGGAAAAGTTTGGGGACTAAAGTAAATTTTCCCAACAAGTAATTTTATTCAGTAGAAGAGTGAATCGGATTGAAATAATTACCTTGATATTAGTTTTAAGAATTAAGATGCAGAAAAAGGTTCCAAATTTGGATCGAATGAAATTGTTAAGCGTGCTTAGGCTAGAGAAATACAAGGATGTGTGACCTTCGGGAAGGTCCCATAAAAGTGTTTTTGATCGATATTTTGGACACAGTAAGAGTAGAGAAAATTCGTATAGATTATCGATAAAGGAATTCTAAGAGGAATTTTATTCTATGAAGATTTTCGATAAGTATCGGGAAAATAGATTGAGTTAAGAAAATTCAGTATAAGTTCTTCGAAAAGGAAGTTTTATAGGATAATAGATTTTATTCCCGAATATGGAAATATAAAATTTTCGAAATAAATCCAATAGCTCAGAAAAAGGTAAAATCGCAGTAGAAGTATTTTACGAATATCGGGAGATCGGATCGAATCGAAATTTCCGAGGCTGTTCTATAAGCCATGGAAAAGTCATAAAATAATATTTATGGAATAGAGGCTGGTTGTAAATGAACTAATTTAGTTGGATTGTAATGGGATGGCAATTTTGAAACAAGCTAGTAAATAAAACTAGTTTGAGGGCAAATTGGTCATTTTGCTCCAATGGTATTTTTGAAATATTTAAAAAGTTACAAGGGAATTTTTGGAAGAAGGAAATGGAAGATTTAATCTTGGCCCTTGATTGATGATAAGATCAATCTCAACCGTTGGATTAGAGGGGTATTTTAGTAATTTCACTATTTAAATGAATTTAAAATTCATTTATACTTTACAAGTGGCTTAATTGGATGAAATAACAAAGATGAAGACAATTCTTCATCCCAAAAATTCGAAATTTGAGAGGGGAGAAGAGAGAAATTTTTTCTAAGTTCGATTCAAGCCCCGAAACTCGATTTTTAGGTAATTTTTCGAACTACAAAGTTGTTCTACTTATCAAGCTCTATCTTTTGGTGTAAATAATTTTTAGAAAACATGCTTGATTGATGAGAATTTTGTATGAGAAGAAATTGGGGGTTTATGGACTCAATTTGGGGTTTTGAGATTTTATGATTCCAGTTGAAATTCAAGTTGAAATCAAGCTTTTGTGATGTTAAAATCATGTTATTGAGTTTTGATTTAAACTCTACATGTTTTGATTATTATGAAGATGATTAGGGTTTATGGATTCAAGTTGGATTTAGGGTTTGTGATGTTGGATAAATGATCAAGTAAGCTTGATTTTTTGTTTGGAAGCAAAACCCTAATTTAAATGTTTAGGGACCAATTCAACAAGCTTAAAAGTTGAAGGACTAAATCTGATTTTTATGGAATTGGTGTGTATTTATGTTATTAGGGATGTTGAAGATATTAAATTGAAGTTAGAATGCAAAACCGATGTTAAATCGAGTTAGTGACTATTTCGACAAATTGTCAAAGTTAAGTGACCAATTCGGAAATGAGGTTTTAGAGAAGGATTAAATCTTATTTTTAGTTATAATGATAGAATTAAGATAGTAATTTTGATTTGAGGACTAAATTGCAAAGTTAAGAAGCTAGAATCCTTATCTTTGTATTTTAGTGACTATTTTGGTAAAGAAGGAAAATTAAGGAGAATTATTGTGAATAATTATTTGATGAAGAAGGTTATAAGATGGTGGTTTAAATCAAGTAATTGGACTAAATTGAAAAGTAGATAAATAAGGAGAAATTAGTATAAAAGTTGAAGTTGTTTATGGAAGCTGTGTAGAAAAACTAGTTTATGGCAGTAACTTTGAAAATTCACCATAAATTCTAAAAATATGGTTAGAAGGTGAATTTTATACCGATATAAAGATTTGTTCGTCTAGTTTTTCCTCCAACAAACGGAAACTGATTTTGAGTTTCGAGTCAAAAGATATGAATTTTTAAGTGACAAAAGGTCAGAAAATAGTATGCAGTCTGTTCCGAAATTAGCACTGGAAATTGACTTTGAAAATTCGCCATAAATCGTACAAGTTGAATATGGGCTATTAATTTATATGGGTGAAAATATTATTGAATCTAGTTTCTTTCAGAACAAACGGAGTCGAATTCTGAGTTGTAGATTATTTTATAGAAATATTTCTTTGGAGGTACTGCAAACTGCCAGGAAATGAGAATTGATACACTTTGTATCTAAGGTTGATTAGTAAGCTTGAAAAGGGTTAATGGAAGTTCAAATTGGTCACTAAGGACCATAATTTGTTTTTGAACAATACAAGGAAGAAAGGTAAAACTTTGGAAATTTTGTATATTTGATAGCATGATTAAAGTATTGTTAGATTTGAATCTAACGAATGTTATTCGTATTTATATGATCAATGAAGTTTGATTTGGATCAAAAGAAGGGTCGAGGTATTATGGAGGAAAGGATCGAGTAGAGCTTAGTGAGACAAGCTAATAAATGGCCCAGGTGAGTGCATTTTCATTTATTTATTATTATGCTATGAGATAGACTTGTGATAAGTCAATCTTCAAGGTTAAAGGTAAATGATTTGAATTATATGAAATGTTTGAATAGTTTATAAATGATTTAGGGTATGAACTACCCAATGCAAATTTGTATTTATGAAAGTGATTTTTTTATGATTTATTGGTACTATTAATAAAAAGGAAAGTTCAAATTATTGAAATGTTGAATGCCCATTGTATTTCTATTGAGAGTCTTGGTATATTGGCATGCCAAAGAGTTAGATATATTGGTTTAATACTACTACGGCAGGCGAGACGGTGAGTTGTGTTTTACAACTATGATCCAGTGAAGGTTATTAATGTCGTTAAGTTACGATAGTATTTCTAGTGATACACTAGCATTAATCTATTGATCCAAACACGACTGATTAGTTGTTGCGGGCACATGTGCATTACTCATCATTATACATTTAATACTGCTACGACATGTGAGACGGTGAGTTGTGTTTTACGACTAAGATCCAGTGAAGGTTATTAATGCCGTTAAGTTACGGTAGTATTTCTAGTGATACACTAGCATTGATCTATTGATCCAAACACAACTGGTTAGTTGTTGCGGGCACATGTGCATTACTCATCATTATACATTTAATACAGCTACGACAGGCGAGACGGTGAGTTGTGTTTTACAACTATGATCCAATGAAGGTTATTAATGTCGTTAAGTTACGGTAGTATTTCTAATGATACACTAGCATTGATCTATTGATCCAAACACAATTGATTAGTTGTTGCGGGCACATGTGCATTGCTCATTATTAAACTCGCATAGCATGCATTCTCAATTACATTACCTTGGGCTATGAAATGAATAAAAAGTAACAAGTACAAGTGATCTAAAGTAAAGTGAAAGTGATATGATTCAAATGAAAATAAGTGATTTACTGGATATTTGATTTGATGTGGCATTGCCTTATATATGTGTATGAGATGTTGATTTTTACATGTTACATGATAAGGGAACGACTTCGATAAGTCATTCTATACGATTCTAAATTCTTATATGTTATATTCAGTATTTTATTTATTATGTAATTTTTATTAAAATTAAAGTGCTTTAATTTGATTTATAAGTTTTGCCTCACTAAGTTCGTACTTAGCGTGTGTTTGTTTCACACGTAGATTAAGATGGAGTATTTGAAGAGGAGTCGAGCATGCTGATCAATCTTCAATCTGCAAAACATCAGTAAGATATTCTATCTTATGATAATCTCTAGTGGGCATGTAATTATTTAATTGCTAGTAGAGTATGATGCATTAAATTAGACTAAACGATAGATAAGTAATCAGTTTTGATGATGAATCGTACATGAATAAAGCAAAATAAGGCATTAGCATTGTAACAGAATAAAGCTAAGGTAAAAAAGGATAATTACTTTGCTAATAAGAATAATCGGTAATCGTATAAAGATTTTAAAGTCAAGAAAGGGCCTAGATAGCGAACCTAGTTTTCACCCTGAATTGAACTGTTGTTTTTCAATAATTGCCAAATATGTTTTAAAATAATTAATTCAGGGTTGAAACTAGCTAACTACACATAGGTTATGTTTTCAAGAAAACTGAGAAAGGATTAGATTTACAAACTAAAATTTGTAAGTACTTGTAAAAATAAATTTATAAGTCGAGATTTCTTTAAACGGCTCTGTAATATCTTTAATGTATATTCGATTTACGAGTATACGTTAAGGGTGTTACAAAAGTTGCCTATCTGCAGGCCCTGAAATGAAGTTAAGGGCTATTGGAATTCAGGTCATATTTTGTGGCTTTAGTTGCATTTTAAGCTGCCCATATATACAGAGATTATTGTTGCATCAGCTAGTTTTTTGTAAAATTTTGATAACAATGATTCTTTTTCTTCCCTCAACTGAGAAAATAAGTTAAGCTTTGATTTTATTTTTATTTTTTTTGTAATTCTTACTTTCAATAGTTTTGTACGAGTGTTGATGGAAATTAAGAATGTAAGAAGCACATGCACAGTTCAAAAATAAAAACCAGATTGCTTTGTATTGATTAGGTAAAAAAAGGTAAAACCTTCTAAACAACTGATTGAAAGCCTACAAAAAATCACAACATATAGTGGCGTTTTTTAGAAAAATGCCACTAAAGAATAGGTCAATTGCGGCGTTTGTAGACAAAAACGTCACTAAAGAACATGTCAATTCGACGTTTTTAGACAAAAACGCCACTAAAGAACAGATCAATTGTTGCGTTTGTATACAAAAATGCCACTAAAAACGAGTTATTCGAAGTGTTTGTTTCCAAGCGTCACTATTTCCTATAACATTTGGTGGCGTTTGGTATACAAAACGCCGCTAAAGATCTTGACCTATTACGGCATTTTTTTGCCTATAAACACCGTGAACTGTTGCGGCGCTAGTTTCAGCGGTGCTTTCATTAGCGTCGGGACAGTTTTTAGCTGCGCTAAAAAACGCCGCTAAAGACCTGTTTTGCTGCAGTGATACCAAATGAATAGGGGAAATGGTAGAATACATCACGTAGAAACTTGGAGCAGCATAATTTGGTGGTGGGATTCATGTCCGGGATCCACCTTGAATCTCTGAGACACTGAAGCATTGAGTGGAGCACTAACTTCCACTTCATATTCTCCATGAAAAAGAGAGGCCTCAAAGTAACCATGGGCATCAGTTTGGCCTTCTAAACTGGCCTTGATTTCCATTCTTTCAATAGCTTGTCCACAACATCTCTAGTTACCAAGTTATTGAAGATATTATCAGTCAAACACATACGGTAACACCCTTCCAGTTTCCAGGTTGGCCATATTATCATTCCACTAACATCAGGATGGTTATACCCTTCCCTCAATACTTCCTGCAGAAACATTGCCTGTCCATACATAACATATGTGAATAAAAGGTTAAAAATAGTCCCGAAAAATTGTCAAACTCGAAATGTTACCTGATTGGAGTTGCTCTTCACATCTATTTCTGTCAGCCAAACAGGCAGCTTGGTGGCGGCGAGAGTATCAAGTGAAGATCTTATGTATGGAAGGTTCAGGATGTCGAAATGACACTCTAGGCCGATAGCCATTTGCTTATAATTGGCACCCAAAGCCTTTTGAGCTTCCCACAGCTTTGCAAGGTATTTAGCCGGTGTTGATGCACCATCTCCCTTCTCTTCCAGGGTATTAAATTCATTCATGAAGAAAGGTATCGAACAATCGATACCGGACGCCATTTTGTAAAACGTGGAAGAAGATTGTGGCCCAAGCTTACTTTCAAAGAAATTAAAGTATAAATTCTCATTGACAATGTCAAAACGGATTGTGTCCTCGAACCGCAATGTTGTGCTTTTTCATAACTGCCATCATGGAGTCTGGGACTGAATAGTCTTCCTTGTCTCGGCTCGGTTCGTTGCTATACCATTTCATTCTCGAAGGTTGTATGGGTAAACCTGGAAGTGAACTAGTTTTGGTAGCCAACGTTGTTGAAGATGTTCTGGTTTGTAGTACAACCTACAGGTTTCCCTAAAGCCTTTTGCTTGATTGAAATGTTCATGTTCGCAACGGGATTTCCTTGTGCATCCACACGAATTCTTACCCTTCTCTTGTCTGCGAAATAAATATACAGTCAACGCATCAAATATAAATCAATATATATTATAAAGTAGACCAACTGACCTTCTCAATGTTTTCAACATGATGAGAGTCCCACTCTTCATGGGTGAATGGTTGCAAGGAGACGCTATCGACCCAGATTTCGACCGAGGTGTTAGAGGTCTGAAGAAATTACACAGTGGAGTTACAAAATTCGGCAGATACTGAAGAAAAACAAGGAAAATTGAGAATTACCTCAAAGAGAAGCTCAGCAGAAGGCATCGACAGTGAGGCCACCCTTGAGCATGAACCAACAGTCAGACTCAGCAACCATTACGGTAGCACGCTTCAACCCGGTGGCAGTTTTTAATATTGCCCTCACCAGAGATCTCCCTTCACTCACTTGTACCCAAGCTTCATTATCACAAAAAAATAGAAATTAGAATACAAATACATGAATGTCAAAATGAAATATATAAAGAAGTAATACCGGAGAAGGTATAGAGCTTGTTGTTTTCCAAGTAGAGCTTGTGAGAGACACCGTCCTGGGAGTGGCTTCGTTTACGAGCCACCACGAATTTGTTGCCGTTTGATTGGTTTCGGTGTTGGATGATGGCATTCCCGAAAGTAGACCATCCTATCAAACCCTCATTTAACTCTGGGTTCTTGATTATTCCCCCGCCATACTGAGCCTTCTGGGGTTGTGCCAAACACTTACGTTGGCAACAAATATATTAAAAAAAATTAGTGTTTTAGCGTGAAATACATAATTAATTAAATATGGAAAGGGGGCACTTGTAATCATACGACACTGCCTTCGCTTTCATTAATCCTGCAAAACATGGGCTCTATTGATCTTACGTTCCTTTACTCATTCCATATAAAAAAGGAAATTAGACTTTTTTGAAATATTTTTAATTTTATTTTTGTAGATATTAAATTTTGTTCGGGTTAAATTAAATGCGCGAAATAAAATAAATTTACATTACCCTTATTTTAAAATACTTAAAAATCTTACCTTATATCCTAAGCCCAAAATTCCATGGCCCATTATATATAATTTTATATAGTAAAATATATATATATAAAAAATAATAATAAAAGTCTCAACTTCTTACTCACCAAGGCTCGGTTCTTATTGGATGAATCAATGCCTCATTCTCATTGGTTAAAAAAATTACATGGTGACTAAGGTCTTAATTTTCATTGGTTCTTATTTTAAGAGGATAAACTAAAAATACCCTTCATCACATATATAAATATATATTTCTACCCTAAAGAGAGAAACCACCAACTCTATTCTTTTATATCATTCGGCAAAACACCCCCTTCCCTTTTTTTCATTTCTTAAAAGTCCTCTACTGCCGCACCACCTTCAATCTCCATTTTTTTTATTTATTCTTCATCGAACCACTTTCACCCATTACCAACACCCATTTGAACCATTACTAAACCCTTGAATCGAGTTTCTCAATTCCAATAACAACACATGAAATTTGGTTGATCGAGCATAAATATTTGGGTTTTGGGTACATTCTTCCCTTTTCTTTTTACTTATGTATAATCCTCTTTTATAGTTCAATAAAAATGTGGATCATTTTATTAGTAACCTTTGTTGTTTATTTTAGTCTTTTTTTATGTGTTTTATTTTATTTTATTTTATTTGCATGTGATATGTATGTTATTTCACTTGTTGAATGTTGTTTAATTTACTATTAGCTTGTATGTTTACTTTATTATCATGATTTCATATTATCCCTTTTATAATATATTTTATTGTATATAGTATATAATATATAATTAAGGTATGTTTTCTTAAAAGCTTATACATGTAGTTTTTCATTTGGGTTTATTTTAAAAGTTTGGGCCTCTTGGTGCTTTGGGCTTAGTTTGCTTGCTTAGATTTAGTTTGGACTTTGTTTAGATGATTTTTGTGTTAGTTAAGGCCTTTAGATTAGTTTAAGAATTAATTTAACTAATTTAAGCCGTGTGCTCGTCCCATAGGGGCATGGTTTTAAATTAATAAGTTTAATTTAGGATTAATTTTAGAGCCATAGTTAGTCTTAAGGTTCGAATCAGTTTAATGAATTTAAATTTGCCTTTGGCTTATTGGGATAAATGTTAAATTCATTAAAATTGATTGAACATCTCTTAATTATCCTTTAAGATAAACTTGACATGGAAATTAGACTAACATTTTAATTTAAAGCTATGATTAATTAATTTGGCTTATTTTAAATAGTATTCTTGGCTTATTGGAATAGTAGTCTAAAATTAATCGAATTAATTATCATATCACAATATAACTCATAATTTATTAGGGTTCTCTAGCCTTTTAGGATTAATTAATTTAGGGTTAATATTACATTTACCTAGTTATTAATTAGAACATTAATTGAATTCTCATAATTTGGGCATTTTAGGTTATGACTTTTAGTGGGCCTTTTGTGTGTTTAGCTTTAAGCCTTTACTTGCCATTCATTTTATTTTTCATCATTTGGCCCATTTGGTTTACATGTTAATTAATTTAAATCATAGAAAGAGGTTTTCATTAATTCCGATATTTGTGTCGTAACAATACGAGCTTAAAGGATGTTGACCATATATTTGAATTAATCCTTACCGACTTAAGGTAGAATTAAAACTTGACAAAGTCATTACATCATTCCTTAACTGCTTGCACCATGCATAAAGGTGACGTGTGCGATTCGAACCATAAACTACCACGACAACCAGGCTTATATGATGCCAGTTTAGTCTATGGTTCGATGTATCGTCAACCTTATTAATTAAATGTCCAATTAATTTAAACCCACCAATTTGATAAAGCCCGTTCAATTAATGTTAATTTTCAATTAAGGTTAATTTTCAATTAAGGTCACCGAATTAAATTCTTTTCAAATTCTGTCAATTTCCTTCGATTAAAAGCAACAAATATTTTGGTACCGATTTTCAGGAGTGGTGGGGTTGCTAATCCTTCCCCACATGTAACCAACTTTCGAGCCCCTTTCAAAATGAATCTCTAGTTTTATGGTGTCCGGCCTACATTATCCAAGTGGCCGGTGGCGACTCCCAATTTTTTATCGATTTGCAAAATAAAAGAGATTTTCAAAATGAATCCCCATTTTAAGCTAAGATTTCAAGGAATTGATTTAGGGGATAATTAGTAGCTGACTTCTTCTTTAAAAATGCTTTGATACACTTGTGTTAAAAGAAATTTCAAAAGATGTCGTTACAGCATGTCGACTCCGCTGGGGATCAGTTTTGTTTTTTTAAAAACAAACAAAAAGAGAGTTAGGCCAAATAAAATATTTGTTGCTTATTAATGATGGAAAATTGTCGCAATTTCAATTGATTCTAGTAAGGTTGAATATTTCTTGAAAATGTAATTACAATTGAACGGGTTTTGATAATTGGTGGCCTTTGAATTAATTTTTCATTTAATTTCTATGGAATCACCGACATGTGTTGCACCATTTCATCAAGCTCTATACTCAAGCTCCATCCCTTAAGTGGGAGTGAAACGCCACTTACCCACGTGGGTAGCCTCCACTGGTCGGTAATTCACTTTCGGAATCTACCCTTTTAACACGTGAGCAACCCTCCACGTCACTAAGTCGTGATTTCCCTTGAACTGAAACCAATTCGCAAGCTTGTAATGAACCATAATTGGGGTTCTTGTTGCCTTAGTAGGTAATAAGGTAGGTTCGGATACCCCAATTAGAATCGAACCCATGTGTGTGAATTTATGAAGCCTACCCCTATTAGAGCCATGCGGATAATCTTAGCGAACTAGAATTCATGCGGTTAGGGTTCTTCCTTTATGTGCTTGCCTTTCATTCATTTTCCTCGTATTTATCTCTTCTTGTTTTTTTTAATTCATTATTCATCAGTTGACTAACTTTTTTTACTTGTCTTCCCCTTTCCCTTTGTACCTTTTTGTTTTACATACTTTGGCATATCATGAAGAGCACATTGAGTCAGAAATAGTCTGAAATTAAAGACTAGATTAATGAGAGGTTTGGTTCAAAACAATGATGAAAGGAATCACGACATACAAATATGGTCAAAATGAGAGCATTTACATGACAGGGGCAATGTTTCAGCTAGAGGTTCAAGTCAACAGTGTCAGCCGAAACCTTTGTGAACACAAGAGTTAATGATGTGTCCAAGTGGAACTTAGTGTGGAATGATTGGGATTCCGAGGCAAGAAGTTCTTTCAAAGATGAGAATAGCGACATCTCATATTCACTTGATGTTCCGATCGACCAACTGCCACTTCAAGAAGTGGTAGAGTTTTAGAACTACCTCCTATGGTTGTTTCACAATTGATGACTTTGATTTGACCCTAATAATTGAGGAGTCTCAAACCCTTGCAAGAAGATCAGCGAGAACCGCATCTACTCAAAGAATAAAGCTTTTTGGGGCAAGCTCGAAGGTTACCCGGGCACTTTTCCATCTTGGGTCGACAATCAAGTCTCGACTTAGAACGAGAAAGAATATTTTAGGTAGGAAGGAATTTTGGCCTTAGCTTCAGCACACCCTGAGATTGAGTTCAGCGAGACCCTTTTCAAAGAACAAGTCAAGTGTACCAAATGCCGACATTGGAGCGACTATAATTCGCCGCCTACACCACTTGGGGGCAAGAACAAGAATTGACACGTTTGTTAACTCCGATACAAGAGGCCACCCGGAAGTCACAATTCCTAGGGGAAGATGTTGCCAAGCTTCAGAACTATGCGGATGATGAATCCGGTGAGAGAAAAGACCGTTGACCTATATGCTAGCTTAGGACCATATGAGTAGTGGGTTTCCTTCGATTATTGTAATGAAATAATTTTCCTAATAATGCGAGCCGTTTAATGAGGATATTTGCCGAACTCAATGTTGCTCTTTGCATTCATGTTTTCATAGTAGCATTATTTTGTGTTGCCTTGATATTTTTGTTCAAATAATACTTTTTTTGTACATTCACATGCATTATATGCATCACTAACCGGGGAAAAACATTCACCTCAGAAAATATGAGTGAGAAGGGAATGACTTTTGACCAGTTTGACTCTAGAAATATGAATGACCTAGCAGCTAGGGTTGTTAAACTCGAACAACTTCATGAACAATTGGTTTGGAATCAAATGGAGAAAATATCATATGTGAAAAAGTTCTAAGAGGAAACAAATGGTTAAATCGATAAACTGATGGGTATGATGGCCAAAGAATAGGGCATGAAAGATGACCTTTTTGTGCAAGAAAATGGTGGGAATTGGGATTGTGACTTCACAGCGGAGCAGATTTTATCTGGTGAAGACCAAACTATCATCAACCAATATGAGGTAGAATGCACCGCTTCAGAGTGCCCTACCAAATTAGTGTCGGATAAGACTGAGAACCCTCTCTTGCAAATCCTATCCCAGCCAGCAAACGAAGAACTGAAAAAGTCAAAGCCACAAGATGAGAAAGGTACAATATGCAACGAGAAGATGAGGATGTCGACTACGCTATTTTCTGAATTTTCATTCGTGCAATCACATGATCAGCCTTTGGTGTCTGTGATCCCAAGACCTCATCAGCTGCCTGTCAGCCAAGCTTCTAAGGCTCAAGAAAAGAAGGAAGAATCGAAGGATGCCCAGTTTACTCCCAGTCTTTTCACTTGCCGAGATTTGTATTCCAAGTTGCTATACGCTCGATTGGTGGCACCTTGCTTTGTCAAAGCCCTGTAACCTCAATATCCGAGTTGGTTCAGTGAGAAAGATCATTGCGATTACCATGCCAGGACTCAGGGGCATTCCATCGAGAGGTGTGTAAGTTTTAAGTGTAAAGTTTAACATCTCCTAGATATCGGGGTATGTTTGAGATGATGAGTCCAGGTCTAAAGATTAATTTTCTAGATATGGCCAGTACTATGAAATTAAAAGAAGGTCGGGTTGCCTTATGGAAGGGGTGGATGAGACGGAGTTGCTGACATCGGCAAAATCTGAAAACATCAGCAGCCATTGAAATCATGATCGTTCCACAGGAAGCTTGATCCTGAACCTGCTTAAAAGGTCTGAAGTAGTTCTGAAAGAGTTCACAAAAGCAACAGGCCCTGATAATAGTGATATCTTCAAAGGAGGAGAGCCTTGCTTAAAAGAAAAAAGAGGAAAATAAAGCTAAAACACATGATGCAAGAGGGAGTGACAAGAGGACAAAGATGATATTCCCGATGACAAATTCGGAGCTGTTACCTCTATTAGTTCAGAACAAACTCTTGAGGCCATCTCCCCCGAAGCTGCATGCTTATTTCAATACTAATGTGTTTGGTGCCAGGGTTCCGTGCGAGTATCATCACAGTGACTTTGGCCATACAACAGAAGAGTGTGTGTTTCTAAAGGGCAAGATCTATAAACTTATTAAGAATGGAGGGCTTTCCTTTGAGAATGGAAAACAAAGGTTCAGAGAAAGAGGTCAAGTTTTTGAGAAAGTTTGAGGCATCGGGATGAACGACCAACGTTGCAAGGGTTAGGGATTTTTAGGGCATCCTATCCATATTTTTAGGTTTTTGTTTTATCTGTTTTTATGTGTGTTAATTTTGCTTTTGTTTACCTAAAAACAGTAGTAGTAATCATTTGTAAAGGTTTATGTTTGTTTGCTTTTGCTATTTCAACGAAAGGATGCTCTTTTCTTAAACATATATGTATATATTCTTTCTTACCCTCGTAGACCCTCGGATATTACATGCATGATGTGGCGTTTATTCTAATAAAAAGACCAATCGAATGTTGTGATAACGATGATGCGTGATTCCCCCTCAGTCCGCTCTGGTCAATAAAGCATGAGAAGCAAGATTACTACTCCTTCGATGATAAGAAAATCTCCTAGGAGAGCCCAAATAAGAGTTGCTTGAATGTGCCTCAAAAGGAAAATAATGTTTTTCAAAACAAAACAAAAGTTAATTAAATTTAAAGGGGTACTCCGCAATAGCAAAAAAGGCTAAATAAGGATGCTTTGCTCCACTTACTCCAATTGAGTTAAAAGCCTTGGCTATATGAGTAAGTTTTCAAATCATGACTATACCGAGTAACTCGGGGTATTATTGTGTGCTCCATCATTATTCTCGAGAAAAATGACTGTGATGAGTTGAATTCCCTTAAGAAAAGGAAATAAATGAATGAATTAAATAAGTCCCGGAGCATCTTGATGGAGCTGTGGGAGGAGAACAAATCTAATAAGGAGCTATGCTCCACATGTTCAATACCCTAGCGTCAGAGATGAATCCTTGAGGACACTGACACAATTTTGATTACAATCAGAAGTATGCACTTAAGTTTAAGAATTCTCAGAATGAAATTATCCACGTTTCATGGGCTAAATAAAAGTCAAAAAGCTTAAACCGTTTATGGAGGAAGATAATGAGAACTAGGAGGAGTAGTTTTCAGACAGATCAAGCAAGTACCATAATCATGAGGATGAACCAAGCAATCTAAAAGGGATCTCGCAAATAAGGCCACAACATTCAAAGACAAACTGTTGATCACCAGATGATTGAATCTAAGACGCTCATGCATTTGATATTCGGGGCATTCTATTCTTTTTTATTAATTTTGATTTTGTGTATTAACCTAAAAAGGGACATCCTTTGTTGAAATGATAATTAGCAAACCGATGTATAGATAAAAGGATAGAGAGAAAAAATGAAGGAAATAAAAAGAAGAAAAGAGAGAAATAGAAGAATAAGGTATCTCCGTGCTTTTTAGACTGGAGTTTAGGATGCAAGGTCAAGCGTTTACATGATCGACCCAATACATGCCTACCAGTGATCCTGAAGGGAATAACAGCAAGCCTTTATGCTACATAGTTCAAGAACCCAAAATGAGTATCTGTTGCAAGACCTTAGTTGGTTCAAGAAGATTAAGATCGAGTTTTATTGAAAATTCAGAGACTTGTGGGGCATGTTTTCAACCTAGATTTGAGAAGAAAGAAGGACCATACCAATGGGTCAAGGGTAAGTAACTTTTGAACCCGAGGAAGAGATGAAGTGCTGCTAAGATTAGGAAAAAGGGGCATCGATTTAGCCGTCTGAAGTTGGTCTGAAGATAACCAAAGCGTACAAGACGAAAGTTTATCAAGCGAGAGGGGTATACTTACATCCGCTTACAGCAAAACGAGTTGTGAAAGATGAAACAAATCTGGTAAAAATAGGGTTGACGATCATGAAGTTGGTCCTATATGAATTGTAGTGTATCACACGCTTAATGACTGTCCAAGTTAATCAGCTATCATTCCAAGCCATATTTCAGTCTTGGAATCCCGCTTTCTGTTAACGGGAAGGACCCAAAGTCTACAATTGAGGAGTATTCTGCTTTGCTTAATCAGAAGAGTGTTAACAAGGGCTGGGTTTCCATAAAGCCGTCGAAGTCCTATGATTATCCTTTGAAGCTTAGAACTTTAGCCAGAATGAGTGAATATTGGGGCAAAGGTTTAACTCAGAATCGTGGAAATATCACCACCTTGTCATGGGAATGTGTCTACACACCCAAAAGAGGTCATGGAAACGGATTTGTTCATAATGGAGATTTATAGCTCAATCATCTTCAAGAATCTTGGGTGGCTGAGATGCTGCTATTTTGGTCTTGTTCGAGCATTTGACAATGAAAGCTTTTTTGCAGCTTCAAATCAAGGGTCTATACAATTGACCTAGTATGATTTATCAGTAATTACAAAGAGAATAATTGCAAGATCCCCAACGCTAGACTGGTCAGAGATTTGAGAATGAGGATAATTTGGAAATCAGGGGAGCCTGAGTTCACTCGAAACAAGGAAATTGTAGAAGGCTCATCGCGAAGAGTCCATAAAGAAGCAATAGTTAAGCTCGAGTTAAGTGAGGGTATTGTTATTTTGACCGGTGTAACTCAGCATCTCTTTTCAAGGAGAAACAAAGGAGGAAGATTCAGTACCGAAGAAATAAGGAAGACCGGACCCTATGAAAATAAGAAAGGTTTAGAAGATTTAAGGGCATGTGTTCACTCTAATGTTGAGAATGAAGAGGGCTCGTCATGAAGAGTCAATGAAAGGGAGATAACGAAACCCAAGTTGAGGTAGGGTAGTGCTTGAGAGGCAACAAATTTTAGTCTAATCAGTATAAGCCAGCCATATCCTTTCAAGATAAGATAAAAATGAAGACTTAGCAAAGATAGAAAGCTTGTGGAAGTTAAGGGTGATTGACCAGAAAGTGAGGATTTTTCCCCGGTATCTCTAAAAATGACTCCATTCATGCATCATATTTAGTTAGACATCCCTAGGATAGGAACTTGCTAACTCACATCATCAAATCATTTTGGTTGTTCCTGGAAGATTCAAAGATTGAAAATTTTTTTGACTTGAAACTCCCTGTTTGGAGAAGTAAACCTCTGTAAAGACTACGAGTCCCTGGTGAAAAGGACTCGCCCGACAAAGATTTGAAGAGTTCCTAAGGAAAATAACTGTTCAGACACCAACCTTGATAGAGAAGAAGTTCAAAGTGAGGAGAACTTGTTCATATTCAAGAAGAATCCATAATGAGAAGACTTCACCAGCATTTATGAAGGTTGAAGAAATTCGGAATGAGAAGAACAACTCCAAACCTCAAATTCTGGTAGAAGATCAAAGAATTTCATAGTAAGGAGAACAATTTTGAGCTTTGGCCACTAGTTTATTTCTAGTCAAGACTTCTGGGCCATCAGAGAACCTTTCTAGCATGACATTGAAATGCCAACTTAACAGAAATCGGGGCATAGAGGGATTTACAATTGGAAGAGTCGGCCAGAGAAAAGCGAGAGTTTCGAAAGAACTTGCAAGGAAGCGTCATAAGATTAGCGCTTGTTCCAAGACATGAAAGGAATCTGCCAAGGCTAAGGCGGGAGGACATCGGATGCAAAATGGATAAAATTTGCCGAGAAAGGAGAACGAAGGTCTCTTATGAGGAAACCCAAAGGGATTAGAGGCGAAAACCCACAAGGGCCTCTAGAAAAAAAAAGAAGAAAAAGAATGAGAGAAAAGAAAAAAAAGAGAAATAGAAAAAGGGAAATAGAAAAGAGAAAAAGAAAGAGAGCAAAAGGAAAAGGAAAAAGAGAGAGACAAAAGAGGGAGAGAAAAAGAA
Source organism: Hibiscus mutabilis (assembly GCA_019671005.1). NCBI lineage: Eukaryota > Viridiplantae > Streptophyta > Magnoliopsida > Malvales > Malvaceae > Hibiscus > Hibiscus mutabilis. Next base: position 17,334,613 of record CM033735.1, on the reverse strand, counting down.
AAAAGAGAAAAGAAAGAAAAAAAAGAAAGAAAAAAGAAAGAAAAAAAGAAAACAAAAAAAAGAAAAAGAAATAAAAAAGAAGAATAATCTCCAGAGAGAAAACCTGTAAAGGCGCTTTAGAGCAAGAGATTCAGAAAGTCAAGAAAAAGAAAGGACATAAAGGACTACAGAGCGAAAGAGGCTGATACTCATAGCTCGGGGTTCTATAGCGAATGAGACAGATACTCAGAGCTCAAAGATTTCAAGCGTAGGATTTCAAACTCACCACACCAATATTTTAGAGCAAAAGAGGTAGATACTCAAAGCTCAAAGATTTTAGGCGAAAGATTTCAAACTTGCCGTATTAGTACTGCAGAGCGGAGGAGGCAGATACTCATAGTTCAGAGTTTGGAGTTTTTAGAGCGAATAAGGCAGATACTCAAAGCTCAAGGATTTTAGGCGTAGAGTTTCAAACTCGCCGTATTAGAACTATCGAGCGGAGGAGGCAGATACTCATAGCTTAGGGATTTTGGAGCAAAAAGGGCAGATACCCGTAGCTCAAAGGCTTTGGGGCAAAAGAGGCAGATACTTATAGCTCCATGCTGTAGGGAGAGAAAGAGTGAACAGTTCTATATAGGAGGAACTCGAAGCTCGGAATCTCCTAACAAGGAAATAGGACAAAATTAATGCTTATGGTCTTTGCTTTATTCTTGTTCCATAAGTATAAGCAAAGAGGGACAACTAAAGACACTAAATTTTGTCCGGGTTAAATTAAATACTCGAAATAAAATAAATCCACACTACCCTTTTTTAAAATACCCAAAAATCTTACCCTATACCCTAAGCCCAAAATTTCATGGCCCATTATATATAATTTTATATAGTAAAATAATATATACAAAAGAAATAATAAAAATCCCAACTCCTTACTCACCAAGGCTTGGTTCTCATTGGATGAATCAATGCCTCATTCCCATTGGTTAAAAAAACTACTTGGTGACCAAGGTCTTAATTTTTATTGGTTCTTATTTTAAGGGGATAAACCAAAAATACCATTCATCACACATATACATATATATATTTCTACCCTAAAGAGAGAAACCACTAACCCTATTCTTTTATATCATTCGGCAAAACACCCCTTTCCCTTTTTTTCATTTCTTAAAAGACCTCCACTGCCGCACCACCTTCAATCTCCATTTTTTATTTATTCTTCATCGAACCACTTTCACCCACTACCAACACCCATTTGAACCATTACTAGACCCTTGAATCGAGTTTCTCAACCCCAATAACAACACATGAAATTTGGTTGATCGAGCATAAATATTTGGGTTTTGGGTAAATTCTTCCCTTTTCTTTTTATTTATGTATAATCATTTTTTATAGTTCAATGAAAACGTGGATGATTTTATTGGTAACCTTTGTTGTTTATTTTAGTCTCTTTTTTATGTGTTTTATTTTATTTTATTTGCTTGTGATATGTATGTTATTTCACTTGTTGAATGTTGTTTAATTTACTATTAGCTTGTATGTTTACTTTATTATCATGATTTCATATTATCCCTTTTATAATATATTTTCTTGTATATAGTATATAATATATAATTAAGGTATGTTTTCTTAAAAGCATATACATGTGGTTTTTCATTTGGGTTTAATTTAAAAGTTTAGGCCTCTTGGCTCTTTGGGCTAAGTTTGCTTGCTTAGATTTAGTTTGGGCCTTGTTTAGATGAGTTTTGTGTTAGTTAAGGCCTTTGGATTAGTTTAGGAATTAATTTAATTACTTTAAGCCATGTGCTCGTCTCATAGGGGCATGGTTTTAAATTAATTAGATTAATTTAGGATTAATTTTAGAGTCGTAGTTAGTCTTAAGGTTCGAATCAGTTTAATGAATTTAAATTTGCCTTTGGCTTATTGAGATAAATGTTAAATTCATTAAAATTGGTTGAACACCTCTTAATTATCTTTTAAGATAAAATTGACATAGAAATTAGACTAACATTTTAACTTAAAGCTATGATTAATTAATTTGACTTATTTTAAATAATATTCTTGGCTTATTGGAATACTAATTTAAAATTAATCGAATTAATTGTCACATCACAATATAACTCATAATTTATTAGGGTTCTCTAGCCATTTTAGGATTAATTAATTTAGGGTTAATATTAGATTTACCTAGTTATTAATTAGAACATTAATTGAATTCTCATAATTTGGGCCTTTTAGGTTAGGGCTTTTAGTGGGTCTTTTGTGTGTTTAGCTTAAAGCCTTTACTTGCCATTCATTTTATTTGTCATCATTTGGCCCATTTGGTTTACATGTTAATTAATTTAAATCATAGAAAGAGAGGGATTCATTAATTCTGATATTTGTGTCGTAACAGTACAAGCTTAAAGGATGTTGACCATATATTTGAATTAATCCTTACCGACTCAAGGTAGAGTTAAAACTTGGCAAAGTCATTACATCATTCCTTAACTGCTTGCACCATGCATAAAGGTGATGTGCGAGATTCGAACCATAAACTAACACGGCAATCAGGCTTATATGATGTTAGTTTAGTCCATAGTCCGATGTATCGTCAACCTTGTTAATTAAATGTCCAATTAATTTAAACCCACCAATTTGATAAAGCCCGTTCAATTAAGGTTAATTTTCAATTAAGGTCACCGAATTAAATTCTTTTCAAATTCCGACAATATCCTTCGATTAAAAGCAACAAATATTTTGGTACCGATTTTCGGGCGTGGTGGGGTTGCTAATCCTTCCCCACACGTAACCAACTCCCTAGCCCCTTTCAAAATGAATCTCTGGTTTTATGGTGTCCGACCTACCTTATCCAAGTGGCCGGTGTTGACTCCCAAGCTTTTATCGATTTGCAAAATAAAAGAGATTTTCAAAATGAATCCCCATTTTTAAGCTAAGATTTCAAGGAATTGATTTAGGGGATAATTAGTAGCTGACTTCTTCTTTAAAAATGCTTTGATACACTTGTGTTAAAAGAAATTTCAAAAGACGTCGTTACAATTTCATGCTAGTATTTATTCTATTTTTTAATCCTTGATAAAATTTAATGACACCTTAAAGATAAATTGTTCAGATCTTTTAGTAAAATCGTTTTTTCCTACTAAAACTACTCCTTGAAGTCAGGAATTAAGTTTTTTTTTTTAATTTCATGTTACTATCATATTCTATTAAATATAACTAATTTAATACATTTTTTGGGCAATATGTGTGTGTGTGGGTGGGTGGGGGGGGGGGGGTAACCAAATCTGCAAACAGCATCCATAATGGTAACAACAGAAGCAAAATCCCTTTCTTCCAAACCTCCATTGCCGTGTAAACTTTTTTTTTATCCTGAAAACATTTTAATAGACAAAAAAGAATCAATCACATTATTCTTAAAAGAATAGTTAAGTGAAGCCCACGATGAATTTATTAAATAATGATTAATAATAACTAGATATGAAACTCTTTTTTTGCCCAGCATGGATATGAAACTGTTATATTTATTATTTAAAATTCTTTTTTAAATAAAATATTTCATAGAACGTCATATCAAGCCCTAAATATTAATTATTTTAAAATTTTAATATGATTATATAGTAGTATTTATTTTTTACTCGTAGTCTTTTGAAAACTCACATCATATATGGGTCTCCTAAGAATAATAATGCTCCATTTGTTACGGGAACCACTCAACCGGTTCACTCAAAAAATAATGTTATAAAAAACGACTTCCAATAGGTGAGAAACAGCATATGTTTAAAACTAATAGTTGATAATATATTTACAAGAGATTTGTAAAAACTAAGAGCTGATACTTGAGACTGAAAGAGAGCTGCGATTACAATTGGGTGAGAAGGTTAGGACTGTATGGTTATATGGGAACTTCTAAAAAGAGACCCGCTAAAAAGAGGTTAAAAAAGGCGGGTACACAAATCTTTACAAATATTTGTAAGGAATTATGCATATGTACCGAAATTATTACAAAAATAATAAGAAATTCGGTATATACATAAATGCTTACCACTTTTATGTACATACCGAAATTCTTACAAAAGTAATAAACATTTGTGTATATACCGAATTTTTTACTGTTTTTTAAGAATTTCGGTACATATGCATAAATTCTTACAAAAGTGATAAGCATTTATGTATATACCGAATTTCTTATTGTTTTTGTAAGAATTTCGGTACATATGCATAAATCCTTATAAGTATTTGTAAGGATTTGTGTACCTGCATTTTTTAACCTCTTTTTAGCGGGCATCTTTTTAGAATTTCCCATGGTTATATATGTATATAGTTTGATACAGTTTTTGAAACACACCTTTGCATTCTTTTTAGAGTGAGAGAATGGTTATATATTTAGGAAAGAAATTGATTTTTATTCTTGTAATTGTAAATGTATTTTAAAAAATACCAATCAATGCAAAGTCGTATTTGCTAATGTTAAACTTTTTTGAATAATTTTATAACATATTTAGAGGAAAGTATTTTTCTTCTTTAACAAATAACACTTCTTCTCTTGATCCCAATAAATCTCGTTTATAAAATTCTGAAATTTTCACCAAATAAAGTTAATGATTATTCATATTAATTAAAGGATAATTATTTGATATACTAGGCGGTAGAAATTTTTATTTTCCACAAGCGTCTTAGTTTTAGAGTTTAGGGATTAGGTTTAAGGTGTAGGGTTTATGGGTTTAGTAGTTTAGAATTTAGTAATTGTGAATAGAATTTAGGGTTTAGGGTTATAATTAATGTTTATATGTTAAAACCTAAATCCTCAACATATTATCCTAAAACTTTAACCCTAACTTCTAAACCCTAAATCATAACCCTAAACCCTAATTCAAACCATTGCCCCCTAAATTCCAAACCCCTACACCCTTAAACTAAGTCCATATACCCTAAAATTAAGGCCTTTGTGAAAAATAAAAAGTTTCCACCACTAGTGCATTGAATATAAATCCTTAATTAAATAGTGTATCTATAATAATACTAACCAATTTAAATTTTTTAATCAAATTTTAACCCTAAATTTTGAACAATGACATCTAGATTTTATTAATCAATATGAAAGATATTACATATACATTGCATCAAAAAGAGAAAAAAAAGGACTAGTCCACTAAAAATCTCATACAAAGATGCAAAGAAAAGTAAACCCTTTCATGGAGATTAGCATACCATCAAAACCCATAAACCTTCATAAATCTCCTTGTCTCTAGCCAAACGAGACGTTTTACAGAATGAAAAAGAGTGGTGAGCTAACCAAACTATCAGACAGATTGCTCCGTTACACAGTTCTGATTACATCGGCTAACAAACCATCAAATGAGTGGGGATCAATCTTTTCTATGACCACTAACAAAATAAAATCAAAAAGCTAGCGCCGTGATGATCTCTATACGAGCACCAAACGGTCGTTACGGTATGCTGAAATCGTGCCAAACGACAAATGAAACAAACCATAAAATCCAATGAAAACCGTGCGCAAAGGTAGAGGAAACATGTGCCACGAGAACATAGATTTTTATTAAAGTTAAAAAAACAAAACATGAAATAGCAAGAAAAATAATAAACACCGGTTGTTGACAACCAGTACTAAAACTAGTTGCCGCCACCGGTTGAGCAAAAAGAAAATAAAAAAAAACTTGTGGCAGCTATAAAGAGAAAACTCAACCAACCCTAAATTTTGAATCTGATATTCGAGTTACATTATTTCACAAGTTGATTTAAGTTTTAGGGTATGTTTTATTTAACCATATGTCCGTTTAATTTGTTGTTTCTCGCGATGTCCTAGTTTTAATTTTTGAATCATATGAATTAACCATATATGAGTTTTTTTGAATAGTCTAAAAGTGATTAGAATGTAGTATTTGTTCATACATATTCTTAACCCTTTGACAATACGCATACGTCTTGTAGACAAAGTAATTTGAACATGTGTCTCCTATGATGAACATCATCTGCTTTTTTACCGGAATAATTGTTGAGTTCCATATATGAGTTTTTTAGATATATTTACAATAAATTAATCATATTGCCAATTAAAAAAATAATCAGATGATTTTTTTAGATATTCTTCAAAAGTGAGATTTCCTAGATTTAAACGTTGATTATTTACTTAAAAATGATTTCTGGCGAAATTCCCATATCATTCCGTAAATACCAATAAAGATATTGTTTTCCAAATTTATGTAGAAATTAATATATTTAATATCAGAAAGTAAAAACAAAAGATTTTTTGCAAATATAAATGCGAAACCGTTATTTAAGTCAAATCAAGAAAATAAAAGATTACGACAATTACAAAAAAGCTTGATCGTTAAATAAGTGCTCATACTATATTGTTTTTTCAGTTAGATGTTTAAACTTTATTTTAAACTAAATATGTTCTAACGTTTTCAACGTTACTTAAATAGGCGCCCCACCGTTACTGTCCGTTAATTTTACTGCTTACTTTTGTTATCTGATCTTCATAAATTTTCGAAATTATATTTAAAAATATATAAAAAATTAAATAAACAAAATAACTTCAAAATTCAAAAAAATAGCCCCAAATCTTAAAATCCCTAACAGCCCAAACCCCAAATCCCGATTTGACATGATTTCACCGCCGATTGTTATGTCGCCGCCCATTACATCCATCGCTGGACCATCATTACCATTTACCCTATCACCTCGTCACCAGAAAATCGACCGACGTGTGCGAAACGTTGAAATCGTTGAATGGTTCGTTCGAATGATTCACGATGAACAGTGGCATAACAGGCGATAAACAGTGTGTAGGTCATTCCGTGAAAGGGAGGGCGCTTCATTCCGTCACTGTGGAAGTGGTCGTATTTGGGGGTTTAGGGATTTGGAAACTATTTTAGGATTTTTTAAAAATTTCAGGATATTTAAAAAATTCTGATTTATTTTTTAAAAATAAAATTCAAAAAATATTTAATTTTGCCACGTGTTTGATTTTGGTTGGATAACGAAAAAAAATTAACTTCATTACAGCCAAACCTTAAATGGGTCATGGAATAAAACGTTAGGCACCTATTTTGCCCAAAATATAGTTTAGGCACCTAATTGGAAAAGAGTATAGTTTAGCACTTATTTGACGGTTAAGCCTTACAAAAAAAGATAAAAATAATATTTTAGTGAATGCGCACGGGAGAAAGTCAATATTGGGATTGGAGGTATTTTAAAAATAGGGACAATTTTATAATTAATCAGTTTTTTAAAAAAATATATATTTCACCTTCATCTTTTCCTAATCTAAGTTTTCTCTCAATATTTTTGCGTCACCTTCTTCTTTTCCTAACCTAAGTTTTCTTTTTTTTGTGTTGCCTTCCTCTATTCCTTTGATTTTTGCTTAGCCGGTGGCAACACCAATTTTAATGTTGATTGTTGACCACCAGTGTTTACTATTTTCCTTGTTTTTTTTCATACTATGTCCTTTGTTTTTTTCTTGAAATTTTTTCAATTTTGAATAAAAATTTATGCTTTTGTGACACGCTTTCTCTCTGCTCTTGTGTCACAATCCTTATGACTTTTGGTACATTTTTTACATACATTTGTGATCGTTTTGGTGGTCACAAAAGCCCTCGCGACATCTATTTTCTAATTGGTTTGTCGGTGGTCACATATAGTAAGATCCAATCTTTGGTAAAAGGTTGTTTGCCGATATAATCAGAATTGTGTAGCGAACCAGCTTGCCATATAGTTTAGTTCACTCCCACTCATTTATATCACTTCGTAAAGCATCTCGTTCGACAGAGACAAGGAATTTTATGAGCTCCTCATAGCCCCAAATATCTCCGTCCCTGAACGTATATGCATCTTGCATGTTGTGGATGAACTTGACACATTCATGTATACATGATATTCATTGTACTATGACATTTGATATTCAGGACATTCGTGTATGCATAATATTCAGGGACGGGGCCAGGATTGAGCATTTATAGGGGCCAAAATATTGAATTTAAAAAATACAAGGGTTTATTAAGTATTTAAAACTCAAAATTCATGGGGCAATGCCTAATTTGTCGAATATTTAAACTTATAAGGACTTAAATTGATATTAGACCAAAAAAATTGATAATGCGGCCTCATTATTTTTTGTTCAATCCATAAACCCCAAAAAATTGATAATGCGGGCTCAGTATTTAAAAAATACAAGGGTTTATTAAGTATTTAAAACTCAAAATTCATGGGGCAATGCCTAATTTGTCGAATATTTAAACTTATAAGGACTTAAATTGATATTATACTAAAAAACTGATAATGCGGGCTCATTATTTTTTGTTTAATCTATACTTGATCATATATTTAATACACTATTGTATTTTTTAATTTGAACATTTATTTTTACAGGGACCAAATGATAATTAGATCAAAATTGATTGAATATATTAATTTTATAACAGGGGCCGGGGCCCAAGGGAGCTCCGTCCCTGATAATATTCATTGATATATTGATATCTGTAATACCCAAATTTAATCCGGGCCATATATATATATATATATATATATATATATATATATATATATATATATATATATATATATATATATATGTTTCACTATACGTATGACCAAATAATAATGAGTAATAATAATTCTTTCTAATAAAAATAATTCTCAAATATCCGAACAATAAAAATAGTCTATTAAATAAAAATAATTCCTTAATATCCATTTACATTCTTAAAAACCCAACTAGTTACAATTCTTATGCCCATTTTGAAAGACAAAACTGATCAAAGAAATACAAGGGCCTGGCTGTGTTTCTTTTCCCCGCCTAAAGATGCCACGTGTCGAGCCAAGACTGGTCAGCAAGCCCTTCACAGGGATTGATTCCCTCAGCTCACGTCACCTTTTGACCAGCTATAAATACCTGTAAAGAGAGAGAAAAACAGTTAATAATAGCCAATTATTAAGTCATCATTAAAGTCAGTAATAATTGAGAGAGAGAGGGAATACGAAAGGTTACCAGAAGGGAAAACGCTCAGAGAAGACGATCATAATAGCTTCCTCACCGTCAGAGGTTCGCCGAAGTTGTCGATACGCATCCGGAGGTATATTTCCACCTTTATTCTTTCTTTTCCTACAATTAAATAAGCAGAAACAATTAAATCAAAGTCCTCAAACATTTAAAATCAGTGATAGCAGTGTCTAAAACCTAAGTAGATCCTAAATCTAAAGTCAGTAACCTAAAAACTCTAGATCTAAAACAAAGATTAAATCTGAAAATAAAAGAAGGTTCAGATCACTTATCTGAAGTTTGTCACTGTGTACGCTGCCGGAGTTGAGACTGGAGTCAGAAGAGAGTTAGGCTTCAAGGCAGAGTCGAAAATGATAGAGATAGGCCTATGGTTTTGGGTAGATAGTTTAGGAATGGGAGAAGGGGGCCAATTCTGATAAATCTGGGGTTAGATTAGGGTTTAGGACTAAAAATGAGTTTTTTGAAGTTTTTAGGGTTTTGGCAGTGGCCTAAAATTGCTCTGGCAACAAAACACGGTGGCCGGAAAGAGGTTAGGGAAGACCAGAGTTAGGCCAGACGGTGGCCGGAGAAATTTGGTTTATTGGAAGGGATGATCGGAGGTAACAACCAGTGGCCGGCGTCGCCTCTGACGGCTGAGAAATAGGTCGGGGTTAGGGTTTAGTGGCGGTTGAAGATCGAATGGGAGAAAGATGATGAATATCAGATGAATTTTAAGGGGTTTTATGGGTTTTGATCGAAGACAAACAAGGAAGGGGAAGGATTTTGTGTTGCTGATGGATTAAATGAAAGAAAATATGAAGAACAAGGATGAATTCAAGGGTTTTGATCGAAAGTTTGATAGATTTCTGGGTTTGGCTTGTTATAATTGAGAGGATTTAGTGGGAGAGAAGAATGAGGAGATAGAGTGGGACGGGAGAAATGGCTGAGTTGACCTGGTTTTTGGCTCTTTTAAGGGTGAGTCGGCATGGCACCGTTTTGGTGTCGGGTCAAAAAGATCCATGCCTTGCTAAGCGGGTATAGATACGGGGCCATGACCCGACTCAGGGTCTGAAGGCCGGTTTGGGGAGTTTGAGGTTTAAGCAGGACGGTTCGGTTTGTTATAAGCCGGTCTAGGTCTTTTAACATGTTTAGGTTTGGGCTCTTTAGTTTGTCATGTTTTACATTTTAGTCACCTAATTCCTTGTAATTTAGCCTTCCAGTTTTCAATTTGGTCTTGAGCAGTTTAATTTCTTTATTTTAACTGCCTTTAATTTAATTAATTTAATTGTTTGTATATTGCATGCTTTTAAATGATCATGTAGTATAATTGTTTAGAGAACCTTCAATACCCTTAGTATAATTAGAGCCCTTAGAATTAAGTTCCTTAATTAGAATGATTTAAAATTGAAAGAGGAAGATCATTGTAGAAAATAAATGAATATTAAATGATTACTTTAATGCCCTAAGTTGATTAATATCACATTGTATTGTGATGTTATTCAAAGGGGGTATTTTAGTGAAATATTTAATATTTTATTTTAACCTAGAATATGGTAATTACGCATAATTAGATAATTTGTTTAGTAAAATTGAAATTAGGATCAAATAACTAGCATCATAAATATTAGGAATATTGTTACTTTTGGGCCTAATATGGATAGTGCCCAATCATTTGGGTGTTACCTAACAGGTGCAAAAATTAATAATATTCATAGAATTTTAATTAATCAATGAATTGAAGTCCAAATTAGGTTTTTACTTAAAATTAACCACAAAATAATTTGTCATGCATTTAAACCTTTTGTGTTGAGATACATTTTTGAGTATGCATCGAAGCTTCCTAACGTAACTGGACACTTCAAAAATTCATATTTGTTTAAAAATGTATTTTCTTACAAAAGGATATTCTCATTTAGAATGAAATTCAATTAGCAATTAATGATCAAATTAAATTCATTTTATTACTCGAAAATGCCAAAATGCCACATAGAATTAAAAAGGTACCGATAATGGGCGTTTGTGGGGGTGCTAATCCTTTCCCACACGTAATCAACTCCCGAACCCAATTCATTTTAAAATGAATCTCTGGTTGCTTTTATGGTGTCCGGTCTACCAAAGTGACCGGTGGCGACTCCAAATTGGTTTTTAAGAATTAAATAATGGATTTAATATGGAAGAACCTTAATTTTCAAGACTTAACAAATTAAAATGAATAAAACCCCGATTCTCCAAAAAGATTAATCGTCAGGCCATTTCTACACTTTGATTTCAAAAAAATGGTCGTGACAGCTTGGCCAATCCGTTGGGGACTAAAAAAGAGAGTCAGACCTAAATAATTAGTTTCATGGGGCATTTTGGCATTCCAAGCAATAATTTGAATTTAATTTCTTCTGAGAATTATTGGATGAATTTTCAAGAAGAATGGGGGTAGCTTTTGTGAATGATATATCTGACATTCATGCATAAGCTCTCGACCCGGGCTTTTCAAGCTTAAGTGGGAGAAAAACATTATTCGACGTGATGCTCTCCAGCCCCGAGTTTGGATTTTTGTCTTCTTCCTGTATACTAACCTTATGCGTTGTAAGGGACCTATACCACCGAATCGATGTCTTACTATCGCAGTAGACGGTAACGACAATTCGGAAACCCAAATTCTAAAACCAAGCCCACATTTTGTATTAGGAACCTACCCCACTAGAGCCAGATATGGACCTAGGACATGTGCTGCCAATTTAAATACATTTCTCTGGTTATTCTTCCTTGCTAAAGCATTTGGTTCCTAAGTTAATACTTGCTTATTTATTTGATTTTTATATTAATTTCCAATTACTAACATGTTTTTTTTTTGTTTTTGTTTTTGCTCTTGTTTTGTTAAACCTTGTCATTTGTATTTATTTTGGCATCGTTTTAAGAAACAATTAATTAGAAGTATTCGAAATGTCTAGAGGGGTTAAGATCGGGGAAGATAACACTACAATCTGGATATGGTCAGAATAGACTCGACACGAGAAGGAGGACAGTTTGCGCGTGGGTGATGTGTCACAGATGAAAGGTCAGTGTAAACTAAACACCAACCAGAATGCTTGCCTGCAAGAAGTAAAGGAATTATAGGACCAATGGGGAAGTGAAATGAAAGAAGCATTTAGGAAATAATTTGGAGACATAGCTTTGTTTCTAAGTGTTAAAGTGGACCAATAATTACTCAGAGCCATGTCACAATCCTGGAATCTCGCATACAATTGTTTCACTTTCGGTCAAGTCGATATGACACCCACTCTTGAAGAATATGAGGTACTGGTTAATTTCCAACCATTCATAGTGACAAGATATACACAAGACCTGGAAACAGTTCGGGTTTTAAGAAGAAGTTAGCACTAATCACCGGAAAGACAAAGAAGTGGTGGGATACAAAAATTGCCAACAGTGACAGCACAGATCAGAATGAGGACAAACAACGAGTGAATTGGAGAGTCCTAAAAGAATTGGTAGTTACAAGTAGAGATGAACCAGCCAGAGCAAGAAGTTTATATGCTTTGTGCATATATGGGTTAGTTATATTCCCGAGAACTCCGAAGCATGTAGATTCATCCACTACGAGACTATTTGAGCGACTGAAAAAGGTGTGAACCTGATTCCCGCTATTCTAACCAAGATATATAGGCCATTGACTGCATGCAAGAAATCGAGGGAAGGAAGGTTTTGGGGATATGCACAGCTGTTGGAAATCTAGTTCAGAGGTCACAAGTGGGACACACCGTATAGAGCTACAAAGTATCTTACCTCTTATTCACCGATAGAAGAATATATGACAGGCTGTCCTTTGGAGAGAAAGGATGAGAAAAAGTGGGAGGAGGGTTTCAAAAGCTTGAAAGATACTGATGTTGTATGGAGGGCACCTTGGTTTCACAAAGGGGTGGCGTTATTGTATAGATGTGGGGACAAGGATTGGGTCCCATTACCTGGAATTTGAGGAGGAACAACTTATTGTCCCTTGCTTGTATCAAGACAATTTGGTTCGAGGCAGTTCATACCAGTTACAGCGGGAATGGCGAAATTTGAGTATGCTCACAAGACCAAAGATTACAAAGGGATTGTAGTGCAAACGGGGAAGGCATGGGAAAAACCAAGAAGAGTTCAGTTGTATCAGGAGCTAGAAAAGATGACGGGATATGAGGAGTGGAGAGCGCAAAGGGTGAATGATACAACATTTCAGAAGATGCCAGAGAATGTAGGACCGTCCGCTCGATCAGTTACAGAAGCACCATTAACACTAGAAAAACTCAAGCATGATCAGGAGTTAGATTTAAAGAAATACGAGAAGAGGATCAATGACCTTACAGAGGAGTTAACAATGGCAAAGTATCAAATAACTATTCATGAAGGACAAGAGAAAAAGTTGATTGCACAAAACAAGAAGATTGGCCAAGATTTAAAAGAGTTACAAGAGATTCATAATGATTATAAAGCTAAGCAAAAAGGGACAATATGAGACTTATTAGAAAAGTTGGAAAACATGAAGAAGGAACGAAATGATTATGAGAAGCTGTACAGAAAGAAGTCCCGAGAAAGCAATGAAGCAAATAACAAGGAAAAGAAGAACATAGAAGATGAGTAAGCCAGAAATTTTGATCTGGCAAGATAGGTGACATAGCTAGAGGAGTTAGTGACAAGATATCACAATGAAGATAGGGTTCAGATGGAGCACAAGAAGGAAGGATTACAGAAGAGGATATAAGAATTGAAAAATGAAGTGTAGACATTGAAAGGAAAACTTGCAAGCTATGAAGGAACGTTATATCAAGACAGTGGGGTATGGAAAAACAAATATGAAGCTGCGCAACGCACTATCCAGAATCAGAATAATGAGTTGGTGAATTTCAAAGATCAGGTTAGGAGTATAGCTTCATATGTGCAGATACTCTCAAGGCAAACTACGACACTGCTGAAGCAACCGAACGTCGAGCTGGAATATGGAGAGGCCATTGCAAGCTGCATGAGTTGACCAACTTAGGAGTTAGGGCTAGTAGCTTCCTATAGAAGGAGTTGTTTTATTTACTGTATTTGAACTTTCTAATGAATGGATGTTTCTAAAGATTGTTTCTTAAAACTTGATGCCTTGTTTGCATACACGCATTCATGCATCTGCATAATCATGCAAAGTTATTTTGCGAAATCTTTGGCTTAACAAAGAAAGTTTCATTCCGGAGAGAGTTTTCTTTAAGCCGCAATCATTCCACATTCTTATGAAACCAGTTTACGTTCAAAGACTATGGTTGTTGAAGATCGAGTTGCAAGTCTAGAAAATGATCAAGCGGAAACACAAAACTGCTTCGACAGAATGGAGCAATCTATGAAGGATTATTTTGCTCAGACCCAAAGAGAGATCATCAATCAGCTGACTGCTCTGTTGGGGCCAAATGAGTCAGGAATGGCTAAAATACTTGAAGGTGCTTCCAATGAAATAAATGACCAAGCAGAAACCACATCTCACATAAGGGTGCCACCTGAAGGACCTCCGCCTGCGAAGAAGGTCCAAATTAATCTGATAGGAGCAACACCAAACAATCCAGTAAATATTAGGGCAAATTTTGGAAGCAATGACAATGTCCCTGATCTGAATACCTTGAACGAGATAGAGAAAATTCATGCTGAGATTGAGAAGAAGTATGAGGAGCACTGTAAGGCACTAGAAGATCATTTGTTGGAATTGCAGAAGGTAAATGAAGCAGGACCTGGTGCAGTTGAGATGACTTTAGTGGCTGACTTAATACTCCCACTAAAGTTTAAAATGCCAGATCTTGAAAAGTATGATGGGACTACTTACCCGAGAGCTCATCTCACAATGTAGTGTCGAAAGATAGCTGCTCACTTGAAGGATTAAAAGTTGTTGATACATTGCTTCCAGGATAGTTTGATCGGTTCGGTTGCTCGATGGTACACACAGCTAAGTCGTGTAAATATTCGTTCATGGAATGACCTTTCTGGCGCTTTCGTGGAACATTATAAGCATGTTATAGAGATGGTTCCTAGCCGTGTAATGTTGCAGAGTATGGAACAAAGAAATAATGAGACACTTCGACAATATGCTTAAAGATGGAGGGATGTAGCGGCACAGGTCCAACCTACATTGATGGAAAGTGAGGTTGTCCATATGTTTGTGCAGACTTTGAAGGGACCGTTGTTTAAAAGATTGATCAATAATGCTACCCAGAATTTTGCTGATATAGTAATGACTTGAGAGTTGATTGAAGCAATAATCAAGAGTATGAGGATTGAGAGTGGAGAAAGCTCTCGAAAGAATTACAAGAGGAAGGACAATGAGGTGAATAATACAAGTGCGTACGAGGCTCCCAAGAATGTGACTATTACTTTACCAGGAGCAGCGTCAGGAAATGTGCAGAGTTCAAACAAGAAGGATACTCGTGGCCCGAGGAATGATAGAATGAATTTTACACCAATACCCATGTCTTATGCTGAGTTGTATCCACAGTTGTACGAAGCAAATTTGGTGAGGCCATATTACTTAACCCATTTGCAGCCTCCCTATCCACAGTGGTATAAGCCTGATACTCATTGTGAATTTCATGCTGGGATACCGAGACATACGATTGAGACCTGTACATTATTTAAAAAGGTGGTTCATAATTTAATCAACAATGGGATTTTGAAGTTTGATGAACCTAGCATTGCAGCAAATCCACTGTCGAGTCACGAAGGGCGGAGGTAAATGCCATAGAAGAGGATGATGAAGTGAAGCAATTGAAGACTGATGTGTCAGAAATTAAATCTCCTTTGAAATGGGTATTTGAACAGTTGTATAATGCCGGGATGATTGAAATAGGCATGAAGGTAGAAAAGGAGATACAATCTGATGTATATTGTGAGTATCATCAGGAGCATGATCATGAGATTCAACACTGTCCAGAGTTCCAAAGCTTGATACAAAAGATGATGGACAATAAAGAGATTGAGTTCTTTGCAAAGACAAGTGAGAAGAAAGTAGTGGAAGTCTGTACCTCCGAGCCGTTAGGCATCAGATATGGGATACATAAACCTTTGGTAGTCGTTGTTAAACCCAAAGCTGGAAGCCTTGCAGACACGAAACCTATCATAGTTCCTAAGATTATGATCTCATCTCCTGCACCATTTGCCTACAAGAGCACTCACAAGGTGCCCTGGAATTATGTTGCCACAGTAACCATACCTGAAGAGGGTAGATTGCAAGAAGAGATAAAACCGCTGGAAGAAACAAAGTTGATGTCAGAAGAGAGTAAAAGTGATTACACAGGTTCTGAAGTAGTAAATGAGGTGGGGCACTTCACTCGAAGTGGCAGGTGCTATTCTCCGGAAGTTCCCAAAGAAGCGGAGAAAGCCAAAGGGAAAGTTGTGTTTGCACTAGAAAATTTTTTTGGGGAAGAGCCAACACCCAAGATAAATGAGCCGGTGACAGAAGAGCAGGCTCAAGAATTCTTGAAGTTTTTGAAACATAGTGAGTATAATATTGTTGAGTAGTTAAAGAAGCAGCAAGCGAGGATCTCTGTTCTAGAATTGCTGTTAAGTTTAGAAGGGCATCGTAATGCATTAATGAAGGTGCTTAATCATACATTTATACCAAATGACATATCCATAAGCAAATTGGACAGGATAGTGAATCACATAACTGCTGACAATTATATCACTTTCACTGATGATGAAATTCCTAAGGGAGGAATGAGATCAGTAAAGGCTTTAAATATCACCACGCATTGTAAGGGATATGTACTGCCATGAGTGTTAATAGACAATGGTTATGCCTTGAATGTTCTACCAATGGTGACGCTACACAGGTTACCCATTGATGAATCACACATGAAGATGTATAAGAATACAGAAAGGGCTTTCGATGTGACTACTCGTGAGGTGCTCGAAAAAATTGAAGTGCCATTTTTTATTGGACCGATAGTTTACAATGTGGATTTTGTGGTGATGGATATAAGACCCACGTATAATTGCTTACTGGGAAGGTCGTAGATTCATTCAACTAGAGCAGTACCATCTTCCTTACACCAGAAGTTGAAATTCGTGATCGAAGGAAAGCTGGTCAACGTGGGAGCAAAAGAAGACATCATAGCCTCAGTAACCACCGAAGCTCCCTATATTGAGGCCAACAAGAACGCCCTTGAATGTTCTTTCAAGGCTCTAGAGTTTGTAAATGCTACCTTCGTTGCTGAAGGCAAGTCTTTCCCGCGCCCGAGATTATCAAACTGCACCAAGATAACTGTACGAGAGACACTGGGAAGAGGTGCAAGGATGGGAAAAGGTTTAGGCAAGCAACTCCAGGGATGTTTGCGCCCAAAATTAGTGGTTATGAAGAATGATCGTTTCGGGTTAGGAATCAAGCCCAATATCAATGATATGTTGAAAGATTTAAAGAAAAAGGGAGAACAGAGGAAAGATCGCCTTCTGAGATCTGAGGCTTCCTCCGAATCTATGCCCTTGGTGGATCTGACATGTATTTTTAAGTCCAGAGGATTTGAGAATGTCGACGAACAACTCATGGAGGTTAATTTGGAGATTGCGAGGATACACGAAGAAAAAATCTTTGGCAATGAACTGGAAGGGCTTCTTGTTGGGGGAATTTTTGAGGGAACTCAACCTGGGAAGTTTTTGGAGAAAATCCGTTCGCGTCTCCCTAGTGAAAACTCGACAATTTGACAGTTGAGGAGCTTGATATTGTATTCAATAAAACAAAGTAATTACTAGGAACCAACTCTATACCTTTACCCACGTGTATAGAGCGTTATCTGTAAAGGGCTACTATGTCAGTTCATTTAAATAAAGATGCTTTCAATGCTAATTCACAAATGGCAAACATGTTTCTTGCTTTCTTTTTCACATTACTTTCAAATATATATACTATAATTTCCTTTGCAGGTTTCTAATTGTTGATAGCATGAATGATCCTGAACCCAATCCTGGAGTAGATCTTGAGCGGCCAGCGTGTCTAATGGAAATCAATGAGGTGGAAGATGAAACAAAGTGTGAAATCCCTGAAGAATTACTGAGGTTTGTGGAAAAAGAAGACAAGCAAATCCTACCCCATAAAGAGGAATTGGAGATTCTTAATTTGGGAACTGATGAAATCAAGAGGGATGTAAAAATAGGAACAACCTTCTCGCCAAAAGCTAGACAAGGGTTAATTAATTTGTTGCGAGAGTTTAAAGATGTCTTCACCTGGTCATACCAAGACATGCCTAGGCTGAATACCGATATAGTGGTACATAAACTACCTATAAAGCTGGAGTGTAAAACAGTACAACAAAAACTTAGAAGGGTGAGGCCAGAAATTGTACTGAAGATAAAAGAATAAGTGCAAAAGCAAATCGATTCTAGTTTTCTTGAGGTATCCAAGTATCCAGAATGGGTGGCCAACATAGTTCCTGTACCGAAGAAAGATGGGAAAGTACGAATGTGTGTGGATTACAGAGATCTCAATAAGGCTAGTCCAAAGGATAATTTCCCTTTGCCCCATATAGACATCTTAGTGGATAATACGTCGGGTCATTCTTGGTTCTCTTTTATGGATGGATTCTCAGGGTATAATTAGATAAAGATGAGCCCAGAGGACATGGATAAGACAACATTTATAACCTTATGGGGAACATATTGTTACAAAGTGATGCCCTTTGGGTTAAAGAATGCTGGGGAAACCTATTAGCGGGCGATAGTGACTTTGTTTCATGATATGATGCACAAAGAAATCGAAGTATATGTTGATGACATGATTTCCAAATCCCAGACCGAAGAAGAACATATTCAAAATTTAAGAAAGTTGTTTTGAGGTTGAGAAAGTATCAGTTAAAGCTCAATCCAAATAAGTATACTTTTGGAGTCACATCAAGAAAACTCCTGGGTTTTGTCGTCAGCAAAAGAGGGATATAAATATACCCAGATAAGGTAAAAGCGATCCAAAAATTACCACCACCAAAAACACAAAAAGAAGTTCGAGGATTCCTCAAAAGGTTAAATTACGTTTCTCGGTTAATTTCTCAATTAACTGATGAATGTGATCCAATCTTCAGACTGTTTAAAAAGAACAATCCAGGAGAATGGGATGAATAGTGCCGGGAAATGTTTGAAAAGATTAAGAAGTACTTGGTGAATACTCCAATACTGGTTGCTCCAGTTCCAGACAGGCCACTCATCCTCTATCTAACAGTTCATGAAAATTCAATGGGATGTGTATTGGGGCAGCATGATGACACGGGGAGGAAAGAAAGAGCCATCTATTACTTTAAGCAAAAAGTTTACGGAGTGCGAAGTGCGGTACTCGCAAATTTAAAAGTTACGTTGTGCTTTGGTATGGGTAACTCGTAGGCTTAGGCAGTATATGCTATATCACACTACTTGGTTGATTTCTCGCTTCGACCCATTGAAGTTTATGATGGAAATACCAGCATTAACCGAAAGACTGGCTCGTTGGCAGATGCTCTTGTCAGAGTTTGACATTGTGTATGTAAGTCAAAAGGCAATAAAAGGGAGTGCTATAGCAGATTTCTTGGCAAGTCGTGCTTCGGAGAATTATGAGACGTTGAGCTTTGATTTCCCTAATAAAGATGTGAGGAATATCTCCACAGAAGAAAACAGAATTTTTAGGGATAAAATTTGGAAGTTGTATTTCGATGGGGTTGTGAATGCCCTAGGACGTGGAATTGGGGCAGTATTGATTTCCCCAAACAATGAACATCATCCCTTCACAAGCAGACTAAAGTTCCTTTGTACCAATAACATGGTAGAATATGAAGCTTGTGTTATGGGGTTGCAAGCTGCCATTAAAAGGAAAATAGAGACTTTAAAAGTATATGGAGATTCTGCATTGGCTATCATCTAGAGTCAAATGATAATGATAAAAGAACTATTAGAAGAATGGCTTCAGGATACGTACTTGATGGAGAAACCTTGTATAGAAGGGGCAGGGATCAGATCTTGCTAAGGTGTGTTAATGCTAATGAAGCAAGAAGTCTCATGGCAGAGGTACATGATGGAATATGAGGGACACATGCAAACGGTTATGCAATGGCCATGAAAATTATGAGATATAGATATTACTGGGCGACCATAGAAGGAGATTGCATTGAATATGCAAAGAAATGTCATAAATGTCAGATATACGCTGACAGGATCAATTCTCCACTGGTGCCACTCCATACGATGAATTTACCATGGCCTTTCGTCGTCTAGGGCATGGACGTTATTGGGAAGATTCATCCCAAGGCTTCTAATGGTCATCGTTTCATTCTTGTGGTCATTGATTACTTCACTAAATGGGTGGAAGCAGCTTTTTATGCTAACGTTACAAGAATAACAATATGCAAGTTCTTGAAGAAAGAGATCATTTGTCGTTATGGATTGCCAGAAATAATCATTACTGATAATGCTACCAGTTTCAACAATAAGATAATAGAAGAAGTGTGCGAGCAGTTCAAAATCATGCATCATAATTCTGTAACTTACTGCCTAAAGATGAATGGGCAGTTGAGGCAGCAAATAAAAATATCAAGAAAATCATATCGAAAACAACAGAGACGTAAAAAGATTGGCATGAAAAGCTTCCCTTTGCATTGTTTGTATACCGAACCTCGATACGAACTTCAACAGGGGCAACTCCCTACTCTTTAGTTTATGGAACAGAAGCATTAGTCCCCATTGAGGTTAAAATTCCTTCCCTCTGAGTTTTATCAGAAGTGAAACTAGATGACGTGGAATGGATACGGCTCAGTTCGACCAATTGAATTTGATTGAAGAAAAGAGGTTAAGGGCTATTTGTCATGGTCAAATGTACTAGAAAGAATGATGCGGGCCTATAATAAGAAGGTACAGCTCGGGGAATTTCGAGAGGGAGATCTTGTGTTGAAAAAGATCCTACAGATACATCGTGATAATCGGGGAAAATGGATGCCTAACTGCGAAGGACCTTATGTTGTTAAAAAGGCCTTCTTTGGAGAAGCATTGATTTTGTCCGAGATGGATGGTAAAGAATTACAAAAACCAGTAAACTCTAACTCAGTCAAAAAGTATTATGCTTGAAGAATAAAAAAAGAAAGAAAAGAAAAGGAAAGAAAAAGCGGAGTGAAAACCCGAAAAGGGCACTTCTCAAAATAAAATATCTATGTAAAAACCCAAAAGGGCACCATAGATATTAAAAAAAAGAAGAAAAAGAAAAAGAGAAAGAGAAAGAAATAAATAAAGAAAGGAGGGTTCAAGATGAAAATCTGCAAAGGACGTCTTGAAACCAAATGAGGATCTGGGTTGAAACCTTTCGGACACCACCTAGTATTTCAGAAGGGATTTTACATCTGTAACCATCCAAACATCATTTGAAGTCTATTGGACAAAGGTTGAGCTCAAGACTATTTATGGTCGATGAGGTAAATGTATCATTCATGCTTTGAATGCCCGAAAGCCTGATATGGTTTCTTGATTTTGTTGTTTTGGTTTGCCATGACTTGTTTGTTAAAAATTCCATTTAAATTTGTACTAATAAGCTTCAATAAAGATCATGAATTCTCTTCTGAGCCTTTATTTTATTCCAAAGCATCATTAAATGATTGACATAGTGAATAAAGCATATAATTTCTTGGTATTACTATGTTTTGAAAGATACAGGTGAACTTTAGCACTCTGGATTATTGAAGAAGGGTGTATAAAGTAAAAGTACCGTTAGACCTCATATTGACAAAATATTCAGAGATGAAAGGGAAAATGAAGTTTGAAGCGCGTAAAGGGTGTCGTTGAAAATCAGTTTTGAGGCGCTCATGGTGACATGATCTGTATGAGAATCAAATGAGCATTATTGTCGCCTCTGGTGTTGATTTTATTTGTTGTGCTCATCCTGTAGCATCTTAGTGGGAACAATTTATGAAGATATTTTCGAGGCACTACTAAACCATGGTGGTATCCCAGCACCTGGAGCCTTCGTCGTCCTTCAACCTCCCGGGTTGAGTTAAAATAGCCATGGCTTCATGTTCTTCTATTGAGAATGAAAATTTGATTCAT
Source organism: Hibiscus mutabilis (assembly GCA_019671005.1). NCBI lineage: Eukaryota > Viridiplantae > Streptophyta > Magnoliopsida > Malvales > Malvaceae > Hibiscus > Hibiscus mutabilis. Next base: position 17,312,604 of record CM033735.1, on the reverse strand, counting down.
TATTTTGTAAAGGATTTCGGACTTGGCAAAACTTTAAATGCTAATTAGTCGAGAGCTTATTTTGTTTTTCTAGCGATGTGGTCAAGAAAAAAGAGAGAAAAGAAAAAAGAGGAAAAAAGAAGAAAAGAAAAAGAGAAAAAAAAGAAAAGAGAAAACTAAGGTGAAAATCTGAAATGGGGCCTTGAAAATAAAAGGAAAAGTGAGAGAAAAAGAAAGAGAAAAACCAAAGTGAAAACCCGAAAGGGCTTTGAGAAGAGCAATCTAAAGTGAAAACCCGAAAGGACGCTTTAGAGAAAGGAGCCAGAAACACAGGAAGGAGTTGCTAATGGCTAATCCAAAACGTGAGATGAAATATTAAAGAAGAAAATGAAGCATCAAGATAATTCCCCAGGGGTGACAGCTGATTGATTGATCTCAATAAGTCATAATCCATGTATCATGTAGAAATTAGGATCATATTAATCTTTGTACATGCATTCTAGTTTGTTTTGACAGGAAATAAAAGAAGAGTTCCTAATATGAAGAGCTCGTTCAGCAAAGAAGAGTTCCTAATGTAAAAAACTCGTTCAGAAAGAAGAGCTCCTAATGTAAAGAGTTCGCCCAGCGAAGATAGAACTCCTAATGTGAAGAGTTCGCCCAGCAAAGATAGAACTCTTAATGTGAAGGGTTCGCCCAGTAAAGATAAAGCTCCTAATGTAAGGAGCTTGTTAGCAAAGATGGAATTCCAAATGAGAGGAGTTCATCCCCAGCGAAGAAAGAATTCGTAATGAGAAGAATTTGATAAGTGAAGATAAAGTTCCGAGTGAGAAGAACTTGTTAAGCTCTCAGAGAGTGAGAAGAGAAAGAAGGTTCGAATAAAGCCTTGAGGCTCAGAGCAATAGCTAACAAGGGCAGACAAAATTCGTGTCTTTTCAGTCTTTGCCCTATTCCTGTTCCACAACAATGAGCAAAGAGGGGCAAGTGTAATACCTGAATTTCGTTCGGGCTTCGTATATATATATATATATATGTTTCACTATACGTATGACCAAATAATAATGAGTAATAATAATTCTTTCTAATAATAATAATTCTCAAATATCTGAACAATAAAAATAGTCTATTAAATAAAAATAATTCCTTAATGTCCAGTTACATTCTTAAAAGCCCAACTAGTTACAATTCTTTTGCCCATTTTGAAAGACAAAACTGATCAAAGAAACACAAGGGCCCGACTGTGTTTCTTTTTCCCACCTAAAGACTCCATGTGTCGAGCCAGGACTGGTCAGCAAGCCCTTCATAGGGATTGATTCCCTCAGCTGACGTCACCTTTTGAACAGCTATAAATACCAACAAAGAAAGAGAAAAACAATTAATGACACTCAATTATTAAGTCATCATTAAAGTCAGTAATAATTGAGAGAGGGAGAATACGAAGGGTTACCAAAAGGGAAAAACGCTCAAAGAAGACGATCAAAATAGCTTTCTCATCGTCGGAGGTTTGCCGAAGTTGTCGATACGCATCCAGAGGTATATTTCCACCTCTATTCTTTCTTTTCTACAATTAAATAAGTAGAAACAATTAAATCAAAGGCCTTAAACATTTAAAATCAGTGATAGCAGTGTCTAAAACCTAAGTAGATCCTAAATCTAAAGTCAGTAACCTAAAAACTCTATATCTAAAACAGAGATCAAATATGAAATTAAAAGAAGGTTTCAATCACTTATCTGAAGTTTTTGCCACTATGTACGCTGCCAGAGTTGATACTGGAGTCAGAAGAGAGTTAGGCTTCAAGACGGAGTCGAAAATGATAGAGATAGGCCTCTGGTTTTGGGTAGATGGTTTAGGAATGGGAGAAGGGGGCCGATTCTGATGAATCTGGGGTTAGATTAGGGTTTAGAACTAAAAAAAAAGTTTTTTGGAGTTTTTAGGGTTTCAACGGTGGCCAAAAATTGCTCATGCGGTAGAACACGATGGCCGGAAGGAGGTTGGGGAAGATCGAAGTTAGGCCAGATGGTGGCCGGAGGGAATAAGTTTATTGGAAGTGATGACCGGAGTTAGGCCATACGGTGGTTGGAGAAATTTGGTTTATTGGAATGGATGACCGGAAGCAACAACCAGTGGCCGGTGTCGCCTCTAATGACCTAGAAACAAGTCGGGGTTAGGGTTTAGTGCCAGTTGAAGATCGAATGGGAGAAAGATGATGAATATTAGATGAATATTAAGGGGTTTTATGGGTTTTGATCGAAGACAAACAAGGAAGGGGAAGGATTTTGTGTTGCTGATGGATTAAATGAAAGAAAAGATAAAGAAAAGATGAAGAACAAGGATGAATTCAAGGGTTTTGATCGAAAGTTTGATGGATTTTTGGGTTTGGCTTGTTATAATTGAGAGGATTTAGTGGGAGAGAAGAATAATGAGAGAGAGTGGGACGGGAGAAATGGTTGAGTTAACCCAGTTTTGGCCCTTTTAAGGGCGAGTCGGCACGGCACCGTTTTGGTGCCGGGTCAAAAAGATCCTCGCCTTGCTAAGAGGGTATGGATATGGGGCTGTGACTCGACTCAGGGTCTGAAAGCCAGTTTGGGTAGTTTGGGGTTTAAGCCGGACAGTTCAGTTTGTTATAAGCCGGTCTGGGTCCATGTTTTAACGTGTTTAGGTTTGGGCTCTTTAGTTTGTCCCGTTTTACATGTTAGTCACCCAATTCCTTGTAATTTAGCCTTCCAATTTTCAATTTAATTCAATTTGGTCCTGAGCATTTTAATTTCTTTATTTTAATTGCCTCTAATTTAATTTATTTAATTGTTTGTATATTGCATCCATTTAAATGATCATGTAGTATAATTGTTTATAGAACCTTAAATACCCATAGTATAATTAGAGCCCTTAGAATTAGGTTTCTTAATTAGAATGATTTAAAATTGAAAGAGAAAGATCATTGTAGAAAATAAATGAATATTACATGATTACTTTAATGTCTTAAGTTGATTAGTATCACATTGTATTGTGATGTTATTCAAAGGGGGTATTTTAGTGAAATATTTAATATTTCATTTTAACCTAGAATGTGGTAATTACACATAATTAGATAATTTGTTTAGTAAAATTAAAATTAGCACTAAATAATTAGCATCATAAATATTAGGAATATTGTTACTTTTGGGCCTAATATGGATAGTGCCCAATCATTTGGGTGTTACCACACAAGTAAAAAAATTAATAATATTCATAGAATTTTAATTAATCAATGAATTGAAGTCCAAATTAGGTTTTTACTTAAAATTAACCACAAAATAATTTGTCATGCATTTAAACCTTTTGTGTTGAGATACATTTGTGAGTATAAATCGAAGCTTCCTAACATAACTGGACACTTCAAAAATTCATATTTATTTAAAAATATATTTTCTTACAAAAGGATATCCTCATTCGGAATGAAATTCAATTAGCAATTAATGATCAAATTAAATTCATTTTATTACTCAAAAATGCCAAAATGCCACATAGAATTAAAAAGGTACCGATAACGGGCATTTGTGGGGGTGCTAATCCTTCCCCACACGTAATCGAATCTCGAACCCAAATCATTTTAAAATGAATCTCTGGTTGCTTTTATGGTGTCCGGTCTACCAAAGTGACCGGTGGCAACTCCAAATTAGTTTTTAAGAATTAAATAATGGATTTAATATGGAAGAATATTAATTTTCAAGACTTAACAAATTAAAATGAATAAAACCTTGATTCTCGAAAAGGAATAATTGCCAGGCTATTTCCACACTTCGATTTCGAAAAAATGGTCGCGACAATATCTAATCATGATGGTAGTCTTAGAAATAATGACATTGTGAAGCTAAAGAGTTTGGGGTAATTTAAAACTTTTAAAAAATAAACGTTTAAACTAAAATTTTCAAAAAATTTAAAAGGTTCAGTTTACATTTTTTTAAATTTTAAAGAGTTTTAAATAAATTTTTTAAAAAATTTAAGAGGCTTAATGATAAGTTTTAATATTTATGGGGCATATTTAATTAAAAATATTCAAAAATTTCAAAAATAATTATGAATTTCTAAAATTTTGTGACAGGCAAATTAAAAATTTAAAAATTTCAAGAGATTAAATTCTAATTTCTCAAAAAAAAAAATTGGGGGCTCATGTCCTCACATGTCCCTTCTTTATTCTGCCACTTATTCTTATATGTGCTATCTTGCCTCTCTTGTTCTTTCTTTTAATTTTATTTTAGCATTTTTTGAATAATGACAATTGGATTTTATTAAACACCATAAAATATTACTACATTGTATTATAAAAAGAAAAAAAGAGACTAGTTCACTAAAAATCTCTTACAAATGTATAAAGAAAAGCAAACACTTCCACGAATATGAGCATGCCATCAAAACTTAAAAACCTTCATGAATCTCCTTGTCTCTAGTCAAACGAGACGCTTTACAGGAGGAAAAAGAGTAGTCAGTGAACTATACTATCAGGCAGATTGCTCTGTTACACAGTTCTGATTACATCGGCTAACAAACCATCAAACGAGTGGGGATCAATCTTTTCTATGACCACCGACAGAATCAAATCAGAAAACTAGCGCTGTGAGGATCTCTATCGAGCAACAAACGACTGCTAAGGTATGCTGAAATTGTGTCAAATACCAGATGAGACAAACCACTGGAGCCAATGAAAAGCGTGTCATAAATGCAGAGAAGATGCGTGTCATAAAAGCAAATATTCTTATTAAAAATTAGAAAACACACACATAAAAATAGATTATAAAAAACAAGTGGAATAATGAACACCGACTGTTGACAACTAACACAAAAATTAGTACTAGCGCCTGCTAATCAAAGAAAAAAATAAAAACCCTTACGGCGTAACACGTCTAGAGAGAAAAGTTTTAGGTTTAGCAATTTCTTTTGCATTCTTAATATAGTTTATGGTGGTATTTTTTATGTTTTGAACTCTTAATAAAATTCATGTGCATCTTATAAATAAAATTGTTCGAATTAGAGTTTTTTAAAAATTATTTTTCATTAGAACTACTCCTTAGTTTCACAATCTTATGTAATTAAATAGGAATGAAACAATTGATATTCATTAATTGGCTGAGTAGTAAAAGATTCTCATGTTATATCATTTTGTATGGATTCGAATGCTGCCACTGATATTTATATCGTAATTATCTCTCTATTTAATAAAAATAATAATGAAACAGATAAATTGATATTTACTATTATGGAAAAAACTTTGATACACATGCCGTGTAAACTTTAGTTTGCACGTGCCTTTTAGTTTTAGGGGTTAGGGTTTTAGTTTAGGGTTTAAGGTTTAGGGGTTTAGGTTGTAGGGTTTAAAATTTAAGGTTAGTGTTTAGAATTTAGTGTATAAGGTTTAAGGTTTAGTTTTTAGGGTTAGGGTTAGGAATTTAGGATTTGAGTTTTTATAGTGTAAATTCACAAGCTTGTGTAAAATTAATTTTACACAGCATGTGTATCAAAGTTTTACCCTACTAATATTGTTTCGTAAAAAATATTTACTATTACTGTTAGCATAATTTTTAAGATTAAAAGTTGTGTTTCACCTCGAAGAAATAATATGTATGCACCCGTATATACATATACACGTATAAGATTAATTCAATTCATAAATTAACAAGTGAACAAAAAAACAAGAAAAATGAAACTTTCGTCCTTTAGAACATAGCTTTTCAAACAAATAATTTTATAATTATTTTATAATAATATTTTTTTTATTAAATAATTTGAATAAGCCCTTGAATTGCGTAGCTTTCATAGGGTCAAATAAGACTAAAATGTTTTTTATATAAATAACAAGACTAAAATGTTAATTGACAACTAAATAAATCTTGAACTTGTATCCAAATAAGCTCGTAAACAACATTTCATTTGAAAAAAAAAATAAAATGCTTATTTTAAAACAAAAGTAAATTAGTTGAAGATTGTTGTACCTTGTCAAATATCTTCAGAAAATCTTGTTTTTGGAGAGAACGCCTTTATCCTTGCGCTACACTCTCTTGAAACTTTTCTCTTGGACGCTTCTACACTTCCAGACCCATCAGTTTCGGAGACTGCTGCGCTGAGACAAGACGACCATCAAGTTCGACTGATCTCGTAGCCTGACAACCGAGCTACTACCTACTAGCCCATTAATAGCCATCACTAGGCCTGACACGTTCTTATCAAACAATCACTCCATCTACAGCTCTAAGGGGATATAAATACCCCCAAGACCGAAGACAAAGGGAGAACTCTCGCAACACAACGCCCCATTCTACAACGACGTACTTTACCTCGATCACCTTCTCTCCATGATTCTGACTACCAGTTCCATACAGTTTGCGGCTCTCAGCCTCAAGTCAACTAGAGGTGAACCGTCCGATTATACAATCAACCATCGTCTCCCGTAGCTCTCCGCATATTCCATAATGGGTAAACCACTAAGCTCCGATCCCAAACCTTCCTTCAACAAACGTCTCTACTTCCTTATCTGGTGTCGCTCAAAATTGACATCAACAAAAATTATTTTTGTACATGAGACTTGAACTCTTCATATTGCTAGCCTCTTGATCTCTCTATCCGTTTTCCTAATAAGCGTCAATCTAAACATCTTGAAATCACGATTCCAAAAGTGGGTTAATCTCAGTTGGAGTCCCAGGTGGTGTTAGTTTGGGGAAGTTGCGTTTTTGCATTGGGTCGTGGGTCTACCTATTAGGTGGAACACACTTAAATGATATTTAGGCATCAAGTAGATTTTAATGAGAAAACGTATGACCAGCACTGGCTCTCGATCCGGCTTGATGGTTTGGTGTGCTTGGATCAGAGTGCCCTTAATCCACATGTCCGGAGTTCGAGTGCCACGAGAGAAATGAGAGACTGAGAATGAAGCAAGCAAAGATTTAACCTAAATAGGAGAAATTATTAGATGAACCTGTTTATCTCAAATGAGGTATTCCAAAATACTTCTTTTTTTACATAAGTTGTTGATTTTTTTTAAAAAAAAATATTTTTTTTTTTATTTTTAATAATATGCATGTTCGTCTTACGGTCTATATTCATGGTGTGAGGCTCCATTTCTAACAATGTCGTCTCTAAGGTTTGAACTTGTATCATCTCTTTAGAGTTGCAATGTGTCTTATCAATGCACCCAACACTTGTCGGTAAAAAACTTTACATTTGTTAACTCACTTTGATTTGTTTTTTCAATTTAATTCAAAATTTTCTTTTATTAATTGATACCCTCTCTGGCCACTTTGTTACTTTTATTTTTAAAATTCTCACTTTGAAAATCTCATCAACTTTTATAAGACACATTTACTTTTCTATCATTTTTTAGTTTTCAAGAAAGAACAAAGGTTAACTTTTATAAGACACATTTACTTTTCTATCATTGGAGGTGCAATGTGCCTTACCAATACACCCAGCACTTGTTGGTAAAAAACTTTCCATTTGTTAACTCACTTTGATTTAATTTTTTTTAATTTAATTCAAAATTTTCTTTTTTTAATTGATACTCCCTATGTCCCACTTAAATTGTCACTTTTGTGTTTTAAAATTGTCTCACTCAAATTTTCACTTTGAAAAACTCAACAACTTTTATAAGTCACATTTATTTTTCTATCATTTTTTAGTTTTCCAACAAGGAATAAAGGTTAACTTTTAAAGGGTAAACTTGTCATTTAAATTATTTTACACCACATATCTCATATAAACTTTTTCTTATTAAAACTCCGTGAAAAATCTATATGCGACAAGAATATTGGGACGAAGGAGTATTATTTAGGGTAAAGTATACGAGTGGTCACCCAACTATTACACTTTTCCTGTTTTGGTCACCCAACTAATTTTTCGTCAAAATTGTCGCTAACGTTTCGCTTCGTTATCATTTTGGTCGCCGATCGTTAAAAAATTAACGGATATGGTGTGTGTCATGGGATAATAACACTTTTAGTCCTAAAACTTGCACACTCTATTAGTTAGGTCCTAATTCAAAACAACTTATAAAATATATGGGTCAAACCCCATATTTCTCCTTTTTTTTTCTTCTTCCTCTACAACAACACTTCTCTTTCTTTTCTTCTTTTCCATTTTTGCCCAAATATATGGGACAAATATAACTAAGACACTTTTTAGTCGTTATTTCCCCCAAATATTAGAAGAAATGATCAATCTCATTCTATAATCATTTTCCTTTAAACATGTTTCTTTTAACTCTTAATTATTTTTATGGAAAACAGAGTACAGATCAAGAATTTTTTTGCAGCAAATATATTTATTTTTGTTTTGATTTTTTTTGAAAGAATTGAAGGTGTAAATATATGTAAAGAGAAAAACATGACCTAATTAATTGAATGTTGTTGGAAGAATTTTTTCCCTTTAAACCTGTTTCTTTTAACTCTTGATTATTTTGAATTTTTTTTGAAGAATTGGAGGTGAAATGGGAAAGAAGAAAAGAAAGAGAGTTGTTGTTGTAGAAGAAGAAGAAAGAAAATGTAAAATTTAGGATTTGACCCATATATTTGATGAGCTATTTTAATTAGGACCTAATTAATAGAATGCACAAGTTTTAAGACTAAAAGTGTTATTATCTCATGACACATCACCATTTCCGTTAATTTTTTAACGGCCGGTGACCAAAATAATAACGAAACAAAATACTAGTGACGATTTTGACGAAATAATTAGTTGAGTGACCAAAATAAAAAATGTGATAATTGGGTGACCACCCATACAGTTTACTCTATTATTTATTTATTAAGCGTTGGGCTAATAAATGATACTTAAGCGTGGATGGATTTTTTTTATTAATAAGGGAAAAAATACTATCATTGACCTCATTAAAAATTTCCCTAAACATATTCGAGGAAAAGAGTACCAATGATAATATTATAGAAACAAGACGGGGCTAACCCGATTCATAAGACAAACCAAACGAGACTAATTACAAAAATCAACATGCAATAAATTCAATACCTCATCAGGAGGGGAACTAAAATACCGTGAAACAAAGTTGTTTCGGCAACTCAACCTCGCCATTGCATCAGCAACACGATTACCTTCTCGAAAAACATGTCGGTACTCCACCCTCCCCAGTTTATTCATTATATTAAAAAGATAATTTCACAAATTAAAAATTAATATGTAATACTCATATATGCTCAATAATAATATTAAAATAAATAATTTTCATAATCTAATTAATATTAATAGGTACAAAATGTTAATAACTAATGCATTATTCAAACAAGTATCAAATATAAATCATGTATTTATATGTTATTTTTTTGTTCAAATAATCAAATAACTATCAGCTATCAGTTAATTTTACCAAACACTTTTATACAATCAGCAAATATAATCCGCCAGTCAAATCAACTAATGCTATCAACTAATGTAATCTGTTATCCATTATCAACTATCCGCTAATTGCCTAATTGAGACATATTTTTTTAGGTGTGTTTGATCAATAAAGTATAATTATTTCTTAGTTCTAGTGCAAAAGCTATTAACATTTTTTGGATCAAGCACGATAACATGACCATCGTTTCTTATGCGAATTTGTTAGGATTTTTTTCAAATTGGACTGCAATATTTTAGAAGGTTATTCCCATTTGGACTACATTTCATGAAGATAAATATCGAAGGAATTGGAGAAATCTCTTTTGTTGAGTTAATTGATCAATGAATGTGACCAAGAGAGGATGAATAGACTTTTTAAAAATTGGCGAAAGCTTTTGCAAAGAATTGAAAAATTGACACGGCTAGTTTTAGAGTGATTTAATTTCTAAATCACGTCTACATCCACTACTTTAGTTATTCACACTTAGGGGTGTAAATGAACCAAGTTTGAATGAACATGACTAAGTTCATGTTCGTTTGTTTATTTTTAAAGGTGTTAATGTTCGGTTCGTGTTCATTTAAATTTCTAATATTATGTTCGTTTTCGTTTATTTATTTTTGAATGTGTTCGTTTGTTTAGTGTTCATGAACGTGTTCATTTAAGTGTTTGCGAACGTGTTCCTTGAAGTGTTCAACGTGTTCGTTTAAGTGTTCACGAAAGTGTTCGTTTAAGTGCTCACGAACATGTTAGTTTAAGTGCACGTTTAAGTGCTCATGAACGTGTTCGTTTAAGTGTTCGCGAACTTGTCCATTTCAGTTTTCACGAACGTGTTCATTTCAGTGTTCACGAACGTGTTCGTTTATTCGTTCGCAAACATGTTCGTTTATATGTTCAGAAATATTAACTAAATTAAAAATAAATAAATAATTAAAACAAAAACAACAAAATAAAACTTACATTTCAAATGAGCCTATAAACGAGCTTGTTGGTGAACATAAACGAACTGAACACATCTCTATTCGTGTTCGTTCGTTTATTACGCGAACATAAAATTTTTGTTCATACTAGTTTAATTAGCTTAATAAAAGAACATAAACGAGCGTTATACGAATGGTTCGTCGAACGCTATGTTCATTTACACCCCTATTCACGCTACAAACTTCACATATTTACTAATTTAAAGCAATTTTTAAGAACTAATGTAAACTTACAATTTTCTTTCAAGATTTATACCCAAAATTTTGAGCACACTTTTCCCTAAGAGAGAATATAAATAGAAAATCCTCACAAAACAGGTAGTTTGCACAATTTTCGCTCACACCCAAGAACACTAGATAGCCAATCACGATAGTTCTCTTGGTAACGCTATTAGCAATCCTGATTGTTGCGACCAACGGTGATGGCCATGAGGTCGACGACCGCGATGGACGATAGGGACACCATAGTCGACACGCAAAACTTCCCATTTTGGAGTTTGGCCAAAAGAGAGCATAGAAGATGGAATATCATTTTCTCTCCACTCACATTCGAGGGTCACGCTAGGAGGGCAACAGGATAGAAATTTCTCGCCTTATCCTCTAGTGAAGATTTGCTATCTAGTGGGGGATCAGCACCGTCTTGAAGAAGCTATGTCCCATCAAGAAAACCCACGAGCCCATCTTATCACCATGGGACGCCACTACAACAGTCGAAATGGGAGTACCTCGCATACTTAGCTCACCAACAATTTATGTTACACGTATGTGAGGTGTAGCTCAGAAAGGCTTTCAGCCCCCAAAATGCTAATGATAGAAGTATTTTGACCGCCTTTCAAGGGTGACACTAGAGCAACAACAGAGTCATCCACGACGGGCATTGAAAGTTATCATCTCTAGTGTAACACCCCTAAAACTAGTTTAGTATTTAATTTAATTTTCGATAACCGGAATCTATTTTCTGACAATTAATTTTAGATCTCGAACTATTTAGATAGAATGAATTTTGAAGTATTAAAGTTCAAATTGAAGATTTAAGAATTTGGGAACAAATTGTAATAATGTCATATATGAAGCTTAGAATGTAAGTATAGTTTTGATTATACCAAATCTAAGCAAGTGCTTAGTCATGGTGGCATGTGCTCACCTTCCTTAATTCCTTAATTTTGAATTAAGGAAAAATGAAAGAATTTTGCACATGGTGCCTAAACCATGCGGCGATTAGGAAGAGAGAAAAATAAGACTCATGTTCATATTCTTCAATTCTCCCGAACACCATTGTTGAGTACTTTGATTATGCCAAATGTAAGCAAGTTCTTAGTCATGGTGACATGTGTTCACCTTCCATAATTCCTTAATTTTGAATCACGTAAAAATGAAAGAATTTGGCACATGGTGCCTAAACCATGCCGCTAGTAGGGAGAGAGAAAATATGACCCATGTTCATCTTCTTCAAATTTCCAAGACACCATTGTTGAGTCTTCTGAACAAACCTAACCTTTGAATTTAAATTTTTGCAATCTAATTATCTTTTGGTATCATTCTTTTTAAGGCTTTGAAGTTAGATGTTCATGGGTAAGTTTCCATAGTTTAGGCTTTTGAACAATTGAGAATACATATGTAAACTAGGTTGGATTCTAAGCTTGGCGATATATTTCTTATGATTTTTAAGTTATGGAAACATCAAAGCCTAAAGATTTGAAGACTTGAAATGTCCATGTTATATTATCTTAGAATTCTAAGTATTTTGAATGTTGAATTGATAAATTTCATGTCAAATCTTATGTTGGATCAAGCTAGCATAGAAGGATCATCACTTCCACAAGGAAAAGATAAGCCTAGCAATCAAGGGATAATGATTTGAGAGCAATCCTAGCTTTGGAAGTATTGGTGAGTGTAATTCGTGTCTTGGGATTGATTTGGTACCATCCTGAATGCATTTGTTTTTGATTTTATGATCTACATGGTGATATGATATGCAAACTCATTTAGAGCAAATCTTTAGTGTCAAATTATGGTGCAGTAAGCTTGATAAATTTAATTCCTTCGAATTTTTGTTTTGTAAGTACTTTGCATATGTTTTGATATGATATGATGAATTTGATCTATGATACTAAGGAGCATTCAGCTCAACTATAAACTAAGTTAAGATCTTTGATGATAAGAAGCTATAAGCTCGTCTTTGAAATTGAATGCTATAAACTTAAACCGAATGCGAAGGTTTTAGTGACTTCGGTATCACTAGGTAAACCTCCTTATGGTCTAGTCTTCAAGATTTGGGCAATTTGTCCAACTTGCGTTTCCAATGACCTCAGAGAAGCAGTATAATTCTGCAGGATTGACTATTTGTTTTGCAACATAGCCGCTTGTGTTGTCAGCATATTTCCATGGTTCTTGAGATTTTTTGAATGATCCTACAAGATAACCCTAGCAGTGTCTATACAACTTTGATAGGAAGTTTCAAAAAAACTGGAATTGGAAGAAGAAACTCCCTAATATTTCCTATGGGCCTTTTGTTGGAATCAATGAGGTTTTGTTGTAGCATTCTGTTTAAATCTTATATTGGAGGTGTTTCTTCGTTGGTTGCCCTATCCAAAATTTGGATGATGTCGCCACCCTAAGTTATAGGTGTTTAAGTAGGGATTATTTTTACGGTTGTAGTTCCCCACATAGCATCCAGATTCTTGTTGTTGGGGGCATTCATTCGACTGATGTTTTCCATTGCCATGCTCACAAGTGTATTAGACCTCTTTGACATCTCAAGCGGTGGATGATCGTTGTAGGTTCTTGAGCATATTTGTGATGGCGGATAGTTGAGCCGCCACACTTTGGGAATCATCCAAGTTTAGGGTTCTGGAAGATTTAGGTCTAGGGCTTAATCTCGTCGTAGGAAATTGATAGTCATTATTGGCTATTTGATCATGAATTTCAAATGCTTCATCAAGATCTTTACTAATAATGTGCCATTAGCCGATGAATCAATCATCATCCTTGTGGGATCAATCTTGGAAACCGTGAATAGAGCACTTATGTAGCATCTCTTTGTATCTGTCTCAACACTCATACATGGACTCATCATTCCTTTGTCAGAATGCTATGACATTGCTTCACAACTAGTTGTTCACATTCGGTGCATTGTATCTAAGCAGGAAACGTTTGCAAATATCATCCCAGGACACAATAAGGGAAAAGTTTAAGCTTCAGCACATCGTCAAGCACTCCCTGTTGTTTAAAGCATTCACATACTTCCAAGAAGGCTTGGGTATTGTAAAGCCTATATTTGATTTTGATATAACAAGGAATTTCAAGGACTATTTGATAAAAGGGATAACCTTTTAAGTACTAAAAAAGAATCACAAATTGTCAAGTATTCAAACTTAAAATTATTTCTAGGTCAAAACTTAAACCCTAAATATTTTTTAAGTGTTTTGGTGCTCGAAATAGCCAAATTGGTTCAGGAGTATCGATGCGCCCTGGGTCGTATCGATACAGTTTTTAGCTACTGGAATTTTATTTTATACTTGACGGTTATAGGGTAGCGATGTAGCCGTATCGGTACGTCATTCAACCTGGGAACCAATTTTGCTTATGAGTATCGATGCAATCTTTTGCGTACTGATACGAGGTGTTAAGATTTTCCAAATATTTTTAATAAATATTCGACCGTTGCCTTGTCATTCTCTTAGAATCATAACTTTGAAAATCAGTTAATGCATATCAATATCCTCATAGAAGTATCGATATGATTTTTTGTACACAACTTATCAGGATTCCAATGAGAAAAATCGGTATCGATACAACCTTTATTGTATTGATACCCTTTGTAAATATACATTCTCCGTATCGATGCAGCTTCCCGCTTATCGATACCTTTTTGTACAATATCTCTTTCTTCTTATGGCAGGTACCGATACAATTGCTCGAATATTGATACCTCTGGCCACCAAACAATATTTATTGCGGAAAAATGGTAGCCCAATGGCTAGAATTAATAACTCAGCTATACAAACGGTTAGAAATCAATGAAGGGACATAAAAATAAGTCTCCAAAGCTTAAGCAACAACTATTGATCAAGTCTAAAGCATTCAAGCATACATCCAATAATCTTTAAGCTTTTATAGTCAAAATCTTGTGACCCACTTGAGTGTTCTTATTTGTCATCATTTTATTCAAGTTTGAGGTTTTGAGTGAACTAGGAATTGTGAAAAATTTTAGCCTTTGAGAGGATTTTTAGTTTACTTCATTTGTAATCTCTTTGTGAGGAATCCTTAAGACTTTGGGGTATAAGCCTTAAGGAAGTGTAAGGTTGTCTCCTTTGGGATCAAAAGAAAAGAAAATCTAGTGGATTTGAGAGAATCCTTAGTGTGGATAGCTAAGGTAGTGGATGTAAAACTTGGTAGAAGGTTGAACCACTATAAATTCTTGTGTCCCAATTTTTTTACATTTCCTTTTGCTTCCATTAATTTTTTAAATTGCCAATTCACCTCCTCTTAGCCTTTCACCATTGATTGATTATCTCAACAATTGGTATCAGAGCTGCACTCATTGGAAGGATTAACACCCTTTTGAGTCGATCCTAAGGTGATTCAATCAATCTACGATCAAGCAATGGCCTCTACTTCTGGCACCAATCTTTGTGAGTCACAATCTATCACCAAGCCACCTTTCTTCAATGGGGTAAAGTAGCCCTATTGGAAGAATAGGATGAGGCTCTTCATCAAGTCCAACAACTAGTGGAAGACGAGCCATCCATTCCAATGAAGCAAGAGGGAGAAAGGCATTTCCCCAAGACAAGACAAGACAAGAGTATACCGATAAAGATCGGAGAAAGTTACAAATAAACGAAAAAGCCATGCACATACTCTTTTGTGTTCTTAGACCAGACGAGTACGTGAAAATATCTTCTTGCACTAGTGTAAAGAAGATATGAGACAAGCTTGAAACTACATACGAGGGCACCAATGATGTAAAGGAGACCAAGATTGGACTCTTCAACTTGAGCTATGAAAATTTCAAGATGGAACCGGGTGAGGAGATCACCAAGATGTTCGATAGATTCTTCGTCATTGTCAATAGGCTTGAGGGCTATGGAGAAGTCATTTCGGAGGACAAGCTTGCTCAAAAGCTTATATATTATCTTCTCGAGTTATGAGATGGAAAGAGGACCTCCATCATCGAAGCCAAGAATCTCAAGACCTTGAAGCTTGATGCTCTCTTGGGGTCTCTCCTCACTCATGAAATCATGAAGAAAAGAAGAGTAGAAGAATGAAGAAAAAAAGATGGAGAAGAAAAAGATAGGAATTGCTCTCAAATCTTCACAAGAGGAGAACAATTCTAGTGAAGAAGAAGATGAAGAAATGACTATGCTTTCCAAGATATTCGTTTGATTCATGAAACCCATTCGGGTAAGAAAGTTTCATCGGAGAAAGGGTTTCAAGAACAAGAACAAAAAAGAAGAGAATGACCAAATCGCTTGCTATAAAGTCAAGAAGCTGTGGCACATCAAGTTCGATTGTCCCCTACTAATGAAGAAGAGCTTCGGAAAGAAGAAGAAGCTCAAGGTTCATGTTGCTACTTGGAGTGACGAGGACTCATCCGATGAGGAGGAGCAAGAAGTAGCCAACCTTTCTCTCATGACATTATATGGGGATTCTAAGGTAACCTCAAACTCATCTAAATTTGATGAGCTTCAAGAAGCTTATGATGAGTTGCAAGAGGTTTATGACGAGTTGGTGGAAAAGTATAAGGAATCACTTTTCAAAAATAAGAAAACAATTTCAAATTTGAAAAACCAAAATGATTCCTTATCTAGAGCCAACTTTGAACTTGAAAAGAAGGTTTTGGATTTGCAAGAAAATCAAAATGATTTTGAAAAGAAAAACAAAGACTTGCATGATATTCTTTCCAAAGTTTATGATGATCACCAAAAAGAAGTTGGTGATCTCAAAGCTTCTTTGAACAAAGTTGTGAATTCTCGTTTTAAAAAAGGGACCTCTTCGAAACCCAACTATATGAAAAAAAACTTTGGTGGCTACAAACAAAGAGGCTTCCAAAGGCCCTCTAATGGTAAGAGGATTATGAGTGTTTGGGTTCCTAAGGAACTTGTCACTTCTAATGATATTAATGCTATTTCTTCTTAGATTCCCAAGGAAGCTAACATTTTGGGAGCTAATACTCACGAAAAACAAAAGAATTTGGGTACCAAAAATTAAGACGTGATTCTTTGTTTGTAGGGGAGCATTGCTACAAGGCCAAAGCTTCAAGTGAAAATTCATGGTACCTTGATCGTGGATGCTCGAGACACATGACCAGTGACAAGAGTAGATTCTTGGAGGTAAATCCAAAGAGTGGAGGAGTAGTAACCTTTGGTGACAACTCCAAAGGCCACATTGAAGGAATTGGTTCCATTGGTAATCACTCTTCTATAATGTCTTGTATTTCAACGGTCTTAAGCATAATCTTTTGAGTATAAGCCAATTGTGTGATAAAGTTTTCAATGTTCTTTTTTATTTAAATGGTTGCAAAATTATCAACATTGAAAGCAAAAAAATTGTGCTTATTGGTCATCGCATAGGAAATATATACATGGTGCATTTGGATGACATTCACATTTCAAATGTATTGTTTTTTTGCAAAATATTAGCATGATTATTGGTTGTGGCATAGAAAACTAGGAGATGCTAGCATGAGTGTTTTGGAAAAATTAATTTCAAATGATCTAGTAAGAGGTTTGCCAAAAATAAAGTTTTCTTATGATAAAATTTGTGATGCATGTGCAAAAGGCAAACACAAAAGAATTTCTTTTAAACCTATTAATAATGTTTTTACTAGTAGAGTTTTACAATTGATCCATATGTATCTTTTTGGCCCTATTAGAACAATGAGTTTGGGTAGAAAATCATACGCATTTGTTTTAGTTGATGATTACTCTAGATTTACCCGGGGTTCTATTTTTAAGTACAAAAGATGAGGCTTTAGAAAAGTTCATCACATTTTCAAAAACAAATCAAAGAGATGTTGGTTACTCAATATCTCATATAAGGAGTGACCATGGAACTGAATTTCAAAATCTAGGTTTTGAAGTGTTTTGTAACTCATTTGGGATTAGCTATAATTTTTTCGCTCCTCGCATACCTCAACAAAATGGGGTTGTTGAGAGGAAAAATCGAACTTAAGAAGAAATGGCTAGAATCATGCTTTGTGAAAACAATTTGCCTAAGTATTTTTAGGCGGAAGCCACTAATACGGCTTGTTATATTGTCAAACGAGTAATGATTATGCCTATTTTCAAAAATAAAAAGCCTAACATTAGCTATTTTCATCCTTTTGGATGCAAATATTTTCTTAAACAATTGAAAAGACAATTTAGGCAAATTGTGTATTTTAAAAAAAGAACTTTAGTAGTTTAAAAGTCAATATATGTGGTTTTCAATGATAATCTCCTTCCAAGGAAGGTGTAACACCCCCTTCCCGGTCTGGTACAGAACTCGGTCGGAAAGCATTATTAGAAAACATATTTGGAAATCAGAAGCTTAATCAGAGTCAGAAACTTATTCGGAAGTTCTATTATTCTTATTTAAGGCTTAGTGAACCTAATTATCAATTACTGACTCAATATGGGGTCAATTTTAAACTTTTACAAACTTAGGGACTATATTGCAAATTTCATAAATTAGCGATCCTAATCCAAATTCTTTATTACCAACTTGTAATTAGACTAACCAATTATTAATCTGTGAAATTTCGTTACTATCAGATATCGTTAACCTAATCAATTAAGTCGTATAGTTATTAGTGACCAATTTGTAAATTATCCAAAACTTCTCTTTATTCCTTATAACAAAATTAACTAACACCGTATCGATACCCTAAGGGCAGTATCGATACACTAAGCCTAATTTCATATTTTCAAGATTAAAGCACATCAAAACCGTATCGGTACACTTGGGACTATATCAATACAAGTTGACCTTGTTGACTTCGTATCGATACCCTCTAGGACCGTATCGATACCTTTTCTACACCCAAATTCCAGTAGCCATTTTCCGTACCGATACGCCCAAACCGTATCGATACCCCTTGCTTGACCAATGTTGACCAAACCATTTATGCAAGGGCCGTACCGATACGCCATCACCCGTATCGATACCCCCTGACCTGTAATGACAGATTTTTACTAGTTTTTATTCGAATTACCCATCCAAATGATATCAAAATTTTACCAAATTTTACCAGCAAGCTAATAAATAGTAACTCTAATAGCATGTCAAATTTTAGGGCGATTCAAATGTATTTACTACGATTTTACCAATTAGGGCCTATAAGCTTATTTTAGTCCATTTAGCCATTTCCAAACATACCACTTACTCATACCATACCTAGTCACTATTAAGCTTACACAACCACATCAAAACAAGTCATTACAGCACGTCTAAACCTTATTCCACCTTACTAGGAGTTTAGAAACAAAAGTAAACATACATATAGCTTGCGGAAGTGACTTGCAACCGGGAGATTACACGATCGGAGTTCGAAAAATCTCAAGACCCTGAAATGCATGAGACACACATATGTTAGGCTTACATAGCCTAGTGAGGTAGCCATAACAAACGTAAAGCAATTAAATGACATGGATGGCATACTATGGTCATGAATAACATAGCATCATACCTGAATATCATAGTTACACTATTAATCACATAACTCTCATGCTTAAGCCATTTATCATAATTTCACATAATCATAATGAAGCTTAAACATGATTAAATCCCCTTGGTCATAAAACAATATATACATTTAAGCCGAAATCATTTTTTTCTACATAACAATTACCAATCATATGAACATATCATTCCCCTTGGACAATGTAACAAATGGATATGAGGATTCCCCTTTACACCACACATATATCTGAAAATAGGACGTAGCCACATATAATAGAAAGTAGGTCGTGGCCTTGAGCCGTAGCTCCGGATAGTATCCCTTACACAATCCATCCTTCTCTCCCCTACCTATATGTCGTAGCCCTAGACCGTAGTCCAATCACTTACTTATACGAGCTCAAATAACCCTATTGCATGACAATTGTATCCAAAACTTACAAGTGCCCAAGGTTATACATGTATCATCGTAAAACTTACCTTTATGCCCGTAGGCCATAGCATATCAGAATCAGAATTGAGCATTAGCTCCTTATAACATATCATATCATATCATATGCGTACCATATTATAACATATTCATAGAATATTCATATCGGATTCACATATGGCATAATCATAGAATATTCATATCGGATTCATATATAGCATATTTCAAACACAATACATGAACTTACCCATATCAATCGTATCGAAGACTTACCATGCTAGCTATTAGCATCCACACATGTTTGCTGTATGTGAGCCTTTAAAAATTTGAAATTATAACATAAACGAATGCAACGGGATGGCTCATTGCCTATCCCTTGACACTACTACACTCACCTTGATTACAAAAGCTTTTAGGATTCCCGAATTTCAATTTCTTTGCTCTTAGACTTGTTGGAGATGATGGATCGTTCTCCTCAAATTTTTGAGCTAGGAAAAACATAAGGAATTATCATAACCAATATAACAACATGGTTAAAGATTAGGCTTAGAGTTTACAACTCAAAATTAAATTCCAATGGCCTATGGAATCCAACAATTGAAGGAGGGCTTCTCCTTACCCAACCAATAGCTTTTCGATGGAGTCTTCAAATCAAAGAACACTTGAGTTT
The DNA here is from genome assembly GCA_019671005.1 of Hibiscus mutabilis. Taxonomy (NCBI): domain Eukaryota; kingdom Viridiplantae; phylum Streptophyta; class Magnoliopsida; order Malvales; family Malvaceae; genus Hibiscus; species Hibiscus mutabilis. The sequence goes on along the minus strand of CM033735.1, from coordinate 17,292,537 downwards.
AAGGTGGCTAACAAGGGGGTGTGTGCTTGCTTGAGGTTGAAGACAACAATGGAGGAGCTTGCTTATTTGAAGACAAGGTTTTTGGGTTTTGCTTTCGGGAGTTCAAAAGATGAAAACTTCGCATTGTTTCATTCTTTTAACACTTATTTGGTTACCCTAATCATGGCTCACCTATCCTTCAACCAATGGAAACATTTCCTCTATCCAAGGGTTTTCCTAAACCCAATGGTCACTAGCTTTTCAAGTTGGCTAATGACTTCAATGGTCATATTTTCTTATGACTTTCACATGGAGTAGGCCAAGTAATGAGGTGAGTAAGCATCTTGCTTCAATTTCCATTAATTTAAGCTTCAAACATATTCGAAAAAAGGGACCTGTATCGATACACTCGTGGTCGTATCGATACGCTCATGCTAAAATAGGTAAGTTAGTCATTATCAGTTGGACCGTATCAATACTGGCTTGACCGTATCGATACGCCCAGCTCAGAATTTGCATTTTGGCTTTGAATTTCATATAAAGAAGTTCGTTATTCAAATAGGACCAAAATGTAACTTCATTATACAATAGGTTTACAAAGGTCAATTATTACAAACGTTTAACACATCAGATTCAAAATTTCCGATCACCAAAACTTACTTTCGACTAGGCCAGTTTTCGGGATGTGACAACTCTCCCCCTTAAGAAAATTCATCCTCGTATTTTCATATCAAGCAAAAAGGTGAGGATACTGCTTTTTCATGGTTTCTTCATGTTCCCACGTTGCCTCTTCAACTGAGTGGCTTCTCCAAAGCACTTTCACTAAAGGCACAGACTTGTTACGAAGCCTTTTGTCTTCTCGTGCGAGGATTTGCACAGGTTATTCCTCGTACGTTCAGTTAGACTGAATTTCCACAGATTCCAACTCAATCTCATGGGAAAGATCCGACCGGTACTTGCGTAACATAGATACATGGAAGATGTTGTGGATCTGACTTAACTCCCCGAGAAGAGCTAATCGGTACGCAACAGGTCCAACTTTTTTGATCACCTCAAACGGACTAATGAAACGAGGACGTAGCTTTAATCTGATCACGAATAATAATTGTCCTTTCTTCAGTTTCCCGAAGTAATTTAGGACCTAGCATTTTACCTTCGTCAAGCTCTGTCCAACAGAGAGGGGTTCTACATCTTCTCCTGTAAAGGGCTTCATACGGGGCCATTTAAATCGAGGCTTGATGACTGTTGTTGTATGCAAACTCGACTAAGGGTAAGGATTTCTCCCACGTATCCCCAAAGTCGATAACACAAGCTCGGAGCATATCTTCCAGAATCTATAGGGAAGAATCAGAATTCATACGGGTTACTTATATATACGAATAGAATAGAGGTATAAGGTTACCTAAATAACCCTTTCGGATTGACCATCAGTCTAAGGATGGAAAGTAATGCTTAAGTGCACTCGAGTTCCCAAAGCCGCTTGCAGGGTCCTCCAAAACGAGATGCAAAGTGTGGGTCACGATCAGAGATAATAGATACTGGAACTTCGTGTAGACGGATGACTTCATGGATGTATAGCTCCGCGAGCTTAGGCAAGCTGAAATCCATTATCACCGAAAGGAAATGAGCAGACTTAGTGAATCGGTCCACAATGACCCAAATAGCATCATTCTTCTTCGGAGTCATTGGCAAGCCGCTTACGAAATCTATCATAATACGCTCCCATTTCCAATGTGGAAGTTCGATAGGCTGCAAAAGTCCAGTAGGCACCTTGTGTTCAGCTTTGACTCGTTGGCAAGCCAAGCACTTAGCCACGAGGTCCATAACTTCATTCTTCATACCGGACCACCAATATAACTCTTTTAGATCTTTGTACATTTTGATATCTCCCGGGTGAATGGAGAAAGGCTAAAATGAGCTTCACTTAGAATCTGATTCTGAAGATCATCATCATCGGGCACATAAATACGGTTGCGGAAACACGACAAGCCTTCAGAATTAATAGCAAAGTCAGGATTGTGTTATCCTTGACCTTAGCAATAAGAGGTTGCAACTCCTCATCGGCTTATTGGAGTGCTTTGATTTGAGATATAATGGTTGACTGAACTCTCAGTTCAGCTAACAACTTGCCATGCTTCTTGAGTCAGAAATGAGCATTCAAACACTTTGGAGAGGAAGTAGGTTTCCGACTGAGAGCATCAGCTACGACATTGGCCTTACCGGGATGGTAATCAATAACCAAGTCGTAATCTTTCAGAAGTTCCATCCACCTACGCTGGTAGAGATTCAACTCTTTCTAAGTCAAAAGTTACTTCAAACTTTTGTGATTAGTGTACAAGTAACACTTTTTACCGTACAGATAGTGCTGCCAAATCTTCAAAGCAAACACAACTTCGACTAACTCCAGGTCGTGGGTCGGATAGTTTAGCTCGTGAGGTTTGAGTTGACGTGAAGCATAAGCTATGAATTTGCCTTCTTGCATCAGTACAAAGCCTAATCCCAAGTGGGATGCATCACTATACACAGTGAAGTCTTTACCTGACCCGGGTTGCACCAAAACAAGAGCATGAGTAAGGACTTCCTTAAGCTGATCAAAACTCCTTTGTTGAACCAATTTCCATACGAAGGGAGTTTCCTTACGGAGAAGCTTCGTCAAGGGTGTAGCAATCTGTGAGAACCCTTTAACAAATCTACAATAGTAGCTTGCAAGGCCTAGAAAACTACGAACTTCTCCAACATTCTTCAGAGGAATCCAATCAAGGATTGCTTGAATCTTCTTTGGGTCAACTTGGATTCCCGCAGAAGAGATCAAATGGCCAAGAAAATATACTTTGGATAGCCAGAATTCACATTTGTTGAATTTGGCATACAATTGTTTCTCTTGGAAAGTCTGAAGCACAATCCAGAGATGTTCTTCATGAGTAGCATCATCTTTTGAATAGATCAGGATGTCATCTATGAACACCACCAAGAACGTATCTAGGTAAGGCCGGAACACACGGTTCATCAAGTCCATGAAGGCAGCAGGTGCATTCGTAAGCCCAAATGGTATTACTAGGAATTCATAGTGGCCATATCTAGTTCGGAAGATAGTCTTTGGAGCATCCGACTCCTTCACTAGCAATTAATAATACCCAGATCGAATGTCTATCTTTGAGAAGATAGAGGCATCTTTCAATTGATCGAAAAGGTCTTCAATCCTAGGCAACAAGTACTTGTTCTTGATTGTCACCTTGTTCAACTGACGATAGTCAATGTATAGGTGCATTGATCCACCTTTCTTCTTAACAAACAAAATCGGTGCTCCCTAAGGTGACGAACTCGGCCGGATGAATCCTTTATCCAAAAGGTCTTGAATTTGAGCTTTTAGCTATCTTAACTCCACCGGGGCCATTCTATATGGAGTAATAGAGACGGGAGTAGTCCCAGGTTGCACTTCTATCCCGAATTCCACTTCACGGGTGGGAGGGAGTCCTGAAAGTTCATCAGGGAACACATCGAGAAATTATTTCACAACTTGTACCTTTTCGAGTTCCAAATCTTCTTTAGACCCCATGGCACACATAAGATTCTTCTTAGGCTCGGGTTCAGATTTCACAAGGTTATGCTTTCCTTACCGAGTCCACAGAGATATAACTTCTTCTTATAACAATCCACCTACGCTTGGTGTTCAGCTAGCCAATCGAGGCCTACGATGAGGTCGAACTCATGAAAGGACAGGGCCATCAGATTTGCCGAAAATGGGATCCCTTAGATCCTCAAAGGACAAGCTTTATAAACCCATCGAATAACCACACTATCTCCTAACGGATTAGAAACAACCATCTCGGAAGCAACAGGTTCAGGTTTTAAAGCATACTTAGCAATCAAAGGTGCACTAATGAAAGAGTGCGTAGAGCCCAGATCTATTAAAGCATAAACGAGATCAGAACATAACTCCACCATACTTGAAATCACATCAGGATCATCCTTCTACTCACGACCCCGAACATGGTATATCTGGGCTGAAGTCTGAGGGTTACGACTAGCTGGAGGGGCCTTGGTGTTGCGAGGTCTCCCCGCTGATCCAGACTATATCTGCTTTGCTCCTCTTCCCTTACAAGGATTATTCTGAGAAGCCATGGTAGTAGAGGCATTTGGATTCTGTGGACATTGTCTGATGAAGTGGCCAGATTCACCGCAGAGATAGCACGATCCAGATTGTCTATGGCACTGAACTGGGTGCCTCTTCTGGTAAAAGTTACACAGAGGAATCTGAGAACCCTTCGCTGAACCACCTGTACTATCCACTAAAGCTATACGAGTAACAAATGTTCCTACAAACTGGAATTGTGGCACAAAGCTAGATCGTGGCAACTACTGAAAGGTGGCAGACTTCTGGTCCCATTGCCTTCCCTTCTTCTATGGCATAAGAGGCTTAGAGTCATTTCGAAACCTCCTATCAGATCGGGCTTAATTCCTTTTTCTTCTTTCAGAAGCCTTCTGGGAGGTTTCAATAGAAATGGCTCGGTTGATAAGCATCTGGAAGTCCTCTATCTACAAAGCAAAGAAGAGAAGACATAATTTGTGCGGATGATCTCGGTACCATATCTTGCATACTTGCAAAAGTTGTGGATGTACTACTCCTTGGGTCTTCCCTATTGTCTTAGGTGGATGAACTTCTTATGCCTCTTAGTGATGTAGTAGTCACTGACGTACTTCTTGCAGAACTCCTAAAGGAAGAAGTCCCACGTAACTCAGTGTTCGGGCACAGTGAGTGTCATAGTGTCCCACCAAATCTGTGCTTCTTTGGCGATCAAAGCCAAGGCACATTCTAGCTTGTGCTCCTCGGGGTATTTCATTTTCTTGTTCAGAACTTTGAGTGTACTCTCCAGCCAGTATTCTGCAATCTCATAACTATCCAAGTCTTGGCCAGTGAAGGTATAAACTGGATACTGCTTGAGCTTATCAATAGGGGCTCTCGATATAGGTAGATGCGCTTCTGTAGGCTAAGGAAGTAGTTCTTGTCTATGGGACACGACCACTTGCTTAATCATATCGACATATGTCATAAGGTACTCCTGCTGAACTGCAGGCATCGAAGGAGGATGAGGTGGGTCATTCTGCCCAACTTGTTCAGGCCTGGCTTCGGCCCTCAGATTATCCCCCTGAGTTGATGAGGAGCCAAGACTTCTCTTTATTTCTTATAACAGAATTAACTAATATTGTATCGATACCCTAAGGGCAGAATAGATACGCTAAGCCTAATTTTAGATTTTCTAGATTCAAACACATCAAAACCTTATAGGTACACTTGGGACTGTATCGATACATGTTGACCTTGTTGACTTCGTATCGATACCCTCTAGGACCGTAACGATACCTTTTCTACACCCAAATTCCAGTAGCCATTTTTCGTACCAATACGCCTAAACCGTATCGATATGCCCTGCTTGACCAATGTTGACCAGACCATTTATGCAAGGGTCGTACCGATACGCCATCACCCGTATCGATACCCCTTAACCTGTAATGACATATTTTTACTGGTTTTTATTTGAATTACCATCCAAACAATATCCAAACTTTACTAAATTTTACGAGCAAGCTAATAAACAGTAACTCTAATAGCATGTCAAATTTTAGGACGATTCAAATCTATTTACTACCATTTTACCAATTAGGGCCTATAAGCTTATTTTAGTCCATTTAGCCATTTCCAAACATACCACTATACTCATACCATACCTAGTCACTATTAAGCTTACACAACCACATCAAAACAAGTCATTACAACACGTCTAAACCTTATGCCACCTTACTAGGAGTTCAAAAACAAAAGTAAACATACATATAGCTTGCGAAAGTGACTTGCAACCGGGAGATTACACAGTTAGAGTTCAGAAAATCTCAAGACCCTAAAATGCATGAGACACACATATCTTAGGTTTACATAGCCTAGTGAGGTAGTCATAACAAACGTAAAGTAATTAAATGACATGGATGGCATACTATGGTCGTGAATAACATAGCATCATACTTGAATATCATAGTTACACTATTAATCACATAAGTCTTATGCTTAAGCCATTTATAATAATTTCACATAATCATAATGAAGCTTATACACGACTAAATTCCCTTGGTCATACAACAATATATACATTGAAGCCGAAATCATTTTTTCCACATAACAATTAACAATCATATGAATATATTATTCTCATTTGACAATGTAACAAATGGATACGCGGATTCCCCTTTACACCACACATATATCGAAAAATAGGTTGTAGCCACATATAACAGAAAATAGGCTATGGCCTTGAGTCGTAGCTCTAGAATCCTTTACACAATCCATCCTTATTTCCCCCACATATAGGCCGTAGCCCCGAACCGTAGTCCAATCTCTTACTTATACGAGCTCAAATAACCCTATGGCATGACAATTTTATCCAAAACTTACAAGTGTCCAAGGTTATACATGTGTCATGATAAAACTTACCTTTATACCCGTAGGCCATAGCATATCAGAATTGGAATTGAGCCTTAGCTCTTTATAACGGATCATATCATATTCGTACCATATCATAACATATTCATAGCATATTCATATTGGATTCACATATGGCATATTCGTAGCATATTCATATCGGATTCACTTATAGCATATTTCAAACATAGTACATGAACTTACCCATTTCAACCGTATCGAAGACTTACCATGCTAGCCGTTAGCATCTACACATGTTTGCTCTATGTGAGCCTTTAAACAAAATTCAATTATAACATAAACGAATGCAACGAGATGGCTCCTTGCCTATCCCTTGACGCTACTACACTCACCTCGGTTACGAAAGCTTTTAGGATTCTCAAATTTCAATTCCTTCGCTCCTAGACTTGACTGGAGATGATGGATCGTTCTCCTCAAATTTTTGAGCTAGGAAAAAGCATAAGGAATTATCAGAACCAATATAACAACATGGTTAAAGATTAGGCTTAGAGTTTACAACTCAAAATTAAATTCAAATTGCCTATGGAATCCAACAATTGAAGGAAGGCTTCTCCTTACCCAAACGATAGCTTTTTGATGGAGTCTTCAAATCAAACAACACTTGAGTTTAAGGTGGCTAACAAGGGAGGTGTGTTCTTGCTTGAGGTTGAAGACAACAATGGAGGAGCTTGCTTATTTGAAGACAAGGTTTTTGGGTTTTGCTTTTGGGAGTTTAAAAGATGAGAACTTCACATTGTTCCATTCATTTAACACTTATTTGGCCACCCTAATCATGACTCACCTATCCTTCAACCAATGGAAACATTTCCTCTATCCAAGGGTTTTTCTAAACCTAATGTTCACTAGCTTTTCAAGTTGGCTAATGACTTCAATGGTCATCTTTTCTGATGACTTTCACGTAGGGTAGGCCAAGCAAGGAGGTGAGTAAGCACCTTGCTTCAATTTCCTTTAATTTAGGCTTCAAACATATTCGAAAAAAGGGACCCGTATCGATACACTCGTGGCTGTATCGATATGCTCTTGCTAAAACAAGTAAGTTAGTTATTGGCAGTTGGACCGTATCGATACACCCAGCTCAGTATTTGCATTTTGGCTTTGAATTTCATATAAAGAAGTTCGTTACTCAAATAGGACCAAAATGTAACTTCATTATACAAGAGGAGTACAAAGGTCAATCATTACAAATGTTTAACACATCGGATTCAAAATTTTTGATCACCGAAACCTACTTCTGACTAGGCTGATTTTCGAGATATGATAGAATAATACTTGTGATGATGATGATGTATGAATTTTCTATGCCAATGATGATGGAGGACAATCATCAAAGGTGGATGAAGTTCCATCAAAATAAGAACCACAAGATCCACCTCTAGAAGCCTTGAAGGACATGACTCTAGAGGAAAAGGAGGTCACCTACCCAAGGGAGTTCAACTATGTCAGTGGTGGTGAGATTTTGGGTGATCCATCCAAAGGGGTAACATCTAGATCCTCTCTTAAAAATACTTGTAACTTTGTTGCATTTATCTCATAGATAGAGCCTAAAAGTATCAAATAAGCATTAAATACTGATTATTGGATATTGGCTATGCAAGAAGAGTTAAATCATTTTAAGAGAAGTGAAGTTTGACATTAGTTGATAGACCTAGTAATAAATCTACAATAGACACTAAATGGGCTTATAGAAACAAATTATATGAGAGTGGTAACATAGCGAGAAACAAGGCTAGACTTGTTGCTCAGGTTACACTCAAGAAAAAGGAATTGATTTTGATGAAATATATGCACTCGTAGATATAATGGAACCTACTATGATGTTGCTTGCATTTGCATGTTATCATGAATTTAAGCCTTTTCAAATGGATGTTAAAAGTGCTTTTCTAAATGGTTTTATAAATGAAAAAGTGTATGTAGAACAACCACTTGATTTTGAAGATCTTAAATATCTAAACCATGTTTTCAAACTTTCAAAAGCTTTATATGGTCTGAAAAAAGCTCCTACAGCTTGGTATGAACGCTTTTCAAATTTTCCAATTGAAACAAGTTTTAACAAATGGAAGGTTGATACTACACTTTTTATAAAAAAAGACAAAAACATTTTAGTAGTTCAAATTTATGTCGGGGATATCATTTTTGGTTCTACTAATGAATTGCTTTGCAAAGAATTCGCTAAGTTGATGAAAGATGAGTTTGAGATGAGCATCCTGGGGGAGGCTCTCTTTCTTCTTGGGGCTCCAAATCAAACAAAAGGACGATGACATCTTCATCAATCAAGCAAAGTACATCAAGGATATGCTCAAGAAGTTTGGCTTGGAGAATGTGAAACCTCAAGCCACACCTATGAGCTCTTCTACAAAGCTTGACAAAGATGAAGAAGGTAAATATGTTGATTTAAAGCTTTATAGATCAATGATAGGTTCTTTGCTTTATCTTACAGTAAGTAGACTGGATATCATGTTTAGTGTTTGCTTGTGTGCTAGATTTCAAGCTAGTCCTAGAGAATCACATTTACAAGCCATTAAGAGAATCTTTAGATACCTTAGAAACACACCTTGTTTAGGTCTTTGGTATCCTAGAGACTCATCCTTTCGTTTGCATCCTTATACGGATGCAGATTATGGAGGTTGTAAGATAGATAGAAAGAGTACCTCTGGTACTTGTCTATTCCTAGGTAACATGTTTATCTCGTGGTTTTCTAAGAAGCAAAATAGCATAGCGCTATCTACCACTGAGGTGAAATATATTTTAGCTGGTAGTTGTTGTGCTCAAGTCCTTTGGATGAAGTAACAACTCTTAGATTACGAAATTGATATAGGTATCATCCCTTAAAGTGTGACAATACTAGTGCTATTTGTCTCACTAAGAATACCATCCAACATTCTAGAACCATGCACATAAAGATAAAACATCATTTCATTAGAGATCATGTATGTTGTAGTTCTAGAGTATGTAGACACCTTGAACCAATTAGTATATATCTTTACCAAATCTTTAGACAAAGAACATTTTCGGTCTCTTAGGAGAGAGTAAGCGCTTAGTAGCCTATCTTGAACCTTAGAGCCTTGTTTTTTAGCTTAAATTTTCTTGAATTTGATTGATTTATATTTTTGTGTATTTTTGCTCCTATATACATCTATTCATGTTGTTAGGGGAGTATGCATCTGTCTTTGCCCATTCTTGATGATCTCATATCATATACATGCATATTGATTCGATTAAAATTGAATTTTTGGGTCCCTTACAACCAAATTTGTTAAATTTGGTCAGAGGGTATCGATACGGGGTATAACGTATCGATACGGGTATCAGGGGTAGCAGTTCGCTATAGGTTAGCCTATACCGGTACAGATCGAGGATCGCTACGGGTAAAATCTGTACTGGTACACGGTGTCTGTACACGCTTTTGCGTATCGTAGGCGTGGCCACTGGATCTTTAAATGGGGTTTAAAATGAGTTTTTCCTAATCCAACTCAAACCCTAACTTTCTTAAAAACCCTAGGTTGGCAACACTATAAAATCCTCTCAAATCTCTTATTTTTCATCACAAATCATCAAAACTCTTTGGGGGCTTTTGTTTTCAACATCAAACTTTGTGCAAATCATCTATTTGTTCATTCATCATCCTAATCAAGGTATAAAGTTTATTTTCTTTAATTTTTGATTTCCTTTATATTTGTATAGTTTTATGATTCAAATCTATATATTTAGAATGTAAATAACATTGCTTTCAAAGTTTTTACAAAATTTTTTTTCAAAATTGATTTTTTTTGTTCGAATATAAAATTATACTCAAATATTTTTCTTTATTGTTCTCAAGTTTTAGCTTTACCAAAATTTGTCTTTATACTTGTATATAATTTTAAACTATACTATATAGGTTTCTAAACTACCTTGATCATTGGATTGATTTATTGGATTGAATGTGATGTTTATGTATACATATGTTTTTGTGGTTTAAATTTTTCAAGTTTTTAACCATGCCTTATAAGAAAAGATCAAGAAAGGAGATGAGGTCTAGTTCTACCCATCCTACCGAACTCAATCCTAAAAATAATGGTACAAAACCAAACCTAAACCTTATTTTTAGGTATTGTTTTAATGAGACTCAATATTCCCATGACATGGACTGTTTTAAACAATATCAAAATTTCAAAATCCGTCGTGAGCGTGTTGTCTCTCTACCTTTTATGAATTTCAATGAATTCCACTTTCGCTATCTTGATTTAATGAGACAATGGAAGTTCATGCCTTCTCTAAGCATACCTGACATTCTTTATAAAAATCAAGAGAAAACTGAGGTCGTAACTATAGAGTCTTATCTTATAGGTCAAAAATTTCAACTTGATTCTTCAAAAATAGCTGATCTTTTGGGTATGAAGAATTTGAGTATAGATGATGAAAATTTCGATAATCAACTCTATATTGGCTCCGTAACTGTGCTAGATGCCCATGAGTGTTTCCTTCACTTTCTCGTCACTTCGTGGTTTCGACCATTCGGTGGTAAGTGGTCTACCGTTCGTCAAGTAGATGACTTTTTGGCTACATTGCTTTCGTGAAGATAAACATCCAAACCTAGCCCAAATCATGTTTTCCGAGCTAGTCTTTCTATAAAACCAATATTTGATTTTGATACAACAAAGGATTTTAAGAACCAATTTGTAAAATTGGATAAATTTTTAAGTACTCAAAAAGTCTCACAAAATGACAAGAATTCGAACTAAAAATTGTTTCTAAGTCTAAAACTAAAACCACAAATATTTTCTAAGTGTTTTGTACTCAAAATAGCCAAGTTTAGTCCAGGCGTATCGATACACCTTATACAATATCGATACAGATTTTAGCTACTGGGAAACGTTTTTATACAAAATGACTATTGGGTATCGATACGCTTGAAGCCGTACCGGTATGCCATTCATACCTGGGAACCAAATGGGCTTTGAATATTAGTACGACTCTATGCGTACCGATACGGGGTGTTCAGATTTTTAAAATCTTTGATAATAAATTTCCGACCGTTGTCCTTGTTAGTTTATTGGAACCATTATAGCGACGTTTTAAAATTCAAATCGTTTGACGTATCCCTCTTTTGGAAAATATTTTTTTAAAAGGGGAAATTTCTTTAAAACTCGTGTTTGGAATAAAAACTGGGAGTCACCACTGGTCACTTGGATTAGTAGACCAGACACCGAAAATAAAACCAGAGACTCGAATGGGTTTGGGAGTCGGTTACGAGTGGGGAAGGTTTCGCACCCCCACCACGCCTGGAAATCGGTACCAAATTAATTACCGCTTTGTTAATATTAGATTTTGTGAGTTAAAGTGACAATTAAACCAAAATTCGGTTATACGAGCAAGTAAATTTTAAGGGTCCCGTTATTCGAGAATAAACGAAAGACCACCACCACTACGACTGGTACTAGCCACGTTTACCCTCGAATAAACGGGCACCACATTAACAATTTTTATCCCGGAAGCAACATACCAACATGGCAAATAAGCATGAAACAAGATACACAATAAAAAATCCACATGGCAAATAAAAGAAGCATACATACGAACATATGTACATAAGTAAAAGAGCAAGGCAGTAGCAACATATAGGGCATTCCAAACTATACAATATAATATCTATGTACATATATAAAATATATAATATGCATATAAAGGAAACATACAAATATATACGTATCTATATACATGAAAAAACTATAGCTTATATTGGCAGTAACCATATACATATATATTTACATTAACATTACATATTATAGGCTATATATATATATATATATCAAAACTCATGTATTTTCTACAATATAAAAACTATATAGTTAATATTATATAAACTAGATTATATAAATAAATATTTTAAAAAAACATATATTTATAGATACAAACCCGTATTTAAATGCTACACGATATATATATATATATATATACTATTTAAAAACATACCTAATGTGTATATATTGTGTACCACATATAAAACATACATATTATCTAAAAAACATATATTATATAGGACATATATCTTACTATTATAATATACATATATCAAGGTCATATTAAACATACATATACCATGACAACGTAAAAAAGGCAACATAAATAATAAAGGGACTGAAATAAAAAGATAATAAATGCAGAGCAGAAATATAAAATGCATGAAGACATGGGCGAAATGACAAAGATTTTAAAATTTCAGGGACTACGGGTGTGGTTTAAAACATACCTAATGTGTATATATTTCGTTTTATTTCTCTGAAATTTTTGTCTTGTCTCCTAATTTGCTCTTGATTTTTGCATGTTATCAACGACTTGAGGGGAGGAGGGGAACCAGGTGCAGCGCAGCAGTGGACAAATCTCTCTGACGCCGTTCTTTGTGCTCACTTGCACGGTGTGGCTGAACGAGAGGAGGAGGGGACCATAGGGATAAGCTAAAGCAAAGAGAGCAATAGACGTACGTGGGGTTATCCGTGAAATGAATCTGTGGGCGTGTGACGCACGCGTGAGTAGCTGAGGCGTCATCTGGCCAGGGGCGTGCATTCCACGCGACACTCGAACAATCTCCATGGCTTGATCTGGATCGTCAAATCATTCCAGATCTGACACTGGATATGCGGCTGTACCAATAACAAAACATATTAGGGTTTTAGTTATCAGATTAGGGTATTAGGGTTTGGGCCTAATGGGCCCTTTTGTATTTATATTTTTGGACTTTGAAGTTTTGTAAATGGACTTAATAAACTGATAATAAATACATGGGCTATTTATTTAATATTGTTTTGGGTTTTTAAATTTACTTTATAATAATAATAATAATAATAATAATATAACAAATACTAAACTATGGACAAAAATTATTGATTACAATTGTCCCTCTTTGCTCATTCTAGTAAAACGAGAATAGAGCTAAGATCAAAAGCACTAATTTTGTCCCACTTTCTTGTTTGAGGATTCTGAGCTGCGAGTTCCTCTTATATAGAACTATTCACCCTTCCTCTTCCTAAAATCTAGAGCTATGAGTTTTTTTCTATATAAAACTCCTCACTCTGAAGTCCTTGAGCTGGGGGTCCCTCCTATATAGAACCATTCACCTTGACATCCTGATGCCGGGAGTTTGAAACTCCACGCTTGAAAATCTTGAGCTATGAGTATTTACATCCTTTGCTCGGAAATCTTGATGATGTGAGTTTGAAATTCCTCGCCTGAAAACCTTGAGCTATGGGTACCCGCCTCATTCGCTCTGAAATCCTGATATTGCGAGTTTGGAATTCCTCGCTTGAAATCCTTGAGCTATGAGTATTTACCTCTTTCGCTTCTAAAATCCTGATGTTGCGAGTTTGAAATTCCTCGCTTGAAATCCTTGAGCTATGAGTATCTAACTCTTTTCACTCTTGTAATCATGATATTGGGACTTTGAAATTTCTCGCTCGCAGTCTCTTTCGTGTTTTCATTTTATTGTTTACTCCTCTTCTCATGAAGTACTCGACCTAACCTTTAAATGCATATAAAAGATGAAATACTATGATGGATGAGTTAGCATGCTCCTAACTTAGGGATTTCTAACTAAGTATGATGCATGAATTGTGAAAACTAAACGTTGTTCAAATGTCTTCACTTTCATGGTCAATCTTTCTCGACCTTCTCTTTACTTCCTTCTTCTTCATGATCTTTGTAGTGACGGTACTTTATCTCATATTCGGGTCCAATATTAGCTTTTTCCTTTCAAACTTTCGAATCTTTTGTTCTAAAGCGCCTTTGCAGGTTTTTACTTTAGGTTTGCTTTTCTCAAAGCGCCCTTTCAGGTTTTCACTTTGATTGATTTTGTTTTTCCTTTTCTTTTTTTCTTTTTCCTTTTACTTTTTCTTTTTTTCTTTTTTTTTCTCTTTCTTTTTCTTTTTCTTTATTTTTTCTTTTTCCTTTTTCTTTTTTTATTAAGCATCATTTCGGGTTTTTTCCTTGAGATCATTTCGTCTTTGCAATCCGCTTACTTTTCTATGGCAGGCTTGAATTCTGATGTGGCTGTCACCCTTCTTCTTACCTCAACCTATTCTCATATCCTGACAGTTGAAGTCTTCTCTTGGTTCACCCTTAACATACCTCATTGTACTACCTGCACTTAAAAGGTTAGAGCATAGTAATACCAATAAATCTTTTTCCAACCTACTTGCAGAATGCTTTTAGAAAGAGGTAAGAGAAGGCTAAAAATAATAATTCATTAATATTTTGAAAGCTCATGGTGATTTACAAAGGTCATGGCAAACATAAAGGGAAGGAAAACAAAATATGATGCAATGTCCCAATCATCCACTGTATGAATGATGTGAAAACCCATCGACCGAAGTAGATTCCTCGTTAAAAGTTCTACACTGAAATCCTTGACACCCAAGAAGGTCTATTTGTCGGATGCCGAATTTCCAGAATTGATCTAAGCCGCCCTTTTCAGGTTTTCGACTTAAATCCTCATTTGGTTTCAAGATGCCCTTTTCCTAGGTTTTCATCTTGAACCCCCTTTTTGTTTCCTCTTATTTTTCTTTTTTCTTTTTTTCTCTTTTTCTTTTACTTCTTTTTTCCTTCTTTTTTTATTTTTTTATTTTGTCTTCACGCATAGTACCTCCTGACTGAATCTAAATTTATTGGATTGTTCAACACTTTTCCGTCCATCTTTGTTAAGATCAACGCTCCTCCGAAAAAGGCCTTCTTGATGACATAAGGTCATTTCCAATTAGGCATCAACTTCCCACGGGAATCCCTTTGAGTCGACAAGATTCTTCTAAGCATTAGATCCTCCTCACAGAATTCTCTTGGGTGAACCTTCTTATCATAAGCTCACATTATTCTCTTCTGGTACATCTGACCATGGCAAATGGCTTTCAGGCTTTTCTCCTCAATGAGATTCAATCGGTCAAACCGAGCTTGTACCCGTTCAACTTTTTCTATCCCCATCTCATTTAGAATTCGAAGTGATGGAATCTCTACCTCAATAGGTAGCACTACCTCCGTGCCATAAACCAATGAGTACGGTGTTGCCCCCGTTGAAGTATGTTTGGATGTTTTGTAGGCAAATGGAGCAAGTGGCAACTTTTCATGCCAGTCCTTAAAGGTGTTCGTAGTTTTTGATATGATCTTCTTGATGTTCTTGTTTGCCACTTCTACCGCTTTGTTCATCTTGGGACGATAAGTGGTGGAATTATGGTGCATTATTTTGAATTGCTCGCACACTTCAGCTATCTTCTTGTTGTTTAAGTTGGAAGCATTATCGGTAATAATCCTTTATGGCAAACCATAGCAACAAATGATCTATTTTTTCAAGAACTTGCAAACTGTTACTCTCGTGATACTAGCGTAGGAGGCTGCTTCCACCTATTTAGTGAAGTAATTGATGACAACCAGTATAAAACGATGTACATTGGATGCTTTTGGATAGATCTACCAATGACATCCATTCTCCATACAGCGAACGACTATGGCAAATTCATAGTGTGTACAGATAACGGGGGAGAATGGATCTTGTCGGCATATATCTGACATTTATGACATTTCTTTGCATAGTCGATGCAATCCCCTTCCATGGTTGACCAGAAGTACCCATATCTCATGATTTTTCGGACCATCAAGAATCCATTGCATGCGTCCAGCATAATCCATCATGTACTTCGGCTAAGATGCTTTTAGCTTCTCGTGCATTGACACACCTCAATAGTATTTGGTCTTTGCACCTTTTGTATAAGACCTCTCCGTCTAGGACATATCCCGCGACCATTCTTCTAATGGTTCTTTTATCATTCTCATTAGCCTCTTTAGGATAGATTTGGAACTCAATATACTGAATAATATTATAGTACCATGGGTTGCCATCTGTTTCCTCTTCCAAACTATAGCAATGGGCCGGTATTTCAAAAATTTGCATCTCAATTGGCTTTATTTCTACCTCGGTGCCTACTTCAAACATGGAAGCCAACGTTAGCAAAGCATCTGCCATTTGATTTTCTTCCCTCAGAAGGTAGGTAAAACTAATCTTCTCGAAGCTTTTGACTAACTCTTGGATTAAATCATAGTACTTGACCAACTTCGGGTCTCTTATTTCTTATTCCATTCGGAGTTGATAAATTACCAAAGATAAATCTCCAAAGACTTGAAGCACTTTAACCTTTCTTTCAATTTCTGCACGCAAGCCCATAACACAAGCCTCATACTCGGTTATATTGTTGGTACAAAAGAATTTCAGTCTACTTGTGAAAGGTCAATAGACATTTTCTGGAGAAATTAACACTGCCCCAATTCCATGACCTAGGGTATTGAACGCTCCATCGAAATAGAGCTTCCATGACTCAAACTCCGAGGTAGCCTTTTCTTTAACAGTTATGCACATCAAGTACTCATCGGGAAAATTAAAATTCAGACTTATAGTCATTCGAAGTGCGGCTTGCTAGGAAATATGTTGTAGCACTTCCTTTTATTACTTTTTGACTTATGTATAGTATGTCAAATTCGAAAAATGACATATACCAATGGGCCATCCTCCCATTTAGTACTGGTGCTTCCATTAAGAACTTCAACGGATCCAACTTGGATATCAACCCAGTGGTATGATACAGCATGTACTGCCTGAGCCTTTTGGTAGTCCACACTAGAGCACAACATAATTTTTGAACCAGTGGGTACCGCGTTTCACAATCGGTGAACTTCTTGCTTAAATAGTAGGTCACCTTCTCTTTCTTCCTAGACACATCGTGTTGCCCCAAAACACAGCCCATTGAGTTCTCAAAGACTGTCATGTACAAGATCAACGGTCTATCTGGTATCGATGCTACTAGAATTGGAGCATTAGTCAAATACTTCTTGATCTTTTATAGAGCCTCTTGGCACTCTTCATCTCATACCCCTGGATTGTTCTTCCAAAGCAATCTAAAGATAGGGTCACACTTGTTGGTCAACTAAGAGATGAACTTAGATATATAGTTCAACCTTACTAAGAAACCTCAAACTTCTTTTTGGGTATGAGGTGGTGGAAGATTTTGGATGGCTTTCACTTTGTTGGGGTCAATCTTGATCTCTTTTCGGCTAACCACAAAGCCTAGGAGCTTACCGGACGTAACGATGAAAGTGCACTTAGCTGAGTTGAGCTTTAACTGATACTTTCTCAATATTTGAAAGAGCTTCCTCAAGTTTTGGATATTATTTTCTTCGGTTCGAGACTTGACAATCATATCATTCACATATACCTCAATCCCCTTGTGCATCATGTCGTGAAAAAGGGTTATTGTGGCTCTTTGCTAGGTTGCTCCGGTATTCTTCAACCCAAAGGGCATCACCTTGTAGCAGAATGTCCCCCACATGGTCACAAACGTAGTTTTCTCCATGTCATTAGGATGCATTTTTATTTGGTTGTACCCTAAGAAACCATACATGCAAGAGAACACGAATGTCACGCGGTTTTGTCAACCAAAGTGTCAATATGGGGCAAAGGGAAATTATCCTTGGGGCTTGCCTTATTGAGATCTCTATAATCTACACACATGCGAACCTTCCCATCTTTCTTAGATACTGGGACTATATTCTCCACCCACTCCGGGTACTTGGTGACCTTTAGGAAACCAACCTCATACTACTTTTTCACTTCTTCTCGAATCTTCAACAACATTTCTGCTCTCATTCTTCTTAATTTTTGTTAGACTGGTTTACATTCTGGCTTGATTGGTAGCTTATGTACCATAATATTTGTGTCTAGTCATGGCATGTCTTGATAGATCCATGGAAAAACATTCTTGAATTCTGGAAGCAATTCAATCAAATCATGCCTAGTCTTGGATGAGAAAACTGTAACGATCTTTACTTCTCTTCTTTCTTCCTCAGTCCCCAAATTGAGAATCTCTACATCTTCTTTATGGGGTAAGATTTTTTTGTCTTCACTTTCCATTAATCTGAGTAACTCATCCGAGACCTTACATTCTATCTCATCATCCCCTTCTTTGACTTTAGCCAAATATAAGGGTTGCTCAAAATCTACCTCAGGATTAGATTCAGAATCACTCATACAGTCAATAATAGGGACCCTAAAACAAATTTGAAATGAATATGTATTGGGAAGAGAATGAGATATTATTTATGGAATGAATTAAATAATAGATAATAAATGTAATAAAAGAATGTAACAAATATGATGTTTTCCATTTGAGAAAAAATTGGAAAACATCCTTTTCATTGATTTGAAAGACAAGAAAGTTGATATAGAAGCCCTTTACAAAAGATCCTTGTTGCTCGCAGACAAAAGCGAATAGGGTTGGTTTCGAGCATTACTCTGACTCCAACCTAGAAACTACAAGTAAGTCCACACTGGTCCAATTGTTGAGTGTCTCTCCCAGAAAGTATGGGCACATTTCGGCCAAGGACTTGCCACTCTTTCCATCTTCAGTTAACATATTGACGTCCATTCCTTCTAACGCCTCATTGAACCTCTCCTCCTCACTAAGCTTGGTGCTCTCTAGACTGGCTTCATGTATCTTATGTCCCACATTGATTATCCCTCCAGACACAAAAATATTTTTCATGTCAGGATAGGTCATAGTCTCCCACTGAATGTCCTCACCTTTGAATCTAGCCTTCATTTGCTCCTCTCTCTTCTTCCATTCTAACTTCCTTTGCTGAAAATTGGGCTTGTCGTTGAGCCTCACCTTTGGTTCTCTTATTCCACTCTTGGCACGCAAACAACCTTGCAAGTTCCTTTCGAGTCCTTTTCTTTTTCTAGCTTCTCGTCACAAAGTCAGCCAAACTGTTATCTTAGTGCAATTTGACAGTCTAGGGCGTGGGATATTGCTTCCTTCCACCACAAAGGTAGAATTCACGAATTCCAAAGCCATAAAAGAACACTCAACAACGTCTTCGTCGGTTCGAATGTAAGAAGCATCGGTGGTTACGGAATCGATGATATCTTGTTTGGCCCCCACACTTACCAACTTCCCTTCAATAATAAATTTTAATTTTTGGTGTAATGATGAAGGCACGGCCCTAGATGAATGAATCCACAGCCTCCTTAACAGATAATTGTAAGTTGGTTGAATGTCCATCACCACAAACTCAACGATGTATTCGGTAGGCCTGATTAACAATGGGATCTCAATCTTCCCATTCACATCCCTTTGGGTCCCATCAAATGCCCTAACAGAGTTTTGGCACGGCTTTATGTATGAACTGTCTATAGGCAACCTTTGCAACGTCGCCATTGGTAACACATTCAAAGCGGATCCATTATCAATGAGTACCCCTAGCAAGACATATACCTTACAGTGGGTGGTAATATTCAAAGCTTTGGTTGATCCCATACCCCCGTCTGGAATCTCATCGTCACTAAAAGTGATATAGTTATCCGTGGCAATATGGCCTACTATTCGATCTAATTTGCTTACCGAGATGTTATTCAGGAAGAACGTTTGATTCAACACCTTTAACAGTGCACTTTGGTGTTTTTCTGAGCTCAACTACAACTCAAGCACTGAAACCTGCGCTTGTTGATTTTGGAGCTGCTCGACGATGCTATACTCACTGTGTTTTAAGAACCTTAAGAACTCTTGAGCTTGTGTCTCTGTCACCAGCTCATTAATCTTTGGAGGAGGCTCTTACCACAAAGTCTTTTCAGGCTCGATCATTACTATTTTGCATTTGTCCCTCAGCTTCTTTGCCGCCTTTGATGTTTCTGATGAGTAACACCTACCACTTCTTGTAAAATGCCCCACTTTATTCACTGTTTTAGCTTTTGACTCCACTGGGTCCTCCTTTTTACGGTCTTTCTTCATCAGATGGCTTCTTATCTCCTTGCATTTCTAAATTCTTCGGTATTAAGATATGAGCGGTATAGCTCCAAGGAACCTTTCGGGTGTCCTTGAATGGAAAAGAGGCTGGAGCCAAACTTCAGAGCTTTGGAGCTACTTTAGAACTTTCTCCTTGGGATGGATTTCCTTTATTCGGCTTAAGTGATATGACAAATGGCCTATCCACCTCATACTTAATCTTAGGGCTATCTGATGTACATACGTCTAGCTCCTTTCTTTCTTCACCCTTCTCGAAGAATTCGATCTCCTTATTATCCATCATCTTCTGCACCACTCATTTAAAATCCTCACAACATTGAATATCATGTCCTTCTTCTTGACGAAACTCGCAATATGACACAACTTTCTTGTACAATGTCCATGCCCTTGTTAATTAGGCGCGCCATGCACAGTTGTTGGAATACCCACCTCAAAAGGGACTTGACTTCGGACACATCTGTCTTGGCCTTTCTAGTGTACTCTTCCTCGATTGCATTCACACTACAAACTCTATGATTCGGTAGTGGGTTGGTGGCCACATTTGGTTCATCTAACTGCAATACCCCACTTTTTATCATGTTTTGCATGAACTTTTTAAATACAATACAGTTCTCAATTGAGTGTTCCAAAACTCTGGCATAATAATCGCAGTGTGCTTTTTCGTCATACCACGCAGGGAATAGTGGCTTAAAAGAGGTGACATAATAAGGTCGGACCAAGTCAGCTTCATGCAATTGCAAGTACAGTTCAGCATAAGACACTGGATAGGAGTGAAGGTCATCTTCTCATTTTTCTTCTCTAGGGCTCTAGCCTCTTTTTTATTCGAGCTTTGTCCACCCCTAGTTGTAACTTGTGGTGAATAAATAGTGAAACTCTTTGAAGCCATATAGGTGCTCGTGGTATTCACCTCATTATCTTTTCTCTTGTAGTTCCTCTGAGTGTTCTCCCCACTATCTATCCTCCCACTCTTTATGGCCACTTCAATTGAATCCCTAGTTCTTATCATGTTGGAAAAATTTTGAGTGGTATTGTTTATCAATCGGTCAAACAATGCACCCCTCAAAGTATTGAAAAACAACAGTGTGATCTCATGTTCGAGGATTGGTTGTTGGATCTGAGCAGCCACGTCACGCCACCTTTGAGCATACTAGCGTAAACTCTCATTTGACCTTTACTCCATTCCCTCTTACATGATTCGGTTAGGGGTCATGTCAGTTACATGCTTGTATTGTTCCACAAAAGCCCTTGAAATATCCTTCCTCGACTTGATGTTAACTCGATTAAGTTGAGTGTACCATCAGGTCGCAAAACTAGTTAAGCTATCTTGAAAACGGTGAATGAGTAGCTTCTCGTCTTTTATAAAATTTGCCATATTTTGGCAATACATGATGATCTGAGCTGAGGGGCATTTTGATCCTTCATACTTATCAAAATTAGGAAGTTTGAATTTTGGTGGAAGGACCAAATCTGCCACTAGGCTCAAGTCACTAGCATCGTTCCCTTGGTCATCCATCCCTTGCAAGGTCTTGAATTTTTCTTCGAAGAAACGGAACCTCTCCTCGTACTTCTTTTCCATCTTATCCCTAATCATTTCCTCCACCTCATTCATCATGTTTAGATCTGGTACCTTGTTCTTGCCCCTAAATTAGTGGGTCGATTTGCTGAAACTGCCATGTGGTGGCTAATAGATGCCCCCATAGGATGATTGGTGGATGCCCCTGCCAGATTGATATACACTTTCTTTTTTGGATCTGGAATTTCTGGCTAAACATTCTCATGAGATGCAGTACCCTCTTGTTCTTCAATATTCGAGCTATTAACAAAAATTCCTTCATTTCCTTTCATCTTGATTTAGCAAATCGGACATCTAAGCAATAATAGAAGCTTGAGACTGTGTGATATGATCCTTAATATTCTATTCAATCTCATCCAAACGAACCTCAAGGTCATTCTAACCTTGTTCCACCTTAGTCATTCTCTCCTCCATTGCTCTTGATTGCCAGCAGGTACTGTATGAGTGCGGAATGGTTGTAGGCAAAACATTCACTTTCTGTCACAATATTCCCACCACTAATTTTTTTGTTTCATTAATTAATGCAAGATATATGTATGTATGTCATGAAATGTATTCACAGATGATGAAAACAAATAAAAGAGAATGTATACAAATAAAGGCGTTGTTTCCATAGGTGGTTACCCTAGAACAACTTTCATTGGAAATGAAAAGGTCTTTATTAAAAAGTAGATAAAACAAGTTCCTACATATAGGCGCCAGTCTTAACTTCAAATTCATCGATAGCTTGAAGTAGTTGAATGAATCTCGGTGCTTACTCCATCTCTAAGGCAATGAAAGGGCAAAGTGATCCAGCTTCCGCAGCTAGATTCCTCACGTACTGTGCTGCCTCTTACACCTAAACCATCAAAGTGCTATAGAAGTCATCCCGGTCTTGAATCATTTGGGTGGCATCACGAAGTCTCTTTAACCAATAGTTGTCTCCCCCTTCCACAACTTCTTCAAGAACCGTGAGTCGACCCAAGTAATCTTGAACTGTAGCCTCTAAAACCTCAATATGGCCTTGAAGAGTCACATTCTCTTGCTGATTGGCCTGAAGTTCCAAGAAGCCATTCTGATCGCGGTATTCTTGGAAAGATTGATTCCACTCTAGTATCCTCGCCTCTAGCTGGGCATTTTGAGCTTGGCTTTGGTTCAGACTCTCAAAAGTGGCATTATACAGACCTTGCATCTCCAATAGATGATTTTTGTTGTCATGCAATTTTCTTTTCCATGCGGCACTGTTCTCCCTCTCCCAATCCACCGCTTGTTTGCCTTTTTCCCTTTCTTGCATGGCATTCTCTCTTTCTCGATCAATTGCACTCTTACAAGCCTTTCTCTCTTTCCCGATGATCAACTTGTTGCTTTCCCTCATTTTCTCAATAGCTCGCGTACCCTTCTTTTTTTCTTCCTCGACCAACCGCATGCCATTTTCCTTCTCTTTCTCAACTGCTATCAGTCTCTTTCAGTCGGCACTTCTTACCAAAGCTTGAAGCTTGACGGTATCATTTTCGTAGAGGGTCTTCTTTTCCTTCAAGTATACATTTTCTTTCTTTAAGTCCTTGATTGTCTCATTGCATACATCCACGTCCAAGCTTACCTTGTAGAGTTTGCTCGCATATTCGATTTGCAAGGACTCCACCTTCTTCTTGACCTCCCCTAGTTCATTCCTCAAAATACCGGCTTCTAAAAAGACTATCCTCATGTGCTCTTCTAGTGTAATGGCTGGCCCTTGATCCGGCTTTGGAATTTCATCATTTATCCTCCATCGTCTCCCAAAATCATAATCAGAAGCGAACATGCATTTGCTATCTCCCTCGACCTTTATTTGGTAGAAATGATCCCAAGCCCTAGAGAAATTTTGAACCTTCTCTTTAAATTCACCCTTGAAAGAAATTCGGTACGACTCAAACCTGAAGTAATAGGAACGAACTGTCGTTTCATATCCTGAAAACTGGCCTAGTTGAAATTGGACTCCGGTGATCAAAAATTTCAAAACCGACGTAATAGTGTTTGTAAAAGATTGACTTTTGTACCCCTCTTGTTGTAATGGAACTTCCTTTTGGCCTTATATGTGTGTAACTGGACTCCTTGTATAAAATTCGAAGCCCAATATGTAAATCTGAGTTAGACGTATCGATATGCCCATATGAGTACCGATACGACCTAACTGTCAATAATTAACTTTCTAATTTTAGCGGGAGTGTACCAATACGGGCAGAAACGTATCGATACGGGTCTCTTATTTTGAGCAAATCTGATGTCATTTTGACAAGGAAGAGATGTAAGGTGGTGAGTCACCTCTATTCTTGCCTAAACCCATGTGAATCATCAGAATTCACAAGCAATTGAGTCATTAGCCTACTTGTGGAGCAAGTGGGCTTTTGGTTAAGCAAACCCTCAATAGAAGGAAATCTCCTTATTGGCCACAAGGGAGGTGGATTGCCATTAAGATATTAAATCCCTTTTAATAAGTGAAGAAAAGAGTTTCCTTCAATTGTTTTAATCTTTCCAAAAGCTAAACTCAAGCTTTGTCTCCCAACAAGCTAACACCTCCATTGTTGCTCTACCTTAAGCTAAGCTTGCACCTCTCTCTTTAGTCACCCTAAGCTCATCTTCTCTTCAAATTGAAGGTACCATTGTGAAGCTATCCATCGGGTAAGGCAAAGCCCCCTTTTGATTATTGAATCCCATGTAAGATGGGAGTTTAATTCCGATTCGAAATCTTAAGCTAGGCCTAAGTTATATTGTCAATTGGTTATATTGATTCCTATTTTCTTTCCTAGCTCAAAACAAGGAGGAACACGATCCATCGACCCCAATCGAAGCTAGGAACAAAGAAATCACGATTCGAGAATCCTAGAAGCCTTCGTACCTTAAGGTGAGAGTAGTTGTGTCAAGGGATAGGCATTGTGCCATCCCCTATCGCATCATTTGTGATTTTTTTGTATTTGTCCAAAGGCTCATGTAGAGCTACTATGTTGGATTTGATTGGCAAATCCGGTAAGTACATCGCACTATTTTGTTATGTGAAAATATGGTTATGATATGTCAAGCATGTGATTCATGGATCTAATATGAATATGATATGTGTTATAAAGCTAAGGCTCGTTTTGATATTTGATATGATATGAATAGAAAGAAAATATGAAATATGTGATCTTTGTGAAATGATGGACATTGGATACAATTGGCATGCCATAGGATTATTTTGAGCTCGTATAAGTAAGGGATGGATTACGGTATGGGGCTACGGTATATGTGGGGGAAATAAGGATGGATTGTGTAAGGGATATGTTTTTGGAGCTACGGCTCAAGGCTATGGCCTATTTCCGATATGTGGTGTAAAGGGGAATCTGTGTATCCAATGGTACCTAATGGAAATTCTATGTGTTTATGAACTTTGATATGAATTATGAAAGTATGTGAGTATGTGAAATGAGCATGAAATTGTGTACATGGAACTATGCCTATGTAAATTACTTGATCATCATGTCATGCATAATATGAATTGTTCATTGTATTCGTTTTAACTACCTCACTAGGCTATGTAAGCCTAACATGTGTGTCTCATGCATTTTTTTCAGGACCTTAAATGATTCCAAGCTACGATCGTGTTGTTGCGGTTGCAAGTCACATCTTCACCTTACACGTATGTTATCCGTTGCTATGAACTCCTAGTGAAGTGGCATATGGTCCGAACATGTTTTGTATGAGCATCCTGATACTTGTGTAATAGTCATATAATAGTCATATAATGACCTAGTGTTGTATGCATGAAATGGTATGTTTTGAGAATGTCAAGTTGGTCAAGAGAGCCTAAAACGAGCCTAAGGTGAAAACTAGGTAAATGGATTCGAAATGCTATAAGATTCGGTATGACAGTAGATTAATGGATTTTAGGCGTGCTGGTAAAATTTGGTAATAATTGGACAATATTTGGGGAGTCAAATCAGATAAAAACCAGATAAAATATGTCATTACAGGCTAGGCGTATCGATACAGAGAAGCCTGTATCGATACGGCCTTGCATATTTGGTCTTTGGTGAAGCAGGGAGTATCGATGCACTAAGAAGTGTACCGATACGGACTTGGACAATAAGGCCTAAAAATTTAATTGCATCGATACGGCCTCAGGTGTACCGAAACTAGTCAACCCAAGTTAACGTGTATCGATACGGGCATAGACGTATCGATACGAGGTCGTTGACCTCAAACTTGGAAATTGTGAAATTCAACATAGCGTATCGATACAGACTATAGTGTATCAGTACAGTGTCAGTTAATTCTATTAGAAGGCTTAAGAAACAGTTTTAAAAGGATTACAAATTGGCCACTAATAATTATATGGCTTAAATAGATAGGTAAGAGATATCCGATAACAACGAAACTTCACAAGTTAACAATTGGAGAGTTTAATTACAAGTCAGTAAGAAAGAATTTGGATTAGGATCACTAATTTGTAACATTTACAATTTAGTCCCTTGAGTTTGAAAAGTTTTAAATTTAACCTCAATTCTGAATCCGATCTCTGATTCTATTCCCAATAATACTTTCTGACTCGATTCTCTGCCAGACCGGGAAGGGGGTGTCACAATTGTGGTATCAGAGCCTAGGTTTAGACGATTCTAGGACTAAATAGGCATCTGTTATGAGTATGCATTTGCATATACACTTAGAAGTTTATTTGTATACATTATCTGTGACTTACAGCTTACACGATTCAAATTCTTTTGTATGAATAGATCGAAAAATGACAGCACCTACTGATAGGCGTGCTATAAACGAGCCTAACCTTGAATCCTCCTCTACTTAGGAGGATAATCTGAGGCCAAGATTAGGGCTTGAACAAGTAGGGCAGAATGACCCACCTCATCCTCCGCCTATGCATCCCTCTCAGCAGGAGTACCTGATGTTCATGGTGGATATGATCAAGCAAGTAGTGGTGTCACTCCGACAAGAATCACATCTTTCGCCTGCTGAAGCATCTTTTACTGCTTTGAGAGCCCCTGTTGATAGGTTCAAGCAGTACCCTGTTTCGTGGGACAATCCCGAGATCGCAGAATACTGGCTGGAGAACACCCTGAAAGTGCTAAATAAGCAAATGAAGTGCCCTGGCCCTGATAGCTGAAGAGGCCCAAAGTTGGTGGGACACGGTGACCCTTACAATTCCTGAACACGGTATCACGTAGGACTTCATTCTTTAGGAGTTCCGCAAGAAATACATCAGTGAGCATTACGTTGCAGAGAGGCGCAAGAGATTCCTCCATCTAAGGCAAGGAGGAAAACTCGTGGAGCAATATATCCACAATTTCTGCAAGTATACAAGATACGTTGCTGAGATCATACGTACTGAGAAAGAGAAGTATCGAATGTTCATAGACGGTCTTTGTGACGAACTACATCCTCTCTTCGTTGCACTAGAGATTGAGGACTTTTAGGCTCTCGTCAACCGGGCCATCGTAACAAAAGCCTCACAGAAAGCTTTCGAAAGAAAGAAGGGGAACCAGGCTCGACCGGACAAGAGATTTCGTGACGACTTCATGCCACCTACATCCCAAAAGAAGGGAAGACAGTGGGACCAGAAGTCTGCTACTTACCAGCAGCTACCCAGATCAGGCTACGTACCACAGTTCCAGTATGCAGGAATAACTATTACCCGTACTGCATCAGTGGATAGCACATGTGGCTCTGTAAAGGGCTCTCAGACTCCCTTATGTAATTTTTACGAGAAGAGGCACCCAGGGCAGTGTCGTAGGCAGTCCGGTTCCTGTTATCTTTGTGGAGAGTCTGGCCACTTCATCCGGCAGTGCCCACTGACTCTTCGGGCTCCTACGTCTGTAGCTTCTCAGAACAATCCTAATAATGGGAGAGGAGCAAAAGTAATGCCAACTGGATTTACAGGTAGACTCCGCAACAATAGTGCACCTATAGTTGCTCGTGACCCATAAACTTCGGCTTAGATGTATCATGTCTGAGGCTGCGAACAAGAAGATGACCCTGATGTAATTGCAGGCATGGTAGAGCTATATTTCGATTATGTTTATGCATTGATAGATCCAGGCTCCACACACTCTTTCATTAGTGAACCTTTGATTTAGAAGCATGCTTTAGAATCGGAACCAGTTACCTCCGAGATAGTTGTCTCCAATCCACTAGGAGATAGTGTGACCATCCGAATAATTTCTAAAGATTGCCCTCTAAGGATCCAAAGGATCCCATTTTCGGCCAACTTGATAGCCTTGCCTTTCCATGAGTTTGATCTCATTCTGGGCCTCGATTGGCTAGCTGAACACCAAGCTTGGGTCGATCGCTCGAAGAAGAAATTATATCTCTGTGGACTCGACAAGGAGTGCATAACCTTGATGAAGTCCAAACCTGAGTCTAAAAAGATTCTCATGTATGCCATGGAGTCTAAGAAAGATTTGAAAATCGAAGACGTACCCGTGGTGAAAGAATTTCCGAATGTGTTTCCCGATGAACTTTTGGACTTCCTCTCACCCGTGAAGTTGAGTTCGGGATAGAAGTGCAACATGGAACTACTCTAGTCTCCACTGCTCCGTATAGAATGGCTCTGGTGGAGTTGAAGGAGTTAAAAGCTCAAATTCAAGACCTTCAAGATAAGGGATTCATCCGACCGAGTTTCTCACCCTGGGGAGTACCAGTTTTGTTCGTAAAAAAGAATGACGGATCGATGCGTCTATACATTGACTATCATCAATTAAATAAAGTAACGATCAATAACAAGTACCCACTTCCGAGGATAGATGACCTCTTTAATCAGTTGAAGGATGCTTCCGTCTTTTCCAAGATAGATCTTCGGTCCGGATACTACAAAATGTTGGTGAAGGAGTCTGACGTTCCAAAGACTGCCTTTCGGACTAGATATGGTCATTATGAATTTCTAGTGATGCCTTTTGGGCTCACGAATGCACCTGCAGCCTTCATGGACCTGATGAATCGTGTATTCCAGCCCTATCTTGATAAGTTTGTGGTTGTCTCCATAGACGATATTCTAATATATTCTAAAGACTTTGTTTCTCATAAAGAACATCTTCAGATCATGCTTTAGACCTGTTGCGCGTAATAAATGTTCCGCAATTATGCAAGTGTACACGTCGCAAGTTATAGTATAAAAGATATCATCTCCATAGGGATTGGTGCCACTTCAAGAATCTAGTCTTTTGCACTATAAAAGTAAAAGAACACAAGTAGAGGATTGTAGGAGTTTAAACTAACAACTAAACTAGAAAGCAATAAAGTAAAAGAAGATGTAATCAAAAGAGAGGGAACAGGCCAGGTTATCGTGAGTTGGGGTGTGATAGCCGATTGGATCGTCTTGGTAAAAGAGTGCAAGGGCAACTTAGTTGTCGTGGAAACTTGCACAGCTGGGTTGCCTTGGCAACTAATCAAACAGTTGCCTGGGCAACTGGCTGGGCAACTGTTTGGGTGGCTGGGCAGCAACTTCAGGGTTCAGCAAAGCGTTCTTCAATGGTTTCTTCTTATCCCTAAGTCAAAACTCTAGCCAATTGTGCATGCCTTGATACATCCCTACGTGAATTAAGGGTGAACAACAACCAATCTTGCGCTCCTCCTACCCGTTGAAATCCTTAACTTATTCCTAAGCCGAATTAATCTTCATCAATAGATTGAATAAAAACCATACTCATTCGTTTCTTGAATCTAACTCTCCCGATATTAGATAAATAGATAGAATTACGAGATCCTCTCCCAATTCACTCGCAAACAAGAATAAAAACCAAGAATGAGTAACCTTGAATTGAAAGTGCAAACTCTTATTACCTAAACAAAATCCAATTGTTTCTTACAACCACAAAACACAATAACCTTAGCCAAATAGATTTAGTTCATGGCTAGGTTCCAAAGAAACACAAAACAAAGAATCCCTAACATAAACCTAATCGAACAAGAAAGAAAAATGATGAAGATGGTTGAAGCCTATTGTCGAATTCTCTCCCCCTTGCACCTCTTGGAGTTTGACGGCTTGGTCCTCAATTTATAGGGCTAGGTCAAAGTCTTTCTTGAGGAGGAAGTTAAGTTGGAATTAAATACTTTTAAAGAATATAATTTTTTATTATATTTAAATTCCTTCTAGATCTTCTCCTATCTTCTTGGGATTAAATTTCTCTTTGACCTCTTCATGGAAATCAAACTCCTTTGGGATTTAACTTTGCTCCACGTCATCTTGGGTTTATCTAGTCATCAATTTCGGCTATCATATCATCTTATCCCTTATCAACAATTGCCCTGGCAACTAGCTCGGCATCTCCTTCATGCACTACCCTGGCAACTGCGTCGGCATCTCCTTCTTGTATTACCCTTGCAACTAGTTCTAGCCTTGCTTTGGCAAGTGATTCTGCACACACAAAAATAACTATAGGCAGCACCTTTTTTCTACAAAATTAAGCAAAATATGAAATCAAGCTTGTCCACCAAGGAAACAATGCAAACATGCATGAATGTCTAATAATGCAACTAATATGAGCCTAAGTCTACAATAATATGAATAAAAATGGTGAATAAAATAGTACTTTTAGACACTTAACACACCCTCAAACTCGAACTATTGCTTGTCCACAAGCAATGCAAACTAATAATTACCCGCCAAGACTTCAATTTTCATAAACTTAGCTTTGAACTTGATTTCAATCCTCAGAACTGTGGCACAAAGTATGATTGGCTTTTCATTTTTCAGAAAACTTAGGAGTTACTCAGAATCAAACTATAATGTTTGTGAGTTTGTCCGGAGTTGTGTGCAAGTTGATTTTTCGGATTCTATGCAAACAAGAGGTTTTCAAATTACTTCCTTGGGTTCTTTTAACATGTTTTAACTAAAGCCAATTTCGGGCACCTCTACTGTTTTGTTTTTAGTTTTCTTTTATTCAACTAGAGCCGGTTTCGGGCATCTCTAGCAATCAATTTTAGCACATACTAGAGCCAATTTCGAGCACCTCTAGCATTCATCCAATTTTTATTTTAATCCCCTAATTTTTAACTATCAACCTAAGTTTGCTAGAATTCCTTAAATCAATCAAGCCACAACAGTGTTTCAACAAGTTTAGCATCATAGTAGGATTCTAAGTGTTTCCATGGTTATCATAGAATAAAAAGTTCTATCAATTAAGTACATTGGCAATGTCATCATTGGATATTCATCAAATGTAAGCAATTATTGTTCCAACTAAAGGCATGGCAAGCAATTTATGTATCCTAAATGCAATACTTAAAATGAATGCGACTAAACATGATAACTAACTAGTAACAATCCTCCCAAACTCGAGTGAGGCATTGTCCTCAATGCATGCAAAGGAAACAAAAACAAAAAGAACAAGAAAAAAACAAAATGCAAACGATGACTTACTCCGAGAACTCGTCGTCGTGGATGATTAGTTTCCTTTTGGCCGGTGCCTTGATTCCTTTGCTTGAACGCGGTGGTTGCTTCCTTGTTGCCGATGGTGGAATCGATCCTCGTACAGGTGTGTCCTCATCGTCCTTATCATCTTCTTCCTCAATCTCATTAGCTTTTCGCTTATGCTTGGAGGATTCGACTGGTGTGGTCTTCGTTGGTGCAATAGAGGACTCGTCCGAATCTAAAAAATCGAACAATGATTCAGTATGAGGTGATTCGGGCATAGGTGCTTTACCTTTGGCTTTTGTAGTGGTTGTCGGGGCGTCTTTAGTTTTGGTTGCCACGGCATCTTCAGTGTTGGTTGCCGTAGCAACTGCTGGGGTAGGTGCTGTGTAGGTTACCGCAGCATCATTTGCGGTTGTCGTGGCAAGGATTTTGGTTGGAAAGATAGGGAACAGCACGCGGCTGTCCAGGTGATTTTCCAGGATGACTTGGGTGATGGCATTCTTGTGATCCTTCATGTACCGCATGAACATTAGTTGCCGGTCTTCAATTTGCCTAAGGCGGTTCACCAACGGTTGTAAGAGTGCTTAAAGTTGTCCTAGGGTTGCTGGCCGAGTTTCTCGGGCATCAGTTGCTTGGGCGTCAGGGGTTACCGAGGCAACGGGAGTTGCCGCGGCAACTGTAGGCGTTAGGGATGTTACCGGTGCCTCTCCCATTAGCTTTCAGATTTGTGCTCGATTCCAACCGGACTTTGGTAGGGCCTTTTCATCGGTGGACTCACTTGGGACATGCATCTCCTTGCAAAGATTGGAAATTAAGCAAGGGAAGAAAAGAAAACCCTTGTCTTTTGTGCTACATACAAAAATCTCATCACAAATAATTTTTCCAATGTTAACGATGCGATTATACAAAATAGAATGTATGAGCAAGAGACGAGGTGTATCAACGGTAGTATTGTGTGTGGTGGGCATTAAAGATGTTTTAACAAACTTATTCTATAATTTTACCTCGGGTTTAAGCCGAAGGCGATTTACCGTGCCCTTATATTTACTGTCGTTCCAATGAGTCCCCGGTAGAGAGAGTTCTTGAAGTACCTTGTCAAGTTGCTTGGGCGTGAGTTGATCAACAAAGGCTTGATGCTCGTCCTTCTCAACGTAGAGCCCGTAAAAGGCGTTGATACTTTCGGGGCTTATGAGGATAGCCTTGTCGCGAACAAAAACATAAGGATTATCTGGGTTAGGTGAGTGAGCATAGAATTCTCTTACCCATGAGATGTTGCCCGGTTCCGATTGATGGCAAAAGATTTGCCACTTTTGATGTACAATCCTTTCGAAGATGAATGGTTCAAGGCCAAAATCTTGATGAGAGTTGGAGTATTCGAAGCCTTGTTCTTCGCAATTCCGGCTTTCAAACTTGGAGTGAAATCGTTCTTGAACCGCTGGTGTAGCAAACTTCTTGTAGCTTGGTTCTTTGGAAGAGCTTGGGTGCGCCAAAAACTTGATTTTGGATGCCTTGGTTGTGAGTTAGGTAGAAATCGCATTTAGACAACCTCCGAAAAAATAGCGGATAAGGTGATGCCAAGCTGTATTTGTAAGGTTGTGCCAAGCTCGTGTGCTAGAATAGCCCCGGCATGATGACGTCAGCCCTAGCTTGATAATCTATCACATTGATTAGATGAGGCTTATCTCTTATCCATGGAGCATTTCAAATTTCAAATGAAGGGAGAGTTATCCTAATCCCTTCCCTGGATCGCCTATATATACACAGTCGGATCAAGCATTAAGGATAAAGGACTGAGAATGAGATATCGGTGAAGGTCAAGGTGATCAGAGCGAGGTGCTAGGGTGGCGAGTGACAGTCGATGCAACCGAGGAAGGGTGGTTCAACCTCTTGGCTGAGAGCCTGGCGCGGAGGTCTGCATCGAGAGACCCCTCTGCCTATTCCCTTGGCACAAGTTGTTTATCTTTAGTTTTTTTATGATTGTGATGTTGAAAATGTTGATGGTTTTGTTGGTTAACCCCCACACCATGAACTAATTTAATATTCGTTGAGGGGATGTTTTGATTTTAAACGTTGGCTTTTATGCCTTAGTTCATTTATGATAATTTTGCTTTTCGCAAAGTTTATCTGTTTAGCATTCTTTAATTTTTCCTAAGTACTGTGCCAAAGCGAGAGCTGGCACAGTTAGCCTATTGCCTTCCAATATCTTAACAGACTTGTGTTGGCAACGATCAAGTTGTTGAACACTTGGGAGAGAAGCTTCGAGAGAAGTCGTTCAAGTAGATGAACTTACTTCGGAAGTGAAATCTACCTCCACGGAGTATAGATTGGTTTAAAATCAAATTGGTTTAAGGAAAACATACACTATAGAGATATAGGGGTTTTTACTTGGCCATTTTAGGGCAATGACCATCGAGAGAGGCTTTGCTATTTTTGAATCTGCTCGGCAAACAATGCCACGACAGTTTTGCCAATAAAGGCTGGCATGAACTACATTTAAACCGGACATTCCTTGCCAACAGTCATCATTCATTTGAAAACACCTTCCTTGCTAACGCTTCACTTTGGTTTTATTTTATTTTCTTTTCTTAGTTTTAAAATCAACTCTTTTAAACTACAATCTTTTCTTCCAAAACAAGTAACAAACTAAACAATCAAATTCCAAGTCAATCTCTGTTGGATCAATACTCAGCTTACCAAGTTGTATTACTTGTCGACCATGTATACTTGCACGCAAAAGACTCTTGGCACAGTTTATCTTGCCCAAATAAATACCATTTATACCTTTTGCCAGCATTCATTTTACACATCTCCTTGAGATTCAACAAGTTTTTGGCGTCGTTGCCGAGGATTGCAACGGATTTGATTGTTTTTAAATTTTTACATGTTTTGTTTTTTTCATCTTTGTTTTCACTGGTGTATGACCAGAAACCACCCAGTGGTGGACGAGTGGCCATACAATCTAGAAATTGAGAGAACCTTGTGGAGGTTAAAGAGGTGATATCGAGAAATAAATCAAGGCAATCAGAAGAATGGTATGGTGAATAATGATCCACCCATTGACAATCAACCTAATATCAATGAACCACTGCCTCCTAATGTCCCAAATATGGTTGAAGAAGAAGAGAGGCCAATCCGAGAACATTCAGCACGTAACATTGCAAATCTCATGCCAGGACTTATTAGCACTACTGCCGATGAGCCTAACTTTGAACTTAAACCCGTAAGGATCCAAACTCTTTTGAATGTAAGTCAATTCGATGGAGCACTTACTGGAGACCTGAGACAACATCTCAAACAATTCATGGAGATATGTCAAATGTTTCAACAAATTGGAGTATCTGGAGATACTGTGAAACTAAAATTGTTTACTTTTTCCTTGAAAGACAGAGCCAAGGCATGTCTCAATTCTTTGCCACCAGGATCAGTTACTTCTTGGGCAGACCTTTGCCAGAAATTCCTAACACGGTTTTAGCCACCAACACTCACTGCCAAGTTACATGGTGAGATCATCACATTTAAACAGGCTGAGGATGAAACTCTTTATAAAGCCTGGGAAAGATTTAAAGATTTATGAGAAGGTGTCCAATGCATGGGTTCCCAAATTGGACCCAAATACAAACCTTCTACAACGGATTGAATGCACAAACAATGACTATTATGGATGCTTCAGCAGGCGGATTGTTTCTTGATAAAAAGTACGCCGAGGCTGTTGATATCCTTGAGAGAATTTTGATCAATGACTTCGAGTATCATGTTGCTAGACTTGGGACCGGGACTAAAGCCAGTGGGAAATTGAAATTTGATGAGCTCACGTCCATTCATGCCGAGATTTCCAACCTCACTAGCATGGTGAGAACGTTGCAAAAGAACAATGAGGCCCAAGAAGTCAAAGCATTGGATCCATTTTGCACCATTTGTGGAGAAAACCACCATGTGGATGAATGCCCTGTTAATCCTAAGTCGGTAAATTTTGTTGGGAATGATGGTCATTTTTATAATGCTAATACCTATAATGCAGGCTGGAGACAGCACCCTAACTTAGCTTGGGGAAATCAAGGAGGCAATCACTACAATGCCCCGCGCCAAAACATCCAACGGTAGAACAACAATGCTATGCCAGCATTTTATCAAAATACCATACCACAGAAAGCTCAGAACAATTTCCAGAAAGGGCAAGGAAGTAACCAAGGAGGAGTTCTTACACAATATATGGAGCGAAATGAAGTAACAGTCCAAAGTTTGGTGGCATCAGTAAGAAACTTGGAAATACAAATTGGGCAGATTGCTAATGCACTTAGCAATCGACCCCAAGGTACTTTGCCAAGTGACACTGAAGATGCTCGGTACAAAGAAAATGAACAATGCAAGGCAATAACTCTTCGAAGTGGTAAGCAATACGAAATAGAGACGGCTGTCAAGCAGCCAGTCATCAGCCAAGATACAACGCTTGTGCCAGCAGACATACCCAAAGAAATAGAGAAGGTGAAAGTAGATGATGCCAGCGATCATTTCGGTAAGAGTGCCAAACAGGATGCCAGACCCAGTGCCAATAATGACGTCAGCAATGATGATAAGTAGACTGATGCTAAAATAGATGTCAGCACTGCCTTAGCAAAGCCGGCAGTGCCAGCATATATATATATCCACCGCCACCATTTCCTGCAAGACTTCAAAAGCATAAGCAGGACCAGAAATTTAAGCTCTTTTTTGAAGTGCTTAAACAGTTGAAAATTAACATTCCATTGGTGGAAGCCCTTGAACTGTTTAAGCACTTTTTGGAAGTGTTTTTTGGAAGCGTTTTTTGTTCAAGGGCTTCCACCAATGGAATGTTAATTTGCAACTATTTAAGCGCTTTTTGGAAGTGCTTAAACAGTTGCAAATTAACATTCCACTGGTGGAAGCCCTTGAACAAATGTCCAACTATGTAAAATTCATGAAGGACATCTTGTCCAAAAAAGGAAGTTGGGAGAATTTGAAACGGTTGCTCTCACTGAAGGATGCAGTGCCATGATCCTAAACTGATTGCCACCAAAGCTGAAAGATCCAGGGATTTTTCCTATTCTTTGCACAATTAGCGACAAGTTCATGGGGAAGGCGTTGTGCAACTTGGGAGCCAGCATCAATTTGAAGCCACTATCAGTTTTCAAGAAGCTTGGCATAGATGCAAGACCTACCATGGTGACACTTTAATTGGCAGACCGATCTTATGCACATCCCAAGGGTAAGATTGAGGATGTGTTGGTAATGGTAGACAAATTCATTTTCCCAGCTGATTTTATCATTTTAGATTATGAAGCTGACATTAATGTGCCAATTATTTTGGGTAGGTCATTTCTTGCTACTGGCAGGGCTCTTATTGGTGTTCATAAAGGGGAACTAACCATGAGAATGAATGATCAACATGTTACTTTTAACGTATTTCAAGCCTTGAAATATGCAGATGAACCTGATGAATGTCAAGCCGATGAAATGATGGAGTCCATCTTTACTTTGGACATGGCACAGTTGTGCCAGGATATAACAAGTGATGATGGCATGCTTGATGGCATAGCTGAACTATTTGAGGAACTTGTGGAATCAGCCTTGGAGGCTAAAGATGTAAGTTACTTCGAGCCACTCCATTTGGCTGGCAGAGAGATAAAAAAAACCAAAGCCATCTATTGAGGAACCACCAGAGTTGAAGCTTCAACCCCTGCCAGAACACTTAAAGAATGCTTATTTAGGCAAGAACTCGACTCTGCCAGTGATTGTTGCCACTGATCTCACTCATGATTATGAGGTAAGACTACTGGCAAAACTAAAAGATTATAAGCAAGCATTCGGTTGGACCTTGGTAGACATCCAAGGTATTAGCCCAACCATTTGCATTCACAATATCATACTAGAAGAATACAATGGCAGGACCATTGAAGGCCAAATGCGGCTAAACCCAAGCATGAAAGAGGTTGTAAAAAAAGAGATCATAAAATGGTTGGATGTCAGAATCATTTATCCCATTTCCAACAACTCTTTGGTTAGCCCGGTGTAGTGTTTGCCAAAGAAGGGTGGCATGATTGTGATCCAAAATAGTAAGGCCGAATTGATTCCCTCTAGAACCATCACTGGATGGAGGGTGTGCATGGGTTATAGAAGGTTGAACAAGGCGACAAGGAAGGACCACTTCCCATTGCCTTTCATTGACCAGATGTTGGACAGGTTGGCAGGTAAAGCTTTTTACTGTTTTTTAGATGGTTATTCGGGATATAATCAGATTGCCATCACCCCTGACGACCAAGAGAATACCACGTTCACGTGTCTATATGGGAAATTTGCCTTTAGAATGATGCCATTCGGACTGTGTAATGCTCCAGCAACATTTCAACGTTGCATGATGGCCATTTTCTCCGATATGATTGAGCATAACATGGAAGTATTCATGGATGATTTCTCAGTGTTTCTTGTAACATTTGAGGAATGCAACCATAGCCTGGAGCAAGTTTTGAAGAGATGCATAAAGACAAACCTATTGTTGAATTGCGAGAAATGCCACTTCATGGTGAAGGAGGGCATTGTTCTCAGTCATAAGGTAACCAAGAGAGGACTAGAAGTTGATCAAGCCAAAGTGGAGGTAATTAAGCAATTAACACCTCCAACAAGTGTTAAAGGTATAAGGAGTTTTTTAGGTCATGCCGGTTTTTATCGGCGATTTATTAAAGATTTTTCAAAAATTGCTAAACCTTTATGCTCATTGTTGGAACATAATGCCACTTTTGTATTTGACGATTCTTGTTTGAGAGCATTTTAGGAGCTTAAAGATAGATTGATTAATGCCCCCATAGTCGTGGAGCCGAATTGGAATGAGCCCTTTGAGCTCATGTGCGATACCAGAGATTATGTCGTTGGAGCAGTTTTAGGACAATGGCGTGGCAAGATGTTCCATGTCGTCTACTATGCCAGCAGAACCTTAAATGAAGCACAACTGAATTACTCTACAACCGAGAAAGAATTCCTCGCGGTTGTATTTGCTTTTGATAAATTTAGATCTTATCTAATTGGTAATAAGGTTGTGATTTATACAGATCATTCGACATTGAAATATCTCTTGGCAAAGAAGGATGCCAAACCTAGACTAATCCGATGGACGCTCTTACTTCAAGAATTTGACCTAGAGATCAGAGATAAGAAAAGCAGCAAAAACTCAGTAGCTGACCATCTCTCTCGGTTGGAGCATCACATTGAGAATGGTAAGTCCACTATAATTAGAGACAAATTCCCTGACAAGTATTTGCTTGCAGTCGATGCTATACCATGGTACACTGACGTATTCAACTACCTAGTAAGCAATATTCTGCCATCAGACCTGGCATATAATGCCAAGAAAAGATTTTTACAAGAGCTGAGGCAATACTATTGGGATGAGCCCATGTTGTACAAGTAGTGTGCCGACCAAGTGATTCACCGGTGTGTGCCAGAGGACGAGCAACAACATATACTACATCTATGCCATGCTGCACCATATGGAGGAAACTTTGTTGGGATGAAGACTATTGCCAAAGTGTTGCAGTCATGATTCTTTTGGCTCACACTGTACAAGGATACCCACGAGTATGCCAAGGCATGAGATCGATGCCAACGGGCAGGGAACATCTCTGGCAGACACCAACTACCACTCTAGAACATTATGCTAGTGGATTTATTTGATGTATGGGGGATCGACTTTATGGGTCATTTTCCCCCATTATTCGGCAATGTGTACATTCTCTTGGCTATTGACTATGTGTTAAAGTGGGTAGAGGTTGTTGCCTTGCCAATAAATGATGCCATGGCTGTTGCCAAGTTCTTGTACAAAAACATTTTCACTAGATTTGGTGCTCCTTAAATGATTATTCATGACGAGGGTACTCATTTTAAATGTAAATTAATTTCTAAAGCATTGTGCAGGTATGAGATTCAGCAGCAAATCGCCACAGCATACCATCCATAAACAAATGGGTAGGCCGAGATATCCAATAAGGAGATTAAGAACATTTTGGAAAAAACTGTGAATCCAACAAGGAAAGACTGGTCTTTAAGACTAGATGAGTCCTTGTGGGCTTATAGGATGGCACTTAAAACTCCTTTGGGTACTTCCCCATTCAAACTTGTCTTTGGCAAACCATGTCATCTGCTAGTAGAACTTGAACATAAAGCCTATTGGGCCATCCAGGAGCTTGACATGGCATGGAGAATTGCTGAAGGAAAGAGGTTGCTTGACCTCAATGAATTGGAGGAATTTAGAACACAAGCCTATGAGGACGCTAAGATATACAAGGAGAAGGCAAAATGTTGGCATGATAGTCGGATCCTGCCAAGACAGTTCGAAATAGGTCAGCTTGTTCTATTGTTTAACTCTCGGCTCAAACTTTTTCCAGGTAAGCTTAAGTCAAGATGGACGGGTCCTTATGAAGTTGTGAAGCCATATGCTCATGGGCCTGTAGATATCAAGAACTTACAGACCAGAGAAATTTTAAGGTGAACGGTCAGCGCCTAAAGCATTACTTGGAAGGTAAGTAAAGTCATGCCAAGGAGGTGATCCTCTTGGCAGAATTGGAATGAAGCATCCGCAGGTTTGAAATTATTTGTAAATATTAGGATTAGTTGTTTTTTTTCCTTTAGAAATCAGGTTTTTGTTCTTGTTTTCTTTTTATTGTCTTTCAATTTTTATTCTTTTGCTGTGTTACAAGATTCTTTTTCATTAGTGCGTGCAGGAATATTGATAGGAATTGATGCCCGAAATCTTGCCAGAAGGACAGTGAGCCAGTGTACTTGCTAGCAGTTATGCCATGCCCCATGCCAGAGGCATGTGCAGGTTTTCGTGTGGAGGAAGAAAAAAAAACCCTAGCAGTTATGTCACCGTCTTGAAGGTTCTTGAGAATCAAGGTCCACTTCTTCTTGTTGAAATCTTCTTGTCATTCCATGGCCAAATACTCTCGCAATGGAGGAGAAAAGCTCCCCAAGAATATGCCGGGTAAAACTTTCTTTGGTGTTTTCCAAAAGTGACTTTGGATCCAAACCTGAAGTAACTGAGCACAACCTCTAACTCACCCCTCATCGTGCCTTCGGATAGCACTCAAAGAAATAAAAATCTCGGTCAATATTGCTGGTGCCAGATTTGCCTTCCTCTTTAAGCATTCCAATAAATCAAAACGGCTACATCAATGCCATTCAAAACTCTCGAAAATATTATCAAACCATATATCCCCAAGGCGAATAAGTTCATCTTTATAACCTCATCCGGGTGCGTAGGTATTATATCTCAAATGCATTCCCATGAAAAAACGACACTATCACCTCGACTCTGAATTAGACCTTTTACCCAATCTTCACTCATTCCGGCTATGTTCCTAAGCTTGGCAGGATAATTCTGAGACTTCGGGTGTTTAGAATAAATCCAATATTTTTGAACATTTCTATGATTAAGTAGTGTCGTGTACTCTTCAATTGTGGGTATCATGTTCTGCCCATTGAAAGTGAAACAGCAAAAAGCATGGTTCCGAAACTGAAATAAAGCTCGAAATAGGGGTTCATTGATTCTTCAACCTCCCATCCCAAATTTTTCATATCTTCTTCAAGTCATGAAGATCACTTTGTTCTAGACTCACATAAGTATGCTCTGATACTATACACTTGCTTGGCAAACTATCACCTTGAACTCTTTGGTTGCTCTCGGACCAATGTCAGACCTGTGAATTGATTTCCTCCTTCTTAAGATACTTCTCATCCATAATGAAAGATATCTATTGGGCGAACAGCTTTGAATCAACACCTTTATGTCATGTCATGTAAATGCAAGAAAGAAAAAAGCAAAATAAAATAAAAACAAAACACAAAAGAATAAGTTAGTATCGAAGAAACAAATAAATGAAACTAGAATCAAAGTGGAAATTTAAACAAACAAAACAAGAAACAAACCTAATTGCATCCCATCTAAAACACCTAGGTTATCTACATGGCTCTAAAAGGGGTAGGCTTTCTATGTTTGCTACATGCAGTTTTGGTGCTAGAAAGGTACCCAAATTGTCCTTGTTGTCCCCTACTAAGGGTAGCAAGGCCCCTGATCATCACCCATTATAGGCTCATTTCAACCGAGTTCAATTCAGGGGGACCCATTCGCTATGTCCATATGGATAAATAATATTCCCATGAAGACATAGGGTACTCGAGCCCCGAAGGTACTTACTAGGCCTATACAGAGGAACAATATCCACATGAAATCACTATCATTTCCCCCCACTTAAAACAATGAGTTTATATGTCAAATTTTAAATACGTTAAAATAAACTCGCATTTATAAACAAATATCAACATAATTGTCACTTTAACTTGCAACCTCCCATATTAATAAAGCGGTAATTTTTTAGGCTTGACTCTCTTTTTTGTAAAAAAACAAAAATAAGACCCCTGCGAAGTCGCCATGTTGTAGCGACGTTTTAAAATTCAAATCGTTTGACGTATCCCTCTTTTTGAAAATATTTGTTTAAAAGGGGAAATTTTCTCTAAAACTCATGTTTGGAATAAAAACTGAGAGTCACCACCGGTCACTTGGATTAGGTAGACCGGACACCGAAAATAAAAAATAGAGACTCGAATGGGTTCGGGAGTCGGTTACGAGTAGGGAAGGTTTCACACCCCCACCACGCTCAGAAATCAGTATACAATTAATTACCGCTTTGTTAGTATTAGATTTTATGAGTTAAAGTGACAATTAAACCAAAATTCCGTTATACGTGCGAGTAAATTTTAAGGGCCCTGTTATTTGAGAATAAATAAAAAGACCACCACCACTACGACTGGTACTTGCCACGTTTTCTCTCGAATAAAAGGGTATCGCATTAACAAATTTTTCCCCGGATGCAACATAACAACATTGCAAATAAGCATGAAACAAGATACCCAATAAAAGATCCACATGTCAAATAAAAGAAGCCTACATACAAACATATGTACATAAGTAAAAGAGCAAGGCAGTAGCAACATATAGGGCATTCCAAACTATACAATATAACATCTATGTACATATGCAAAATATATAATATAAATATAAAGGAAACATACAAATATATACGTATCTATATACATGAAAAAAACTATAGCTTATATTAGTAGTAGCCATAAACATATATATTTACATTAACATTTCATATTATAGGCTATACATACGTGTATATATATATATATATCGAAACTCATATATTTTATACAATATAAAAACTATATAGTTAATATTATATAAACTAGATTATATAAATACATATTTTAAAAACATATATTTATATATACAAACCCGTATTTAAATGCTACACGATATATATATATATATATATACTATTTTAAAACATACATAATATGTATATATTGTGTACCACATATAAAACATATATATTATCTAAAAAAACATATATTATATAGGACATATATCATAATATTATAATATGCATATATCAAGGTCATATTAAACATATATATACCATGACAATGCAAAAAAGGCAACATAAACAATAAAGGGACTGAAATAAAAGATAATAAATTGTAGAGCAAAAATATAAAATGCATTAAGATATGGGCAAAACAGCAAAGATTTTAAAATTCCACGGACTACGACTGTGGTTTAAAAAGGCTGAAGGACCGCGGGCGTGATTATGAAAACGCAGAAGGATTTAAAATGCTAATTAACCCAATTGTTTTTGTTAAAACACGTATAAACTCATTTTTTGCCAAAAACAGGAAAACCCTATAAAAAATTTAGCTCTCTCTCTTTTCTCTCATTTCCTCTTAAACCCATGATGAACACCGTCGTGTGTTCATCTTTGAACCTAGAAACCGCCTCTCATCGGAGGCCAAAACCCAGAAACCACCACTCCCCGCCATGTCGACCGTCTCTCGCTGGCGGCCGACGAACCCCAAATAAGCACAAAACCTCTCTTTTTCTCCTCTGAAACCAAATCTAACCTGGATCTTTTTTAAAAATCGATGAAATCCTTTTTGTTTTGGAGAAATTAGAACCCAGAAGCCTCTTTTTTGAAACACCAGAACCAAAACCCTTTTTTGAAAACTAAGAATCCAAAAACCCCATTTTGCATGTCTGCCTTTTCACCGATTCACCACGCACGGCCTCAGGGAGGCCGATTAGCTTGTTACCGGCAAGGGAGATGAACCGAAAAAGGTAAAATCAAAACCCTAGTTCTATTTTGTGTATGATGATTTGAAATAGAAAGAAAGGAGAGGAGATACCTCTGAACTTTTGTTTATGTTCTATTGCTCTAATTTCCAGAGTTGATCCCCTTTTACAAAATGCTAGGGTTTTTGTATATATACCCTGATTATACATGTATTTAGAAAAATATACACTGATTATACATGGATTTAGAAAAATATAAAATAAAATCCTAATAATCCTATTGGTTGACTTCTATTAATCTGCTATTTCGTTGCATTTCTCCGAAATTGTTGGCTTGTCTCCTAATTTGCTCTTGATTTTTGCATGTTATCAATGGCTCGTGGGGAGGAGGGGAACTAGGCGCAGCACAGTAGTGTACGAACCTCTTTGACTCCGTCCTTTGTGCTCCCTTTCATGTCGTGGCTGAACGAGAGAAGAAGAGGACCAAAGGGAGAAGCTGAAGCGAGGATAGCAACAGACGCGCGCGCGTGTGTCATACATGTGAGTAGCTAAGGCATCATCTAGCTAGGGGCGTACGTTCCACGCGGCACTCGAATAGTCTCCATGGTTTGATCTGGACCGTTAGATCAATCTAGATCTGACGGTGGATGTGCGGCTGTGCTAATAACAAAACAGATTAGGGTTTTGGTTATCAGATTAGGGTATTAGAGTTTGGGCCTAACAGGCTCTTTTGTATTTATATTTTTTAGACTTTGAAGTTTTGTAAATGGACTTAATGAACTAAAAATAAATACATGGGCTATTTATTTAATATTATTTTCGGCTTTCAAATTTACTTTATAATAATAATAATAATGATGATGATGATGATGATGATGATGATAAAACAAATACTAAAAATGGACAAAAATTAGTGAATACAACCATAAGTTTAAAAAGTGGTTATACCGTATCGATATGCCCCTAGGCGTACCGAAACCTTTTTCCACTCTTATTTCTCAAATTCTAGTGAGTAAAACTCGTATCGATACGGCTTAGCTCGTATCAATACACCTTTGTAAAACTCAGTTTTCGTGCCGATACGCCCTCTTGTGTATCGATACCCCTTTGTACAATGGCTCTTTCTTCTTATAGCAGGTACCGATAAGGAAGCTCGCGTACTAATACCGAGGGTTGGTAGACAAC
Organism: Hibiscus mutabilis; assembly: GCA_019671005.1. Classification (NCBI taxonomy): domain Eukaryota; kingdom Viridiplantae; phylum Streptophyta; class Magnoliopsida; order Malvales; family Malvaceae; genus Hibiscus; species Hibiscus mutabilis. The sequence continues at coordinate 17,248,008 of CM033735.1, read as the reverse complement.
ACTTATTACGGGAAAAATGCAGTCCAACAGCTATATTGATGATCTCAACCATCTAAACGGTTAGAAATCAATGAGAGAGTGTATAAACAAGTCTCCAAAAGCTACATCAACAACAAGTGAACAAGTCTTAAGCATTCAACTAAAAATCCAACATTCTTGAGCCTATTAAAGTCATATCTTTGTAACCCATTTGAAATTTCAAATTTGTAATCATTTTTATTTAAGTATTGGGTTTCAGTGAACTTGTATTTGGGCAAACACACAACCTTTGAGAGGATTTTCAGTTTGCTAAAGTATTTCTTGTAAAAGAGAGTTGTTCTCAAAGCTTTGAGGTTGTACAAGGTTGCATCTTTAGCCTAGAAAAATAGGAAGAAATTCAATAGTGAATTTGGAAAATCCTTAGTGGGAAACTAAGGTAGTGGATGTAAACCTTGATAGAAAGTTGAACCACTTTAACTCTTGTGTCGCAAATCTTTTTATTTTCCAATTTGCTTCCTAATCTTTTTAATTGCTAATTCACCCCCTCTGGGCTACTTTCAACATTGATTGATCATCCTAACACTTTCTCATCCAAAACCGTCATACCTCTCTTGTCACATCTTTCACCTATGGCACCGTCTTGAGTTACATGTTCCACAAGCTTGGGATAGATTGTTTCTATGATCTTGGATTGCCTCTCACCGACCCCATCGATGACCATTCTCTCCTTCGAGCTAATTTTACCATCTACAATAGAGAATGGATTCGAATTGTAATCTTCCTGGTGATGCTCAACCGATCCCGTGGTAAATGCTCTAGTTATTTCAGAGGCTTCGCTTACTCCACCTTCCCTCTATGCTCTCATGGCCTATCTTGATAGGAAGTTTGCTACCTTGGACACCCGTTTTGCCGAGATGAAGACAAGGTTTGATACTCTTGATTGTCATTTCAATTCCTTGAATGCTCGAGTGACTTCTTTTAAGACTCCCCAAGCTTCTATAGACATGACCCTTACCGCACTTCATGGTGAACAACGTAGTCATTCTCTTGGTGATGATGGCCTGAAAGATGAAGAGGGTGATGAAGATGAGGATGACTCTTAGGCCTTGCATCTCATTCATCATATCATATTATCTATTAGGATTTGAATTTTATGCACCTTTTTTTTATTTGATTCCTTATGACCTTATGCTTTAAGTACTTTATGCTTTTAGATTATGTTTTTCAGTCTTAAGTTGGATTTTTCATGTTGCTTTGAATTAGACTTTGCATTAATAATATCTATGTTGTTTAATTATACTTGGAGTTCTATTCATGCTTTATATCTTGCGTTTATTTGCCTTATTGATTTTGATCTAACAAAAAGAGGGAGATATATAAATTTTCAAAGGTTTTCAAGATTTTCAAAAATAAACTATCTTTCAGCCTTAAAGAAAGGGGAGTGATTTCAAAAGACTTAAAAATTTATTTTGGTTTTGTTATATCAAAAATGGGGAGATTGTAAAACCTATATTTGATTTTTGATATAACAAGGAATTTCAAGGACTATTTTGTAAAAAGGGAAATTTTTAAGTACTCAAAAAGACTCACAAATTGACAAGGATCCGAACTTAAAATTATTTCTAAGTCAAAACCTTAAACCCCAAATATTTTCTAAGTGTTTTGGTGCTCGAAATAGCCAAATTGTTTGTTTTATTGTCCATCACCAAGTGCTCCTCCAATTGGTGGGTCGTTGTTGTTGTTGTTATTCATGTTGTTTAGGCTGTCGACTCCATTTCTTTTTTCTCTCGTCATCAAGCAAGATAAAATATCTCGATCACCAATTCAAATTGAAGAGGGTTGTTTCGATTTGTGCTTCTGGTCATGCATTGATAACATACCTAAAAAAATAAAACAAGAAAAAAAGTTAGAACTAAACTAAAAATTAAGTGCAATTGCTAAGCTATAATTACCAATTTTCAATCCTCGGCAACGACACCAAAAACTTGATGCGTTTCAAATAGTCTGCGCAAATCAGAGCAAGTATACTCGTCGATCAAGTAATAGAGTGATAAGTAGAGTGTCGAACCCACAGAGACTGGAGTGATAAACTCAAAATGATCGCACTAAGAGTTAGTGAAATAATAATGATGTGATAAAGATTATAAACTTAATGTGATAACAAATAAAAGTAAATTGAGGCAATGATCAAGAATAAGTAGATACAGTATCAAAGATTCTAATGAGGATGGATGTTGTGTTTATGGCTTAAGAAAAATGCTTAATTACTATTTGAATGTTATAGCAGTGAGACAACATTTATCTATTCGAAAGGGTTTTCTAATAAACTCATAAACTATGTCTAGCAAGAAGTTGATAACAAGATGCTATGACAATACATGTTTGTGTAAACCCTAACAACTTATTACCTATTCAAGTTCCCCTTATTAGCCGTTGAAATCTTGAACTTATGTCTAAGCCGGATTAGAACTCAAGTTAACAGCTTAAGCTTCTCTGTTTACTCTGTAACGACCCAATTTCCAGGTCAATCTTGCAAATCTTGGATTCCAGTCAAATATTTTAATATGACTGTTAAATTAAAGGAAATGAGATTTTGGAAGACTAAATTTAAAGTAAGTGATGCCTATTTTGTGTAAGGATTGAAGGTTGAAGATTTATGGTGCAATTTTACCATTATGTTTTGGAAGAGAATATTTTGAATTAAAAGGTGCGAAAGAGAGGGAGAAAAATCAAACTTCTATTCCCATATCTCTCTCCCTTTTTCATCTTCTTTTTTCTCTCTTTTACTATCTTCCTCTTCGATCTTTCAACTTCGATCTACAGAGATATGCCCGTCCATTGTCGACACCTCCACTGCCATCGTGTTCATCTCATTAAAACGAGTTCATCGGTACCAACAGGGTCGCCAACGGTGTCGCTGTTGGAGGGAGAGAGAGAAAAGAAATTTGGGTTGTTGAGTTGGGGTAGTTTAAGTGTTCAAATCGAGAAATCAAGGCCAGCACCATGTTCAACAGTGTCGAGAGAGTCAACCTAGAGCTTTGCAACCGTTGTTCGGCCACCGAAAGCCACTACACGCACCACCGCCTGTGTCGGCCTACAGAGCCAGCACAAGCCGCATGCCGAGCCGGCCTTTTGTAAAAACCAAAGTTTGATTTTGATATAACAAATTGTTTAAGGACCTATTTGTAAAAGAAAATAAATTTTTAAGTATCTCAAAGACTCACAATTGACAAGGATTTTTCAAGTCCAAAATTATTCAAAGTCAAAAACTTAAACCCTATAAATTTTTCTAAGTATTTTTAAAGCTAAATTCAAGTTTTACGTTCAGGCGTATCTGTAATCACTAATTTTGTCCGGGGTTAACTTTTATTTCGTTTCATAATAAATGGGCTTATATGTATTATGGGCTCTGGTTAGCTTCAATCATCTATATACAAATTGGGTCTTGTTTATTTTATTTGCTTTGTTTTCACTAAAAAGAGAAGAAACAATACTATTAATGTACATTTTTGTTGTTAACTATGTGTGTCACTTACCATTCGAAGAGAACCCCCAAATTATTATGATAGTATTAGCATTTTTTTGTTAATATTATCATTTGTTATCTTATTATTATATTTATTTTATATATATATTATGTTTTATTATTAAACCGAATATATATATATATATATATGCATCCTTAAAATAAAGAACCCACATTCTATTTAAGTTTGAGTCCTTATATAAAAGTTCATTACATCTTAAAGAAAAATAGAAATATTATACATATATTCCATGGCTCGTTTGGGCCCATCCTAATTAAAACCCTTAGCCCTAATTACATCAAAAACCTTAACCCCCTTTGCTCATGTGCAGCTGCATATCCACCGTTGGATCAGGATCTCATCTGACGGCTCAGATCGAAACGGGGAAGCTTGGGTACTAAGCACTCCCAGTAGAGTGCAAATAATATACATACTCAAGAAAGTTTGGGTATAGGGGGATGACTCGTGTACATAGAATCTCTTAATTGGCTAAGTAAACTGAATTGAAATAAAAAAAAAATAGAATGATAAGCTTGAAATCTTGCAGACAGAGTTGGAAAAATGTATTGGTAAGCATTGAAAGCTTACGGATGAAAATGGCACCAATATTGGTAAGATCTAATCTTATCACTTTGATATACATATATGTTATTACATATTTAATTATGTTAATGAGCATGTAATGGTAAGGTGATCATATGCATTATTAATAATTAATAATTAATATTGAGATTGATATTATGACAATTGCACTTAAATTTGAATTATTGCCTCACTAAGTAAATACTTAGTGTGTAACTGTTTTACACGTAGGAAAGAAGAAATGGTTGGAGTAAGGAGCGTATACGGACATCATCAATCAATAATAGGTACATCAGTATTAGTAAGATATCTTTTGATATTGTTTGATATTTACTAGTTGGCATGTATATTAAAAGCGTATGCATGCTCTGATAGAATTTGTATTTTATTTGGTATTTGGATGAATTTTAAATCATGCAGTTTTTAGGCAGTTTTGTTAATTATATCAAGACAAATTCAATTGATAAGTTGCTGCCTGAAAACAAATTCGATTTGAAGATGAAAATATTATTTTTAAACTTTACGCAAATAACTAGATTTGCAAATAAAAACTAAATACATTGTAACATTTTTAAAGAAACAAAATTTTACCGAGTTACAAATGTATAGGGCTTTACAAATGTTTTGTGATATCTTTGACTCGTATTCAGCTATGAATACGAGAAAGGGGTATTACATATTCGATGTCGGTTTAATCTATTGTCCGAGGTATTGTCAACCTTATTAATTAAATGTTCAATTAATTTAAACCCACCAATTTGATAAGGCCCGTTCAATTAAGGTTAATTTCCAATTAAGGTCACCAAATTAAATTCTTTTTGATTTCCGACAATTTCCTTCGATTAAAAGTAACAAATATTTTGGTACCAATTTCAGGGCGTGATGGGGGTGCCAATCTTTCCCCACTCGTAACCAACTCCTGAACCCTTTCAAAATGAATCTTTGGTTTTGTGGTGTCTGGCCTACTTTATTCAAGTGGCCGGTGGCGACTCCCGAGCTTTCGATCTTTTTTTCAAAGGATTATGACTTTTCAAAAGAAATTACCTTTTAAACAAACCTTCTCCGAAGGGTGGGGATACATTTAGAAGTAGTTTTCAAAAAATCGTCGCTACAGTATCGATACACCCTCAGGCGTTTTGATACGGGCTTAAATTAAAATGCCACTATAAGAATTTGTTTCGATATGGTTCCACTCATATCGATACAGCCTTTATATGGGCTAAGGATTTTACTCAGGCGTTTCGATACGGTGCCATCTGTTTCGATACAGCCTTCATATTGGGTTTAAGATTTAAGAATAGCGTACCGATACGACTAATAGCGTATCGATACGGTTGTTAAGTTTTTTTTATTTATGATTCAAACATTTCCTTGTAAGTTATTGGGAACATGCGATTTTGAAAATCAACTACTAGTATCGATACACGGGAAGCCGTATCGATACGGACCTAAAAATAGAAAGAGTCATTGTGTACAATAGTGTAGCTCTATCTACCACTGAAGCAGAATATATATCAGCTAAAAGTTGTTGTGCTCAAGTCCTTTGGATGAAACAACAACTTCTAGACTATGGAATTGATGTAGGTACCATACCCCTTTAAGTGTGACAACACTAGTGCCATATGTCTCACTAAGAATCCCATCCAACATTCTAGAACTAAGAATATAGAGATAAGACATCATTTCATTAGGGATCATGTCTTAAAGAATGATGTTGTTCTAGAGTATGTTGATACCTCAAACCAACTAGCGGACATATTTACCAAACCATTAGACAAAGAGCATTTTTGGACTCTTAGGAGAGAGTTAGGTCTAACTAGCCTATCTTGACCTTTTAGAGCCCTTTAGTGCCAAAAATTTTCTTGATTTGAATGATGATCATGCTTTTGTGATTTTGCTTCTTGATGCATCTATTCTCGTTGCTAGGGGGAGTATGCATCTATCTTAGCCTATTCATGTTGTTCATACATCATACATATGCATTTTGGTTCGAATGAAATCGAACTTTTGAGCAACTTGTGGCCCAAAATGCATTTTTTGGGTTATCCGTATCGAAAATGGGTGAAGGTGTTTCGATACACCATTCTTGACTCAACCCAAATTGTATTTTTCAATACAAATGTATCAATACGGGTCCGACCGTATCGATACGGGTCCAAGAATAGGTTTCGATATAGGTGAGTCCGTATCGAAATGGCACCAGTGTTTCGATATACCTGTATCAATACGCCATGTGGTGTATCGGTATGCGCAGACGCAGGTCCTTAAATAAGTCCTTAAAAGGGTTTCCTTCTTTAAAACAAAATCCTAATCAAACCTAAACTCTCTCAAAAACCCTAATATTTTTCTTATAAATACCCATCACAACCCTTGTTTTTCATCAAATCTTTTGAGGGTTTTTGTTCTTTAAAATAATTCTAAGCTCTCTCTCATCAAATTGGTGCATCTCCATCCTTCATTCATCCAATTCCATAACTCAAGGTATATTTTCCTTTTCTTTTCTTTTTAATTTCATTTATTTTTACATACTGATTTTAGTTAGTTTTTGTCTAAAAAGTATACATATAGTATGGGTTTTGAAGTTTTTGCAATAATTCTTTAAAATCCAAAAAAAATTTATTCGAATATAGAAATTATACCGTATATTTTTATAATCTATTTTTTGAAATTCTTTTTACCAAAATTTCTTTTTATATTTTTATATGTTTTAAAACTATATTGTATACTTTTTAACAAAAACCTTGAGCATTGGATTATTTATTGGATTGAATATGATGATTTACGCATACATTGTTTTTGTGCCTAAATTGTTTTTCAGGTTATCTATGGCACCTAGAAAAAGAGCTAGAACAAGCGAGATTGGCGAGTCTTCAACCGAAGACAATTCAGCACGTCCCAACCTTAGTGTCATTTATCAAAAGAGTTTTCCAACCCCAACGACTTTAAATAACTTCAAGCAATACCAAAACTACAAAATCCGCCGCGAAAGAGTAACATCTTTTCTTTTTTTAGACTCTGAAAGTTTCAAGTTCAAATATCTTCATCTTTTGAGACATTGGAACTTTATTCAATTTTTTACTATCCCCGGATTTTTGTACCATAATCTTGTTTTGATTTTCTTTGCTAATGCCCGGTGCATCCCCAACCAAGATCGTTCCAAGGCCATTGCTATTGAATCATTCTTAATGGGGAAGAAATTTCGTATTGATGTTCAAACTCTAGTCAATGTTTTTAGGTTCGAAGATGAGGGAATAGCCGATGAGGACTCCATGGGACATGTTCTTGGCGGTTCTATTACAGTTCTTGATGCTCATGATCGCTTCTTGCATCTCATGATCACTTGGTTGTTCCGGCATCCGGTGGAAAGTTTTCCACTATCCGACAAGTGGACGACTTTTGTATTCGATGTTTTTGTGAAGAAAAGCAGCCTAATCTTGCTCAAATAATGTTTGTGGAGCTAGTTTACCTCATCCAACATTGACACACCTCTCTAGTTTCATCCTTCACTTATGGGACGGCATTGAGTTACTTGTTTACTCAATTGGAGATTGATTGCTCGCAAGACTTTCTCGAGCCTCTTATCGATCCCATTGATGAGCTCTCTCTTGTTCGTACAAAGTTTCACTATTTCAGTGGTGAGTGGCTACGTCTCGCCGAGCTTCCACATAATACAATCTATGAAGAACCGGAAGCTCCTCCACAAGCCGCCCCTCAAGCTCTAGTAGCTCCACCGGCTATGGATGCTCTCATGGCTTACCTCAATGAGCAATTCACTTCATTAAACACTTCCTTAGAGGACCGAGTTCAAGCAATTGAAAGCCAACAAGGTTCGATGGACATATCTCTTACAACTTTCCATGGAGAATGGAGACAATCTCAGGCAACTCAAACCCATGACAAAGATGAAGATCAAGAGGACAAGGATGATGAGGATGCTCCATAGACATACATTGCATTGCATACATTGCATTGCATACATGTCATATTAGGCTTTTTATTTTATGCACCTATGTTATTTACACTATGAGCCTATGCTTTGATTTTAGTTTGTTTTTAAGTTTTAAGTTGGATTTGTATTATGTTGCTTTGAACTTTCAATGATAAGTATGTTGCTTTGAATTATGCTTTATTTTTATATTTCTTGTTTCTATCCTTTAATATCATTGATTTTGATCTAACAAAAAGGGGAGAAGAGAAAGCTTAAAATTTTAAAAACATTTTTAAAACCTATCTTAAAGTAATGGAGAGTTTTTCACAAAGACTTAAAAATTTAACTTGGTTTTGTTATATCAAAAAGGGGGAGATTCTAAAAACCAAAGTTTGATTTTGATATAACAAATTGTTTAAGGACCTATTTGTAAAAGAAAATAAATTTGTAAGTATCTCAAAGACTCACAATTGACAAGGATTTTTTAAGTACAAAATTATTTAAGGTCAAAAACTTAAACCCTATAAATTTTTCTAAGTGTTTTTAAAGCTAAATTCAAGTTTTACGCCCAGGCGTATCGATACGCCCTCGGGCATTTCAATACGGGCTTAAATTAAAAGGCCACTGTAAGAATATATTTTGATACGGTTCCACCTGTATCGATACGGCCTTCATATGGGCTAAGAATTTTACTCAGGCATTTCGATACGGTGCCATCCGTTTCGATACGGCTTTCATATTGGGTTTAAGATTTAAGAACAGCGTACCGATACGGCTAATAGCATATCAATACGGTTGTTAAGTTTTTTTGATTTATGATTTGAACGTTGCCTTGTCAGCTATTGGGAACATGCAATTTTGAAAATCAGTTAACCTGTATCGATACACCTTCAAGGCGTACCGATACAAGTTCAGACAGTAGCCCAAGTGAGCAAAATTGCATCGATATGGCCTTGTCTGTATCGATACGCCTCTTTGTTTTACACTGAGATTGTACTGATATGTTTCCTCACGTATCGATACGCCCTTGTATAATTGTATACAACGGCTCTTTCTATTTTCAGGTCTGTACCTATACGGCTTCCCGTGTATCGATACGGTAGTTGTAGAAGTGTATTTATGGTGGGAAGAAGAGGGCCCAACGGCTATATTTATGATGGCAACCACCCAAACTGCTAGAAATCAATGAGAATGTATAAAAGAAAGTCTCCAAAAGCCTCAGCAACAACTATTGAACTTATTTGCAACATCCAAGCATAAATCCAAACCATTGAGCTTAAAGAGTCAAATTATTGTATCCCACTTGTTGTAATTTTCATTGTATACATTTCTTTCAAGTTTGGGAGAGTTTGTTTGTAAGTTGGGCAACAAATCAATCTTGTGATAGATACTTTCAAGTTTGTCATTCCTTCTTTGTAAAGAGAGAATCTTGGTTAATCTTTGGGTAGAAAGATTAACCGATTTGTAAAGGTTTCCTCCTAAGCATAGAAAATGGGAAGAATATCTAGTGGATATTGGTTCAAAATCCTTAGTGGGAGCTAAGGTAGTGGATGTAGAGCTTGTTCGAAGCTTGAACCACTTTAAATCGCCTTGTCTTCATTTTTTTATCTTTTCTATTTGCTCCTTCCAATTTCAAAAAGCCAATTTACCCCCTTGGCTAATTTTACATCGATTGATCCACTCAACACCTTTCGAGCCGTTGACCGACATTGACTTTTTCTGGGAGACCCTACCTAGGAGTTTTTTGACGTTTTGAGTCTATTCCCATAGTCTATTTCACTAAATTCGAATCTGGTAAGCTATTTTTATGTGTTATATTCCCTAAAGTAGTTAGATAATGCAATTTTGCTTATGGAGTCGTGTTTGTTTTGTCCGAAGGTTATATAGACTCAAATATTGGATTTAAAGAGATGATTGGAGGAGCTTGGATGAGGATTTATCGCTTTGGCTTAAGGTTAGTACACCTCAAACTCTGAATGCTTCAGAAGCATCATAAATGTAATTGCCTTTCACGTTAGTGTTTACAAAATAGGTGGGCGAGAAATAAGCATGTTTAGAGACTAGTAGTTATGAGACTAATATCTATGAGATGCATGGTGATGTTATGGATATGTTGAGACTCATAAGGGCTTAAGAGACCGTGTAAGGTCATTTGAAAGACTCGTATAATTATTTGATGATTGTTTGATTGATTGATAAATTGTGATGTCTTGTATGCTAGTTCTAATGGTTTGACGTGAATTAATGGAAATTATACATAAGAGATGATACCAAAAAATATTCGATTAAATGTTCATAAATGTGGTAATTGATATAAATTGATTAAATGCATTAGTAAACAAATCATAATGACTTTCACAAGCTTTAGGGATCAAATAAAGCATTGTAATATAGTAGTTTGAGAAAATGGAATGAACCTGTGAGTAGTGCATCAGTACGGGTTTCGGATGTATTTGTATGCGTTTGGAGGACTTATTAGTATAGGTCAACCCGTACCGGTACTTTTGGGAATCTAAGATTTCCAGTAAGCAATGTCAGTATTGGTACGCGTGTGAGTACTGGTACCTAGGGGTACCATACCGATACTCCTATTTGAGTACCGGTACCCATTGAAATGAATAATTTATAATTCCAGTTAATGATGGAAATCGATGAGGAATATTAATAAATTGGTTATTGCCTTGATTAATGTGATGATGCGGATTGATGATTAATGTACACTTTCATAATGTATTAACAAGTTGGTAAACTTAATTTGGTGACTTGATAATGATAGAAACCATAGAGTTATGGTAATCGCGCTAATGTTGTGTGTTGTATGGTAATCATGACAATATTGTATGTTGTTTAGACACTTGGTTGGTTGAGTCACTTTTGGTTAATGGGATACGGATACCTAGAAAGTGTGTTGCAACACCGTGGTTAGAGATGCCAAATGTGCATTCCTAAGGTTGTGTGACATCGGGCCTCACTCAGAGTGTACGTTCCCCAGGCTGTGTGACACCGAGCCTCACTCCAAGTTTGTGGTTATGACTTCGTCTATTTTTGCTCAGATGATCTAGTGAGATCCCGAGTATGGTTGGGCCTTGTGTATCATGGTTGATATCTTGCTTGGTGAGAGCATGTGTTTAGACGGCTAGTGGTAGCGCCACATGTTTATTTATCTCTCTTTATTACTCGTACTAGCTTGTATGCTTATGTTTATGATTAGCATGAAGTATAGTATAGTATAGTATAGTATAGTATAGTATAGTATAGTATAGTATAGTATAGTATAGTATAGTATAGTATAGTATAGTATAGTATATGTGCACCACTGAGATTTGTAAGCTTAACGCCCGAAATCGTTGTTTTCTTGCGTAGGTTGATCGTTGGATCACGGGACCGAAAAGCACTATCTGTACGAGATTCCAGCAAGTGGTGTTTGCCAAAGTACGCCACCTGTATTTAGTGGGTTGTGTATTCATAGAACCTTACGTGGTCAAGTCTATAACTCGTATTTTGTAATCACCTTTAGACCATTCAAAAAATAATAATAATAATTCTAATGGAGAAAATTTTAAATTGTCACTTTCATTTAACATAAATTTTGTAGAGCATCTTACAATCTACTCCTACATAAATATGAGAATGCAGCTTTTGCACTCATAACTTCTTCAGCAGAGCAGTCAAGTCATAGGTCACAAGTCCTTTCAGCTCCGGTCCATTCAACCGCTTGTTGTTTGCATAACTGCAAACGAATTAGTTAGATCCATAATTGCATGCAACTCTAAATAGTTCAAAAACAAAGGAGCACGAATATCAATTCCAAGCAACTCTAAATAGTTCAAAAACACATATGCAATGCATGTCCCAACGGCAAACACCTAGCATTTTCTTGCAAAATGATCAGAGGGCTCGGTTATTACTTCCTTCTCATTCGCATACTTCTTCATGCAAAGATTCTTGTTAATAATACCAAGATGTACAACCATGTCGACTTCTAATCTTCTTGTTAATTAAAGGGGTTGGAAGCTTATAATAATGATCGACATAGAGAGCAATCTGATTGTACCTTGGCATGGAAAACATTGCAAAAGGCCCATCAACCGGAATAGTTTCGAAGAGATCATTATCGGAAACATCTCTAAGTTAATCACAAACATTTTTGTTAGAAATATAAACCACATAAGATGGAACAAACAAGAAAGAGTAATCCGGATTTGTTTTCTTTCTTCCCTCTCATCTGAAACTTACAATACTTTAAGGTTTGAGAGGGCAGTAAGCTCCCTTGGAATGGATCCTGTTAGGTTGTTGTTGTTTAGACGACTGTACAATACGATGGATTCAAGCGCACAAAATCAATGTTAAGGAGATCGATAGAGTGATTTGTTAAGTTGATAAATGTTAAGTTACTTACAGGAATCTTAGCGACTTCAGCCCGGGAAAAGACTTGGGAATTTCTCCTTCAAACTTATTACCATACAAATCCATGCCAACAAGGTTCTTCAAATTCCCCAACTCATTTGGAATTTTCCCTCTTATGTTATTTTTGTATAGCTCCCTGCAGAGATTCCAACATTTTACACCCAATCACTATAATATAGAAGGCATGGCATAAATGATGCCTACAGACAAATCTAGTGAATTTTTCAGTACATATTTCCCTCTAATTGGGAACTAATAAACTAAACAAGCATGATTGAAAGTGTATATCTTCAAAACTCAAACCAATAATAATGGGAAAAAGGAACTTAAAATCTGAATTCCATTGGTTCATTAGTTTTCTCCTCTTTTTTTCTCCTTGTTCTTTTTTGTTTAACCAAAACAAAGGATTAATGCAAATCAAGAGGCTATTACAAGTACTGCAGATGTTGGAGTTGGCCTAGCTCGGGCCCCAAAGTCCCAGAGATTACAGTTCCCTAAATCCCTGTAAATAGAAAGAAAATACTAAAGTTTAGCATCAATCAAGGCTATACATTATATAGAAAAATGACATGATTGGTGGAATCACAGGTGACGTGAAACCAAGTGCAGGGATTGACAAGAGTAGGGTCCCAACTCTGCAACACATTAGTAGGGTCAGAAAGCCTTCTTCTTAAGGCATGCAACGCATTTCCTGAAACAAGAAACCAACAAAATGCTCAATTTTAAACAAAACCCTTGGCTTTCCAATGATTTTTTTAAAAGTTTGGAATTTAAATGAAAAAGATAAAAACCAAAAGAAAAAGAAAGACCTATTTTAAAAAAAAATCCTTCCTCTTCTCTTATCACAAAAGGTTGTCTTTTGCAAACAAGAAAAAGGAAAGAAAGAAGGAAATTTGAAATCTAAAAGAGAGAACAACCTTGAGGGAAAGTACCTTCAGATTTGGTTGAAGTGGCAGGGGAAAGAAGAGGGAAGAAACAACAAAGGAACATGGAGAGAGGAGCCATTTGCAGAGGGAGACAAAGAGAGGTAATGAGGAGGAAGAAAGAACAAAAACAGACGAGGGAGACAGATAGGCATAGAAATGGGGTAAAAAGGGAGTCTTATGAGCCAAGTTGGTGGGTGGGAAAGGGGTGTGTTGAAACTTGGAACACGAAAGAGAGAGTTTAGAGATTTGGAAAAAGTGTGAAGTTCAAAATTGTGGAAAAAGATGGAAGCTGCATCCTTTCTGATTAAAAAAACAGTTGGAACGATTTAATGTAGAATGAGTAAACTTTAAAATATTATTAACTTGCAAGTAAAATTTAAAATTTTTATTATATTCTTATTTTAGTGTTAAAAATATTGCAATTCGTCAAAAAAATTCAAATTTAAAATCAAACATGAAAATGAAACTCTTTTCTTGGTTTAAACTCCCGAGAAAATAAAACAAAGGAGAAAGCATTGCCACTGGATTGATTAGGTTATTGTCCATTTCCGGTGGTAAGGAAAGTAATTAATGCCCACTGATAATGGTGTCAACGATTGGGGATTGATGAATCCATACTAGACTTTATCAAGCTTGTCACTGCTGTTGGAGTATCTGCTGCATTTACTACCAAATGAAAACGAAATTATTATGATTAATCAGCCCTCATTAAGAAAATTTAAACCCCTGCTGAAGGTTTTAATGCTCTACACTGAAGGCTGAACAACACAACATGACAATTGCAACAGTGAAATAGGCATCGAGTTTGTGTAGCGGAGATTCTTCTCAGAAGCTAAACAAAAGTATTCCTTGCTCACAGTTTTTCCAATGGAAGAAAATTGAGCAATACTGATCAATCTCCCACTCACACTGCTACATCACTTCAAATAGTGCGACCATTAAGCTTATAAACGAACCGAACAAACAGAAATGAGGGTATATTTATATTTGTTCGTTTAATTTTAACCGAATAAATGAACGACCACGAACATAATTTATTGTGTCGTGTTTGTTTGTTAATTGAATGTAGCTTGTTCGTATTCATTCGTGTTCGCACGTTAAAATGATAAATGAACGTAAATGAACACAAACAAACGAACATAAAAGGACATATTGAATAAATTTAAACGAATATAAATGAACGAACATATGTGAATAAATTTATTTTTTAAAAAAATATAATACTTTTGTTATGAAAAATAATAAATATAAATGGATATGTGTGAATAAATTTAAACGAACATAAACGAGCGAACATAAATGAACGGATTACTGAACGTAAATGAACGAACGAGCCCTTTATTCATGTTCGTTCATTTAATTAAACGAACAGAAAATCATGTTCATATTCATTCGTTTAATAAATAAACGAACATTTCGTCAAACAGTTCACTAACGTTTGGTTCGTTTACCGCCCTAGCAACCAAAAATTCAAACATCAACTAACAAAAAGATGAGTGTTGAGCCAGGACCTAATTCCATCATGCTATAAGCATGGGCGAAGCCATATGGGACTGACAGAGGCCAGGCCCATGTGGTCCACCCTTACGGTCTATTCTTTTTATAATTTGCCCTCTAAAAATTTAAATTATAATTTATTTTACTTGTTTTAATATCATAGAGTGGGTGTTGTCTTAATGGTAAAGTGTGTACAGAAAATTAAGTTTATTTTATTTGAAGTTAGTGAATTTGATCATATTGATGACATTTTTTCGTATTTTATTCTTTTTACGATTAGGTGTAAGAAACCTTTGAGCTTTTGAAAAAAAAATAATCAAGCCCCTAAACTTATTTTGCACTCAACTAAGATCTTGAACCAAAAATTGAATTAATTAATCCCTTTGACTAATTTTGACCATTAAATTTAGACAATTTTTTCTTTAGATATTACTCGCACATGATACACTAGAGTTCTATCATATTGCATTTACAAGTTTCATCAAAAATATTTTTATATTTTATACGTTTTTTAGAATTTTATATTTTATACGTTCCTCAGAATTTTTAAAACTTTTAAAAAATTTCTAAATAAAATATCTTTAAAAAATGTCAAGTCGATACATTGTGACATAACACCCTACACCAATAAATAAAAAACGTCGCAACTTAATGGGTCAAAATTGATTCAATTTCTTGATTCAAGGGTTTAATTGGGCACAAAAAATAAGGATTTAGTTAAATTTTTTAAAAGTTTAAGAGTTTTTTATACTTTTAAAGTTTTTTATTTTTGGCCCGTTTAAATTTTAATTCCCGGCTTTGCCCCTCGCTATAAGTGTATCTCAACACAACACCCATCCATATACAAACATTAAAGAGAGTTTTACTATTAATAAACCTGATCTCCGTCCCAGATTCTCGATCTAAATATAGATTTAGAGTTAACTACCCGTTGGTACATGAACTATACTGAATTTTTAGTTTAATACATTATGTTCTAAAATTTTTAGTTTCATATATGAGGTATTTCGTCGTTAATGAGTTTACCTATTTTCGTGATGGAAACTAATGTTGACCCCTTTGACCAGTAAAAAAAATTGACACGTGACATTTTTAAAAAATGTTAAACTACTGAAATAGTCACTTATGTTTAGTAGGTGTACACTTTTGGACGCTGATTTTGAAAATTAGCCGTTGTGGTCACTTACGTTTTCATTTTTTAAACATTTGGTCACTCGAGTGTAATTGTCGTTAGACACTCACGGCATGCTGAATTGGCACAGTAAAAAGAAGGATAAATTACTTAAATAGTCCATATACTATTACTTCACTCTTATTTTGACCACTTAAATAAAAATAATTTGTATAATTATACATTTAGTCCTCTATATTTACAATTTTTTTATTTCTTCTCCCTTCCACCATTTTTTTCATTTTCCCTTCACATCAATAACACCCAAAAACAACCTCTTTTGTCGGCATCGCTCCCTCGTCGACGTCGATACCTCTCCCTCGCATTTAGTCCCCAGAATTTCCGGGTAATTCTGAACATGTAAGCATCAGTAATTCTGAACAAGCAACTTTTTGTACAACAACAATAATGATGCTAGAAGATTCTGTTCGGGTATTAGTCCAGAGAAGACCGTAAAGCCTGATATTTCATATATGGAGTAAAAGAACAAACAATGAAGACGTTCGGATACTATACCCTTCTTTTAGACGGCAATGGCGACTCGATGCCTCATGTTGTGAGAAAGAAAACATATTGTCTCTTTGGTTCGGCGAGATGCAATATACTTCTTTGGGCATGACTGAAGGACGAATCATTAGAAGTTAATGTTCTTATTTGTTGTTCTTTCGAAACCACCACGGATATGCAACCACTCTGGTGACGCACCGCTACTGTATTCCCTTGTTGCTGGCGAACTAAATGCCATTGCAGTGGTATCAAACGTTTGTTGCCCAGACTGAAATGCCAAATCAATTGTTATAACATATTAAACTACTGAGAAACTAGACGCTAAAAGTACAAGCACGAAGCACCGAATTTGATTAACAATGTATAGCATGTTAGCTTCAGAAAATCTTAATTATAAGACTAATCTGACCACTTTCATTATAGAAATCCAGATGTACGAACAAGCTTCTACAGAAACTAATTGTTTGACACGATATAGATGTGTTCTTCTTATTTTGGGCTACCAACTATCAAGAAGGCTTATCCTTCAACCAGACACGAATTCTAAGCCAAACACGGTTCAAGTTTGACATGACTTGTGAGCCTCTAACTTTAGATGTATGGAGCCTCAATTTTTGAAAGCATGTGTCGATGCTAGCAACTAGAAATTAAGGAAAGTGATAAAACTTTTGGCTCAAATTTAATTAAAAGACTACATAGACAACGACAGAATCAAATCATAAATACCAACATCTTTGAGAGGAAATACTTCAATGCCAGGATTCCTTCTTGAACTGACTGCTTCAAGCTTCATGGACAAGAACTGCAACACCATTAATAATGTTTCAGAATGTAAGTTCGAGATAACCCATGGGAAAATGTAAAATAAATACAGTAATAGATAAGCAAAAGGATACACACCTCAAAGTTGTTTTTGAGTGTTATTGTTCTGAAGGGAAAATGGGGGAGATGGTGGAGTGGAGAAGAAATAAAAAATTGTAAATATAAAGGATTAAATGTGTAATTATGTATATTGTTTTTATTTCGGTGGTCAAAATAGGAGTGGAGTATTAGTGTAGGGACTATCTAGGTAATTTATCCTTCATTTTACTGTGCCAACTCAGTACGCCGTCAGTGTCTAACGGCAATTAACACCAGAGTGACCAAATGTTTAAAAAACGAAAACGTAATTTTCAAAGCCGGTGACCAAAAGTGTACACTTACTAAACATTGGTGACCATTTTAGTAGTTTACCCTATAAAATCATTTAATTAACTAATGCACAATAACATAATTAATCCTCAATGTTTCACTAGTTTTCAGTTTCATCCTTAGTCTTTAAAAATACAAAAAAAATAAATTTTTATTTTAAAAAATTATAAAAAAAATTCAAACTAATAAACGATTGACACATAGCACATTTCCTAAAAAAGCATACAAAGTTTTATTAATTTTTTAATTCGCCCTTAAAATTTTAGATAAAGTACATAACTTCCATAGACTACCTTATGAAGAAGGCATCATGAGTCGAGACCTCATTTTGTCGATCGCCGCCGCAGCCTCCTCCACTTTTGCCGACTCCATCGCTTCTCATCAACATTTGATCATCGATATTCCTTCACTTTTCTTAAAAAAACAAATAAATCAGTAAAGTAATACTATTTTTAAATCTGAATAGTTGTCTCTAATTTTACTTTCATTTCCTCAAATTAAATAAAAAAGCTTTTTATTTAAAAAAATACCAAAATTTGATCTCTATTTATTTCTCACATTCATCAATCTAAATTAGCATCTAGGCCATCTTCACAAATTTGCCCTTTTTATTCATATTTTTATCTTGGTTTGCATCTCTACTACTGCTTACTTGGTAACCTTTATGGGTATTTTTCATAGACTTAAATCCTCATCAGATAAATACTTGAAAATATAGATTAGATTGTTTTTCTTTTTTTTTTTCTTATTTCTTTGTTTCCGTGAATGGGGTTTTAATGTGTTTATAGTTATTTGGATTTTAAGAACTAATAAAGGGAATACAGCTAAGAAGATGCTTTGATCGTTTTTCTTTCGTTTTTTCCTAATTGATTGCTTCTGTTGTTGAGGATTGAAGGTGTTAATAGTTCTTTTGTGATTGATTTTATAGGAACCCAATGAAACCCAACCTTCTTTCTACAGATAAAGCACTTGTTTGACAATATTGATTTTGAGTTTTTTGGGTTGGAAGTTCGGTAACTTGATGCCCATGCTAATACGAAAATAGTTATTTTTTGGGTTCAAATCAAGACGGTGAGGCGTGAACGGCGACAATGACCAAATATCCTTCAAACGAGTTGCGGGAGAATACAGGCAAAATTTTAGGGTGAGGCGGCTTAGAGTGAGGCTAAAATGAGATGACTACATAAATTCTTTCTATTTTTTTAAGAATTTGTGTAACTACATAAATTATTATCAGTTTGGTAAGAATTTGGGTAGATTTTGCCTTAGGTAAGAATTTGTATAGTTATACAAATTCTTATATTATAACTTAAATTCTTACCCAAATAGTAAGAATTTGTGTAGATTGTAATAATTTGTGTAGTTATACAAATTCTTACCAAATTAGTAAGAATTTGTGTAAATTCGCCTCATTTCCGTTGATAAAGCATCGTATTGTAGTTACACAACTTCCTTAATGTTTTTATAGGTACCTAAGGTTGCCTCACCCTAGAACTACCCGCAATACGGTGGCTAGGGTTGGGTGTAAAAAGGACTGGAGGGGGAAATAAAAAGTTAAATGGGAAAATTGTAGAAACAATCCCTAAATTAACTAGGATTTAGAAGGGACAACATTTATATAAAAGTAAAAGAAAAACATTAAGGATGCAATTGAAAAATTAATGAAACATTAATGACTAGTTTTAATATTATGCCTTGAGAATATAAAGAATAAAAAGATTTATTTTAAAATTTTGAAACATTGAGGTTAACATTTGTAAAAAAAAAAACTTGAAGTTGAAATTGAAAACAATGAACTTTGGAGGACTAATCTTATAATTATGCCTGAAGTAAGCTTTTTTAGGAAAAGTGACATGTGTCAATCGTTTATTGGTTTGAATTTTTTATAATTTTTAAAAATAAAATTTAATTTTTATGTATTTTTAGATATTAAAGATGGAATTGAAAACTAGTAAAACATTAAAGACTAATCATGTTGTTATGCATTAGTTACGTAAATGGTTTTTTTTGAAAAAAATACCCCATGTCAATTTTGTACTAGTCCAAGGGTTTCACGTCAGATTCTATCACTAGGTAAAATCATTAAAGGCGAAATACCATACGTAAGAAATTAAAAATTTTAAAACATTTGTAAGAATTCGGTATTGTCAACCGGATAATTAAGCTATAAATATATGATGAAGCAAAATATTCACGTCCTGATTCAACAAAATTAACAGATCAAACAAAGATGTTAAATCCGGTAAAAAATAAAAACCAGAACATGCAAAGATAACCTGATGGTCATGGTCTTCTTGTTAGACTTGAGCTTTATTATCAGTTGGCCTAACTATTCATCTTTGTTCCCTTATATTTCCTTTGATCATGGATTCTAGACCCACTAATAACACCATTTCCTTTCCCCTAGAGTTTCTCTTTCTTTCCCCTAAAGTTTCCATTATCTAAATTCCCTCTAGATAGGATTATGATTAGAATTATGATAATAAAAAGAAAAAACAAAGCAAAACTTAAGACGAAGAATAGATGTAACTAAAAGAAAAGTTTCAAAAGAAAACATAACTCAGATAAGATAGATGAGACGTAATAGGAGAAATGAGAAAGCTTGCAATATCTCCTTTTGCAGTAGCATTGTGCTTTCCAAGTTCTCTTCTCACATGCCAATCTTGAATTTTGGAAGCAGGAAAATATAGAGCAAGAAACGAAAAAGGAAAAAAGAGATGGGAAACATTTTTAATGTATGAATAAAAATTGATATACATCTTCTAGATATACATAAATTAAACAAAAGGAAAAAGGCTATGGCCATGGCCTACTACTCCATCACGGCCTGCATTCTCTCCTCCTCCTCTTCTGCCATTTTCCAAGCAGCCTGAAAATAAAGAACCAAACAAAATCCATTAAAACGAGACAAACTTAAGAAAAGCTAAATAGCATTCATGTAATTTGTTGAGAGAAGCTTGCCTTGTCTCGTTGAAGTCTGGAGAAATGTGGCTTCATGGAGTTTCCTAAGGTTAAGCCTCCCCATGCATCTTGCAACTCTCTCTCCCTTGCTTCTCTACGAGATACAGAGAATCTAATCTGCTCACTTGGTTGCTCACCTGTTGCCATCTTCTCTTTCTCTAACTTTGGTTTGTGTTTAACCAAAATTTGGTCCAAACTACCTTGATCATCCACCGGCAGCATGTTTACACCTCCACTCTTTACCTTCACCATTTCTTCATTTGCATTGAACATCAATTTCTCTTTCTCTAGTCTAGAAACATGTTTCACTAAAACTTTGTCCAAGCTCTCACAATGTGTGACATGGGTTCCTTCTTGTTTTTTGTGGTTCCTAGGATTTCCATAATTGCTTCCATATGACAAGGCTTGCATCTTTTCCCTCTCCAACCTAGAAACTGGCTTAACCAGGATTTTATCTAGGCTATTTTCGCTTTCAGTTCTCTTTGCTTCCTTATTCAAGTTGATATTTTCTTTTCCAAATACTTCTCCATTAGGCTCCTTGCCTTTCTCACCCAGATCATTTTTTCTTCTGCTCTTTGCTTCCGCAACGTCTCTTTCTAGTCTTGAGACATGTTTCACCAGAAACTTATCCAGACTAGGTACTTCTACAATATTACCTTTCTTTTGACTAGCCCCTCCACGCTCATATGTGTTACCACGATTCCTTTTTGCCTCTTGAATTTCCTTTTCAAGTTTTGACGAATGCTTAACCAATATGCTTCCCAAGTCCGGGACGGCCTCAACAGAAGTATCTGCATCTGACTTTCTATGGTCCACCCCAGAATTCTCATTGAATTTTTTTTCATTCGCCTGAATCTCTTCCTCAGAATTTGAAGAATGCTTCACAAGTGTATGCCCACTTTCATCTTTAGACTCGTTCCTTCTGCTCCTGGCTTCTTGTACCTCTCGCTCCAGCTTGGTCATGTGCTTAACCAAAAACTTGTCCAGACCCGGGAGTTCCGAGTCAGCTTGTCCAGTTTGGTTAGTTTTTCTTACAGTTCCTGCTCCAATTGAAGATGCTCTTCTAACAAAATTAAGAGCTGAAGCAGAGGGATGAAGCTTAGTGTGTTCTACTTCTGCCAAAGCAGCATTTAAACCACAAGTTGCGACTATTATAGCAAGCGATGAGAGTTCATCCTCTTGTAAACATTTAAGCCTCTCAAGCATAATCGCCACAAGCTTTTCCGGGTTGCACTTTTCAAGTGATTGCCTTCTCTTAGCTTTCTTCTCTCTGGTCTTTGAAGCTGACATCTTGCAATTGAAGTCTTCAGGCTTGAAACCATCTTCTTGAGTCAATGCCTCAAGTTCTAACGCTGGCTCTGATGCTGACTCTAGGCTGCTATCACCAGTATCTGGATTCTCATTGATTTTCCTTAGAAGGTCGTTAAATTCATCTTTATTAAAAGAGGAGCAGGATGCAAGCCTCAGGAAAGCAGTTTTTACAGCCGCGGCCACTTGTTTATCTACCTCAAATGCTGTTTCAAATGATGCTCGAACGGTATGAGTTGTAGAGCATGCTTTATTTATCGTAGATGCTTCAATCTGACAGGTACTCTTAGGGCAATTAGGAATATCATACATTATCACTCCCAAAGCTGTTGCTGATTCAAAAGCCTCTGCAGCGGTTTTCTCAGCTTTCAACAGCAGTTCATCAGCTTCTGTGCTTCGAATCCTGCAAGATTTCAGGAATAAGGAAGTGGAAAGAAAAACAAACCACATTGTTATATCCTATATGCAAGCAAATAATACCTGGCTGCTTGGAGTATTCTACACCAAGATGCTTCCACCAGCGCTGCTTTATGAGCCTCAATTGCCTTGTGTGCAGCCTCTCTTGCTGCCATTTTTTCTCTCAAAACCCTACAGTAATGGGGATTTGAATCTTCCAGGGTCTCATCAAGAGTTAAATTCACACCATCTACTTCCTGTGAAATAAAGCCCCCACATTAGTACATTTGGTCAAAAAAGGAAAGAAGATATGCAATCTGTATATTGTACATGTACATAGGATAGAACCTGCAGCATCTTTATTTTCCTTTTCAAATAAGAATCAATCTTTTTCCGGGGGAACCAATTCAAAGGAGAATTCTTCCTGTGTGGAGGCTTCTTAATTTGGGATGTAAATTTGTTTAGAGCATTCAATGCTGAGGGGCTGGTATCTTTGGCTGATTTATTCTGCATGTTCGCAAAAGCAGAATTATAAAACAAAGTGAAAACAATGCTAAGTTGCAGATAGATGCATATACTATAGGCATTTTAAGAAGGGTAAGTTCACAAACACCAACGCATTTTTCAAGTACAAATCATTCAGGTATAGCATATTGAGGCTTAGAAACATTTCAATTACCAATCAGAGCATACAAAAGATCCAATTTCTCAATCCCAAATCAATTTACTGCTAGTGCTAACTACAAATCAATAATCAATTATAAACTCATTTCATTTCAGCACGATTCAATTCCTCAATCTCCCTCGCCCAAATCCCCCCAAAAATGTCTTTCAGAACATATACTACTAAATATTAGCTTCATACATTGAAATTCAGCAATTAATTTAAGCTTCAAAAATCCTTTACGAAAGAGAACCGACAACTTAGGGTTTTAATTTCAGTCAGCCAAACAAAACCCTATTGTTGGAAGTTAACGCTAAACAGCATACGCCGGAGAAATTCAGAGAAAGAAACAAGGCAGATGCTATGTAACAACAACCATAGATCTTGAAACTGAAACATATATTATTTTCTCCTGCTCACCTTCCCAGTCCTGGATGAAGATGACACCAAAGACTCATTGGTGGCTTCCCCTTCTTTGATCTGAGAATCAACGACAATCTTCGGGCTTTGTTTGTCTGACACAAACATGCAATCCTCTAAGCAACCAAGATTCATTTTTCGTGGTGAGTCGGTGACCAAGAAATTGCAAAGATTTTGAAGATTGAAAGAATATTGAATAAGAAAAGAGAAGAGAAGAAACGTAATTTGGTACTTAGTTGTCCTTAATGTTAATTGTCAAAAAAAAATAAATAAGATGTTTTTGAAAAGGAAAACTAGCCGTTTCAGAGCAACGGTCATACCAGGTTGAGATTTTATCTTCTACATCCGCGTGCAGTCTATCTGTGTTACAGTAACGGACTGACGCGCGGATTATCCTTCTCTAAACCTCTAACATTCCAAAATTGAATTAAAAGAAAGGGTAAATCTAATTTTTGGTACTTAGTTTTAACATTCATGTATAATGTGGTACCTAATATTTTTAACAGGGTAATCAGGTATCTAATTTTTTAATTACACATATCCAATTCGATTAGTTCATACTTATAATTTTAATGGGTAAACTATATTCTTTTAATTTTGTCAACAAGACCACTTAACTATGGAGATGTTCAATTTTGAACATCATTCTTTCAATTTTGCCAATAAGAGGACTTAACTATTTAAGTAATATTAATAAAGCCACATGATTTAAAATCTAACGAATGGATGACATGACAATTAATAAAAATTTATATAGTTGCACATTTGATCTCTGTTACTTGAATAATTTTTCAATTTGGTCATAATTTTAATTTAATAAATTTAATCCCTCAATCAAACGGTGGCACGTGACACAATCCGATTGGACGAAAAATTATGAAACTAAAAATTGATTCCAATGGGATTCAATCCAAAGACGCGATGTATTACATAATAATCCTAACAATTGAGCCAAGCTTATTTCTTTGTTAAGATTTACAACAAATTTTATTTAACGCTACCATTTAATGAGACTGGTGCATGAGAGAATGAACTAAGTATGGTTGGCAAACCATATGGTTACCATAACATGATATTTAACTGGATAGACGCCATCACCATGGATGAGAATTATCCTCCTCTATCAAATTTTAGATGCTCACCTGGTATTAAGATATTCATTTTCATACCCTAGTGCTAAGATATTTATTTTAAACTGCAAGAAGATGTAGAACTTAGGAAGTTCCAGGTAGTTACATTTGTTAGCATATAGTTAGGTTCATTTAGTTTGTTAGAAGCTTTTGTATATGTATGCTACATCGTATATTAATTATTCACATGAATGAAAGATGAAATTCTTTATATGTTCTGTATTATTTCTTATTAGTTTTAAGATAGTTTCTGTCGACTTTACTAACACTTGGCAAAAGATAGAATATTTAGTGTAAAAGAATAGTGCCAAGGTGAGTCTTATGATACAACAGTAAGCTGAGTATTAAATCCACATGGATTGACCAAGTGTAGCGACTAATTTTGAAAAACGAGTTTCCCTTCCGGTGTCACTTGGAAGAACCAGGTTTTGATTTTTTTTTTAAATGTTTTGGAAAAATGATGGAAAATGATAAAGTCGACACCGGTCACTTGGTTTAGGTAAACCGGACACCGTAAAAACAAAGATTCGGGTTCGGGAGTCAGTTGCATGTGAGGAAGGGTTTGCACCCCCACCACGCTCGAAATCGTTACGTAGTCGATTACGAGTTGCCTTAATACTGAAAATTACAAGTTCGAATTTAATTTAATTTAAGATCCGTTTATAATTGCGAGGTAATTTTAAAGGCCCCGTTATTTGAGAATAAACGAAAATCACCTCCAATGCGCCTGATACTAGCTAAGTTTATCCTCAAATAAAAGGGCACTACATTAACAATTAATAAGCCCGAGTGCAACAATATAAACAAAACATGATACACAGATAATGACCAAACAAAATACTATGATGTAATGAAAATGTACCATAAATATGTCATGACGTATATAAACATAAATATATGTGACTATAACATATATATATATATAATGCGTAACAAATTGTATATATACGATCAGCACTATATAATAATATATTAGTATATAATATATATATATATATGTGTGTTATATAACAGAATGTAAAGTAGCAAGACAAAGAGGAATCAAAATATAACAGAAACAAAATTAAGGTGCTGGAAATGTAAGAACAGAAATCTAAAGTGCATAAATTTAAATAACAGAAAGTAAATAAAATCTGGAAAAGGACCAGATTGCATAAAAGGTGCGAAAAATTAAAGGAAAAAAACCATAAAGGGTGAAAATGAAAGCAATCTGAAACTTAAAGGACCAGGAGGATAGTTAAGCTTTTTGACAAAATCAGCGTATCCTTCCCCTAAGGGTCAACGCGGGTCAACTAAGGCTCAAAACGGCACTGTTTAAAGCTGCCGGTTTAAAAACAAGGAAATAAGTAATAAAACGAAGTTTTTATTAAAGTAAAACCTAAACCTAAACCTAAATTAGTCTAAACCATCTCCTTCCTCAATCGACCCAAGCCGCAACCAGAGGGCAGTGAATCTCGGCCCTTTCTTTGCGCCGTTCATCGGCGACGCAGCCTCCCCGGCCATTCCCGACGCTCAAGGACGCCCGTGCACGGCGGCTTTCTTCCCCAAAGACAGGTAAACTCGAAATCCCTTTTCTTTTTTATTTTAAAAAATCCTTTGATTTTTTTTTATTTTAAACCTTTGAATCTTTTATGTTTTAAAAGATATAAAAAAAGAAAAAGTACTGGCTTTTGGATCTGAAAAGCGAAGAAGATGATGAACGCTCGATCTTTTGATTTTGGAATGGAAAAGAAAATAAACAGAAAAATATCTATTGAAAACTTTGTTTTTTCTATTGATCAGAATGTTCCCCTTACATTTGGTTTCATTTGGCTCTTATAGCCAGATATTACAATGAAATAAACCAAAATTCCCCCTTTTCTTCATCTGTTGTTGCAGCTTTAAATGGATAAAGAGGAGGCCACTGTTGATGATGCCATAGCTTGGTTGGGTTGTTGATGCACGACATAGAGGCATGGTGAAAGGAGCTTAGGCAATGCCTGCGGAGGGAGATGGGCAAAAGATAGTGCATCCAATGCACCGATATTGAAATTCCTTTTTTTTCTTTTTTTTTATTTATTTATTTCTGTATTTTTAATTTATTTTATTTAAGACTTATATATCATATTAGTACTTAAAGATATTAACTTTTTCATTTTGGTACTTAAAGTATTTTTTGGTCAAAATAAGTACTTAAAGTATATTTTTTAGTTAGGTACTTAAAGTATAATTTTTGGTCAAAATAGGTACTTAAAATATTTTTTTATCAGAGTAAATATTAAAGTATATATATTTTTAAAATAGGCACATAATGTATTTTTTAATTAGGGTAATTATTCTAGATACAAGCTCTTGTGGAAATTTTTTTATACAAGTGTTTTAGTTTTAGGGGTTAGTAATTTTGTTTAGGGCTTAAATTTTAGGGGCTTAAGTGTAGTAATTTTGAATTTAAGGGTTGTTGATAGAATCTTGAGTTTAATGTTAAAATTTAAGGTTTATAGGTTAAAATTTAAGTCCCTACCCATATTATCCTAAAGCTTAAATCTTAAACTTAAACTCTAAATTTTAACCCTAAATCTTAAATTTTAACTATGAACCTTAAATTTTAAACATTTACACTAAAACCTTTAAACTCTAAATCCTAACCTAAAACCCTAAACCCTAATTGAGGTGCTTGTAAAAATAAAAAGTTTTCACCGTCGGTGTATATGATAATAATCAGTTTAATTAATGTCACATAATAACTTTTAGGAACTTATATAAAAATATGTATACTTTAGGTACCTATTTTGACCTATAAATGCTTTAAATATCTATTTTGATCAAAAACATATACTTTAGATACTTTAATGAAAAAATATTTTAGGTACCTATTTTGACCAACAATTATACTTTAGTTATCTAGTTTAATCAAAAAGTGTACTTTAGGGATTTATTTTGACCAAAAAATACTTTAGGTACCAAAATAAAAAAATTGTTATACTTTAAGTACTAATATGATATATAAGCTTTTATTTAATGTGTAGTTTATCCGGAAGAAAAATAGGTATTACACCAAGAACTTGTTTGTTCAATGTTTACTTGTTTGAAAGAAATAAAAATGTTTGAAATGTTTTGGGTTTTAAATTAAAAAGATGTCAAAGATAGTGTGGTAAAAATGAAAGCAGTTTGCCAATGAAGTGTTCAATTGAATATGAGTGTTGGCAATAGATGCCTGGATTTCATGCTACTTATGTCAGCCTTTAATAATGTTCTATCTTGGTTTATTGTCGAGCAGATTAAAGATAGTATTGCCTCTGTCGATGACAATACTCTAAGTTAACCACAATAAAACCCCTTATATGTCTATAGTGAAATTTTTCATCAATTAACTTGATTAAGTGTCAATCTTTAATCCTAAAGGGTAGACTCACTTCTGAAGTAAGTTCATCTACTCGAACATTTTTTGTCAAAGTTTCTCGCCTTAGTATTTGCAGCTAATTGTTGCCCCTTAAGTCTGTTAAGATATTAAGGTGCAATAAGCACACAATGCCAACTGTCGTGTGACAATGGATTTAGAAAAATTACGTAGTAGCAGATAGAAAATAATGCCAATGCATTATAATTATTAAAAACCAAATATAAAATAAGCGTTAATCGCAAACATCCCCCAACCAACTGTAAAAGCTTAGTTCATGGTTGGGGTTCCATCCACAAAACATCATCGTTTCTCAACATCTTTTCGAAATAAAGATAAGTAAAACTAAGAGAACAGGCAAGAAGGAGATCTGTCAATGCAGCCCTTCGAATGCTCTAGAGTTGTCGGTCTTAGCTAGTCGAACCACGTTGCCTCTCGGTTCACCACGGTGCAGCCTCTCTCCAATCCTCTCTCCTCAAGTGGTTGCTTGATCTCTTTTAAATATGCTTGTATGGAAACCTTAGGATAAGCTTTTGAGTTTGAAATTTGAATACGAATGGGATAAGACACATGATCATCTTATCTATATTTAAATCCTAGGGCTGACATGTACAAGGTCCAACGGCTACTTTGAACGAGCATTGACTTCTATAATGCCCCGATTTTGGGCTTAGGGTTTTTTTAGGCTGATTAGACGGTTCGGTGGACCAGGAATAGAGATTTGAGTCAGATTCGAGATTTAAATCGGAATAAATATTTTTGGTCCGAAAAAATATGGGAAAAATATCTAAAAATCCTTATTTAATATATAGATATTTTTGGTAAAGTCAATTTTGGAAAATGAAATTTGAAAAGTTGACATTTTGGTAGTGGCCAAAATGTAAAGAATATAAAAATGTTTTTAGTGACTGTTTTGTAAAAGGGTCAAATCTTAGAATCTTTAAGGAGCTATTTTACTTAAATGTTTTTATTAGAGTTTTCTATCAATTGAGATTATTTTTAATGTTTTTAATTAAAGATTAAAAGAGCTTTAATTAGGATGTGATGGTTATTTCTTAAAAACAAATTTTGACGTAACTTTCTTTCTCTCAAGTTTTCTCTCAAAATCTCTTCAGCCAAACGCTCTCTTTTTCATCAAAGGTTTCGGGTAATGTTTTTGATCAATTGAACTCTTGATTTCTAAATGATTCTTCCATCTTGTTTTTTGAAATCTTATTGTCTTCCTTTGTTTTTCAAGAGTAAATTGTTTTTCAAGAGTAAACATCCAATTGAGAAGAAATTCACTCATTAGAGATAATGTTTGTTCTTCTCCTCTAATGAATGGTTCTTTACTGAAATTCCCAAGTACTTGATCATTTATAAATGTTTTCTATTGAGTTTTAATGGTTTGATTATGGAAATTGGTTAAATCAATATTTAATTGATGAGATTATATGATTTTTGAATTGGATCTGTTTTGTGGAGTTCTTGATTGATTTTATTCATGATTTTGATGTTTTATAATGTTAATAAGATGGATTTAACATTGGAATCCCGAAGTTAGATGAATTTCTAATTTTCTAGGTTGTTAGTTATGTATTTTTGATGAGTTGTGGAGGTTTAATGTATGGTGGAGGTATAAGGATGAGGCTAGGTTGTTTTTGGATGTCAATTTTAGTTAATTGATGGACTAAATCATTAGGTTTTAGATGGGTTAAGTTTGGATGATGTTGATTTTGGTAATTTTAGGAAGATTTCGGCTAGAGTTTGAAGATGATCGTTATGAGTTGATGTTGATGGGTTCGTGAATGCATTTTGCTGCATTGCATCCTCTGTTTTTGTGTGGTAAAATCAGTGGAGGTCGATCCTCAAGCTCGTAGTGTCACTTCAGAAGCTTTGGGGAAGTGATTCGCATAAGCGAATGAGGTTTTGCATTGTCGATGAGTAAGAACGTGGATTTCAACTTTGAAACGGTTTAAAGGTTATTTTTTGGAGTTTAAATTAAGCTTGAAACGTTGGTTTAAACTCAGAAATAAGTATAAAGAGATTTCTCCCTCGGTCGTGCTTTGGCAAAGGCAAAACAGTTTCGATATGGGTTGTTATATATGAGAAGGCTTAAATTGAGGGTTAGCAATGAGACTTGTTGTTGGTCCATGATACATGTTGCATATGGTTTAATATGCTAGTTTTTAAAAGTGTTAAGTGCATTGTTTTCAAGGCATGATGTTTTATACGGTGATTGAAATGGTGATTTCAATGTGGTTTTCTCAAAACGGTTTTAAAATGCATTGATGGTTTGTTGTTTGAGCTCTACTCACTAAGCCTTGTGTGCTTACGCTCTCTTTGTCCATCAATGCAGAGAATTAATGGTGATGAGGCATCGTGTGGGCAAGGGATTACCAAGGACTTTGAGTATTGAAAGTATGATTTCGAATTAGACTTGTAGTAATAAAGGCAATGAGGTTTCGTTGTTGTTTTGGGAGGGTTTATGCTAAACTCCCTGTTTGAGCATGTTTGTAATGTTGTTTTGGATTTGTATTTGGCCTTTTATGTTGGTTGTGGCTTTGATTTTATGTTTTGAAAGTTGAATGGTTTGGTTTCTAAGAAGCATGCCTCTAGTTTACCCTTTGAAGCATAATGGCGTGATTCGATCTTAATTTTGTAATGTTGTGACTTGGATTAATCCTTGGTTTAGCTGTGTATAAGTTGGAGCCATGTTAGAATGTGTACGGATCCTTGAAAGCATGAAAAATCAGTAAAAGTGGACATTATAGTTCCAAGCATATTGATACACGTGTCTTTGTACCGGTACGATTAAGCTAATTTTAAGACTATATTTCGGTACACGGGAAACTCTTTCAGTACGAGCAAGGGCATTTTAGCAAGACATACCGATACACGAAGAGCTGTATCGGTTCGGTTTTGAGCTACTGGAATTTGGGATTTTGAGTAATAGCATATCGTACCAATACACTTGCTCGTGTACGATACAAGCAACAATTATTATAGTTAATGTGATGTTTGAAAGTTTTTGTTTCTTCTGTTTTGGTCCCTAAATGATATGTATGTAATTGAGTGAGTTTGGATGATTGCTTGAGGCTAAAACTTGACACGTGGACATGAAACTTGATTAATTAAGGTTTGGTAACTTCTAAATGAATTAAGTCCCTATAATTTTCCTAAATTGCAATTTGGCCCCTAAATTATAATTAAATGCAATTGGATGTCGAATCGATGCCCGATTGAGTTGAGTTTTCAACCGCTGGCAGTATGCACACCATAAGTTAATAAGTTGGCATCTAGATAAGATAAAAATGGATGTTATTTAAGTTAATCTTTACAGGTTTGTTTCGACAAACCCAATATAGCTCGCTCGATTCGGTCTTGCGTCTAGACCAGGTTAAAGGGGTTACATTTGGTGGCATCAAAGCCAGGTTTGCAATAGTTGGGATGATGTTGTGATTGTTGAAATGTTATAATTGGTTGATTTCTATTATTTGCTACGCACTGTGATTGTTGTATGGACGCTGGTTGCTTTATGCCATGTTGGAGTATGTTTTGGGGACACATTACCTTATTACTACAGTCTGAAATGTTTTGATTTGAAATTGAAGTCTTAGATAATTGCTTAAAGCTGGCCTAATTGTTTTTTCGGTGTATTATCGTGCCCTAGATATTTTAGCACGATGGGACTGAGAAGAGAGTTGCGATCTAGTCTGATTGCTGCTGCTATTGGGCAGGGAAATCAAGAGGATGTTGTACCTCTTGGAGGGTTGCCACCCCTCCGCCTATTACACCTGAGAATGTGGAGCAAGCACCATCTGCGCCCGCTGGGCCAGTGTTGGGTGATATGGCGCCTTTGATATAGACGATGACTAGAGCTTTTTAGGCCACTATTGCTGGAGCGCATGTGTTTGCGCCAGCTGTTGGGCAAACGAGATTGTCGCTAGAACGTCTCTATAGTTTGGGAGGTTTGAGTATAGAGGGATGTCACCCGAGGCATCCGAGGCGTGGATGGCCCTGTTCGGATGTTGGATTAAATGGGGTGTAATGACGCACGTAAGTTGGGATGTGTTGTATCCCTGTTACAAGGAGATGCATATGGTTGGTGGACAACTGTAACTGCGGGCATAGAACCCAATGATGTGGATTGAGAGTTTTTCCAAGCTATTTTTAAGAAGAAGTATCTGGGAGTTAGATACTTGGATTAAAAGAAAAATGAGTTTATGGCTTTGGTTTAAGGCAGTATGTCTGTAGCTGAGTATGAGGTTCAGTTTGTTTGGTTGAGCCAGTATGCCATTGAGCTGGTATCGAATGAGAGGCATCCTTGTAACCGATTCCACTGCGGATTTGTAAAGGATGTAAAGATATACATGTTGGATTTTGACTACACCGATTTCAATGTGTTGGTTACACGAGCGGAGGACATTGAGCAAAACTTAGGTTTATCGTCTCGTGTGGGTGGTTCTGGCTAAAGCAAGAAAGTTGCAGACTCTAGTTCCGGTGGTGGTTAGTATAAGAAGCATCATGATAAGAGGTACCTTTCTAATTCGAGGCGAGGTAGAGGTAGTGCTGGGCGTGGATAGCATGGTTAGGGTACCCATGCTAGATCGGCTTTTAATACCTATTGGGTATGTGGATCGCGTGAGCACATGAGGTGAGACTGCCTATATTTGGCTCGTAAGGGACAGGGTCCTACTGCTGTTGTTGCTAACTCTTGTTGGTGTAACATCCCTAAAACTGCTCTAGTCAGAATTGGGTTCCGGCGATCGAAAACCCTACACTAAAACAGTCTAAATATTGTATGGACTTTGACCATGAGGTCAATTGCATTGATATTAGACTCTAATTGAGTCAATTTATTGATCTTGGACCTTAATGAAGATATTGAAAACCTTTTAGTGGCTAATTTATAGAAATTGAGAGTTTGGGGGCAAAATCATAGAGTGTTAAGAGTTGAGGGACTAACTTTGCGATTAGCCCCTCCTTAATTATAATCACCCATACATGGGGTGATCTGATGAAGCTACTTCATGGGAAGGAAAGCTTCTAAACTAAATAAATAAAAGAAAGAAATGATGAACCAAAAGACTTGGTTAAAAGATAAGCAAGCACCTCACCTCATCATCGTCTTCCTCATCCAAGCACACACCTCCATTGGAGCCTAAGTTCAAGCTTAGTTTTTCTTTGGTTTATTTTTATCAAATCGTTGCTATCGATCGGGTCAGCTATAATCCCCAAACTACTGATGAAATCCATGGATAAATCAAGCTTAATCTTAAGCTAGGGTTTGTTCATCCATGGGATTTGATAGCCAATAGGTATCCTAAGCTTTGATATTGATTTTGATATCGTAATATTGATTCCGATATCGTGTTATTGATTCTAACTGATTCCTATTGTTAACCTAGCTCAAGAATTGAATAAAGAACATCCACCATCTCTATCAAGGGATAAGGACAAAGGAATTGTTATCCGAGAGCCGTAAGAGTGTCGGATTATTAAGGTGAGTATAGTCGGAGTCTCGGGATTAGGCTAGGTGCCTTTCTCGGTTTCATTGTCATTGATTATAGTATAGCTAACACTATTTTCAAGGATTATTGCATTGAACCACTTAAGTTGATTCCATTGGTAAGTTAAGGTAAGTCATTGCATTGAATATCTACCATTGATATTGCTATAGCTACTGCCATCGCTCATTGTCATTGAACTCTCCATCAATATAGTCATTGAATTATTGAAGCATTGAACATTAGACATAGAGCATAGTCATTGCTATTGTCATTGTTATTGTATATTTGATATCGACAAAGTTACTATCATCGAAACATTGTAAATGAAGCATCGACTATTGTAATTGTCATTGAAATCATTGAACATTGTCATTGTTATTGATATTGCTATTGAACATGGACATCAAAACATTGATTACTGATAAGAACATTGAACATAGCTATTGTTATTAAACATCGATTATTGATATTTCCACCGGACCTTGGATTCGAAAGGACATTGGATACAATTGGCATGCCATAGAATTCATGAGCTCAGTTTATGGGTGGACTACGGTCCTAAGGCTACGGCCTATATTGATTTGGTGACGCAGAGAGATGTGTTGTGATATTGGTCATATTGGCGAGGCAGAGGGACTAGACCATTTATTGTTTTGGCGAGGCATAAGAATCCGTGTATCCACTATCTCGAATAGATCCAAGGGTTATTATTGAAATATGGACTTATTGCTATTGAATATGATCATTGTATTGCTATTATTGACTCATTGCATTTTCATTGTCAAGATATGATTTGAAATGCATTTTATTGATAAAATGTTTAGTTATGACTACCTCACTAGGAAAAGTATGCCTAATGCATTTCATTTCATACATTTCAGGTTAAGGAACTCATCGTTGGAGATCAGAGAGGTTGAAGTGTTGGACAAGTCACAAGCAAGCTTAAAGTAATGTATATCGAACTTATGAACTCCTAGTAGGGTGGCAAAATACTTAGAATAGTCATATATGGCCCTTTTGGTATGTATGTTATATGGTTGTGGTGTAAAGATGCCTAAAGCACTAAATGGTCTTTTGGAATGGCCTAAAATTGGTTAAACTGGCCTATTTGGCTCATAAGGTGGAAAACTTGGTAAATGGATTCAGATAACTCTAAAATTTGACATGCTAGTAGATTATAGTGATTGAATATTGCTGGTAAAATTTTATTACATTTAGACATCGTTAGACATGTTAATTCGATTAGAAACCAGATAAATTTTGGCATTACAGTGCAGGCCGTACCGAAACGAGTCCATTTATTTCAGTACGATAATGCATATTTGGTTTGTTAAAGTGCATGTCAACCCAGGCATATTGATACGACCTCAAAGTATTTTGATACGACTTTGGGCAGTAAGGTCTGAAAAATTAATGGTATCGGTACGGGTACAAAGTGTATCGAAATGGGTCATGGTCAAAGTCAACATTAGTCAATCCGTATTGATACCGGTCAAGCTGTACCGATACGAGTTCTTAAATTGCTGGGAATTGGGTTGTCACCGTATCGATACAGTCCTCGGCCGCATCGATACGTATTTGGAAAGTCTCATTTGGAGCTCAAATTCATGTATACTCGTACCGATGCAGCACCAAGGTGTTTCGGTACGGTGGTAGTTAATTCCGTTAAAAGGCATTGAACATAGTTTGAACAGTTTACAAAATGGTCACTGATTTTTGTATAGCCTAATTATATTGTAAATGATATCGAAATGGCATGAAAATTTATAAGATCACTGTTATTTTATTGAATTTCATTACTGCATAGTTAATCGCATGAAAGAACTCCTAAAATTACCAGATTTACAGTTTAGTCCCTAAAACTTGTAGGATTTAAGAATTGGTCCTAATTGATTAATTTTTGTTCTATATCAGATAAATTGAGCTAACATTTATCTTGGTAATTTTTGTAAGGTATAACATTGATTACGTTAATCATTATCGAAATTTTATCGCATAAATCACCGCACCATTACCAATAGCATACTCTGACATGATTCTCGATCAGGCCGGGAAAGGGGTGTTACAGTTGGAGTTGTGGGTCTAGTGATCATTTGAGACGCGATTGTCCATTTTTGGTTGGTGGTGGATAGGCTAGGGCACCTGCAGTTATACCACAATAAGGCTATGGTCGTGGCCGGGGAGAGTTTCAGCGTAGGGACGAGGGTCCGAGGACGGTAGCTCATACCATTGCTATTCAACATGAGGGTGGTGGTCCTGCGAGGGTGTATGCACAACGCGAGGGACGTAATCACACCAATATGATTGTAGGTACATTTACTTTGCAATCTTTGCCTTTATTTTCCTTGGTTGGTTCCAGCTCTATGCATTCATATATCTTGCGTGAGCATGCACATTTGCTTGATATACCTGTTAAGAGTTAGATGTGGGAATGCAAGTAACTAGTTCTTTTGATGAAACGATTGTTACAAGAAGGTTGTTTAGGAGATGTCCTCTGACTGTTCAAGGTCATGTGTTAGCAGTTGATTTGATGGAGTTCTTGTTTCACGGGTTTGATGTTATATTAGGTATGGATTGGTTGACCGAGCATAGGGCTGTGGTTGATTTTGAAACCAAGCGAGTTTCTTTGAAACTAGCTGAAGATTGTAAGGTGGTAATAGTGGGTGAAAATGCTAAGTTCTTCTCCAACGTTGTTTCAGCTCTAGAAGCAAGTCGTTTGATGGATTTAGGTTGTGAGGCGTTTGTAGCCTATATTATGAATCCAGGGTCAAATGAGGTATGTGTTCAAGATATACGCACAGTATGTGAGTTGCCGGGTTTTCCGTCAAATAGAGAGGTTGAGTTTGGCATTGAGTTGTATGCAAATACAACTCTATTGTCTATTGCTCCCTATTGCATGGCTCCAAAGGAGTTGAAGGAGTTAAAGATGCAACTTCAGGAGTTGCTTGATCGAGGGTTTATTAGGCCTAGTGTTTCACCATAGGGTGTACCGGTGTTGTTTGTGAAAAAGAATGATGACACGATGCAGATTTGCATTGATTATCGGTAATTGAACAAGTGAACGATTAAGAATAAGTATCCATTGCCATGGATTAATGATCTGTTTAATCAATTTAGAGGTGCATTGGTGTTTTGTAAGATTGATTTGGGGTCTGGGTATTATCAGTTAAAGGTGAAGGATGTGGATGTGCCTATGACTGCTTTTCGCACTAGGTACAGGCATTACGAGTTCTTGGTGATGCCATTTGGTTTGACTAATGCCCCTGCTGCGTTTATGGATATGATGAATCAAGTGTTCCATGAGTTTTTGGATCAATTTGTGGTCGTGTTTATTGATGATATTCTTGTGTACTCTCATACCGAGGAGGATCATTATCGATACTTGCAAATTGTGCTTCAGGCGTTGTTGGATAATCAATTATATGCTAAGTTAAGCAATTGTGAGTTTTGGCTTAGGGAGGTTGTTTTCCTTGGCTATGTTGTGTCAACCGAAGGAATTCGGGTTGATCCGCATAAGATTGAGGTGGTGATGGGTTGAAAGTCACCTAAGTCATTGTCGGAGGTTCGTAGTTTCCTTGGATTGACTGGTTATTATCGTAGGTTTGTGGATGATTTTTCAAAGATTGTTGCTCCTTTAACTAAGTTGATGCAAAAGAATGTTAGTTTTGAGTGGACGGAGGATAGACAACGAGCTTTCAAAGATTGATGCTCCTTTAACTAATTTGTTGCAAGAAGAATGCCAGTTTTGAGTGGACGGAGGATAAACAACTAAGTTGTCGGCCAAAGGAATTCAGGTTGATTCGCATAAGATTGAGGTGGTGATGGGTTGGAAGTCACCTAAGTCAGTTTGGAGGTTCGTAGTTTCCTTGGGTTGGCTGGTTATTATTATAGGTTTGTGGATGGTTTTTCAAAGATTGCTACTCCTTTAACTAAGTTGTTGCAAAAGAGTGTTAATTTTAAGTGGATGGAGGATAGACAACGAGCTTTTGAAAGGTTGAAGGAAGCTTTGACGCAAGCTCCAATCTTGATTCAACCTGAATCGAGTAAGGAGTTTGTTGTTTATAGTGATGCATCATATGTAGGTTTGGGCTGTTTGTTGATGCAAAAAGCAAAAGTTGTGGCTTATGCATCTAGACAGTTGAAGGTGCACGAACGCAATTATCCTACACATGATCTTGAGCTTGCCGCGGTTTTGTTTGCGTTAAAAATTTGGAGGCATTATCTTTATGGTGAGAAGTGTGTTGTGTACACGGATCATAAGAGTTTAAAGTATTTGATGACTCAAAAGGATTTGAATCTTAGGAATCGTAGATGGTTGGAGTTGCTTAAGGATTATGATAGGCTAATGTTGTGGCTGATGCTTTGAGTAAGAAGGTTGCGGTGGAGTTGAGGGCAATGTTTGCATGGCTAAGTGTGACGCGAGATGGAGGTTTATTGGCCGAGTTACAAGTAAAGCCATCTTTGTCACAGTTGATTAAAGAAAAGCAACCTTATGATGATGTATTGGTACCGCATGTTAAGGATATCATGGATGGGAATCCAACGTATTTTCATTTTAATGATGATATAGTGGTGTTTTTTAAAGGCTGGATAGTGGTGCCTAATGATGATGAGTTGAGGCGTATTATCTTGACTGAGGCACATGCTAATCCTTTTGCTATGCATCCTGGTAGTAAAAAGATGTATCAAGGTTTGAAAGGAGAGTACTCTTGGGTGGGTTTAAAGAAAGATGTGGCTGATTTTGTTGCTAGATGCATGGTATGTCAGCGTGTTAAGGCTGAGCATTAGTTTCTTTTTGGGTTGTTGCAACCGTTGAGGATATCATAATAGAAATGGGAAAGAATCACCATGGATTTTGTGTTTGGGTTGCCGTTGACGCCCATTAAAAAGGATTCCATTTGGGTGATTGTTAATCTGTTTTCGAAGTGTGCATATTTTGTGCTTGTGCATACGATGTATACTTTAGATAAGTTAGCAGATTTGTATAATGCTGAGATTGTATGTTTGCACGGTGTGCCTAAGTCCATAGTTTCAGATAGAGATCTGCGGTTTACAATGAGGTTTTGTGAGTGTTTACATCGAGATTTGGGTATACGGTTAAATTTCAGTACTTCATATCATCCTCAGATGGATGGTTAGTCTGAACATGTGATCCAGGTCTTGGAGGATATGTTGAGGTGTTGTATCATTGAGTTCCAAGGAACCTGGGAGAGATAGTTGCCTTTGGTGGAGTTTTCCTATAATAACAGTTATCATGCTAGTATACAGATGGAACCATACGAAGCCTTGTATGGTAGAAAGTGTTGTACGCCTTTGTTTTGGGCTGAAGCTGGGGAAAAGTACGTTTCCTTGCCAGATGTGTTAAATGATACAAATGAGAAAGTGAAGCTCATTTGTGATCGCTTGAAAGCAGCTTCAGATTGTTAGAAATATTACGTTGATTTGAAGTGTAGAGAGATCGAATATGCAGTTGGTGGTGGCGTGTTCTTAAAGGTGTCGCCTTTGAAGAAGGTGACGCGGTTCGGACATAAGGGTAAGCTTAGTCCGAGGTTTATTGGACCATATGAGGTTGTGGAGCATATTGGTAATGTGGCTTATCATTTAAGGTTACCTCCTAAGTTGGAGAAGATTCATGATGTGTTTCATGTATCGATGTTGGGAAAGTATCGGTCGGATCCTTTGCATGTTATGCCAGTGGAGGATATTGAGTTGCAACCGAATTTGTCCTATGATAAGGAACCATTAGAGATCCTTGATTCTAGCAGCAAAGTTCTTCATGGTAAGACGATTAAACTTGTGAAAGTGTTGTGGCGACATCATGGAGTTGAGGAGGCCACGCGGGAGAGCAAGACGGATATGTTGAAACAATTTCTGCATTTGTTTCCTTCATGTAAAAAAACTCAAAGACAAAATTTCCTAAGTGGGGGAGAGTTGTAACGCCCTGGTTTTGGGCCTAGAGGTTTATAGGGTGATTAGACGGTCCGGTGGACCGAGTTAGAGATTCGAGTCGGATTTAGGATTTAAAATTAGATTAAATATTTTTGGATAAGAAAAATATTTGGGAAAATATCTAAAAATCATTATTAAATATGTGGATATTTTTGGTAAAGTCAATTTTGGAAAATAAGTTTTGGAAATCGAACATTTTGGTCTAGTGAACAAAATGTAACGATTGGAAACTATTTTAGCGAGCATTAGCGATTGGAAAGCGTTTGGTTTGAGACGAAATCAAAAGAAGTTCAGGATAGCAGATGAGCATGCATTCAATGGATACTTAGTCTGTCTTCGTAATATTCGGTAAGTGGTCTAAAGTCTAACAGGAGGAAAGTCTTCGCCGCCTAGGCAGAGGGTCTGAAAGAGTTACTCTAGCTAAAGCGTTCGTCGCCAGGGATCACAGATGTCCAGTGTCCATTCGTTCGGCTTTTTTCGTACTGTACTAGGGCTAGCTATCTTTCTGGGAGTTTGAGAAGAACGTCAGGGTCTGAAAGAGAATATGAGAGGAAAGTAAATATGCTCGAACGAACTACGCGTAGATCTTTCTATATGATATTTATCGTTCTTATGGAGGAGGATGTTGCATCCCTATTACACAAGATGCTTCAGCGAGTGCATATCAGATCATGAGTTACTTTTTTCTGGATGAAATCTTGTAAAAGAGTCAAAACTTTGAATCTTTAAGGAGCTAAATTTTGGTCTAATATGAGTTTTCTCTTAATTAGGATTATTTTAAAGGAGTTTTAGTTAAGGAAATTAAAAGGGATTCAGTTAAGAAAGATGGTTATTTCCTAAAATCACTTTTTGACGTAACTTCTTTTTCTCAAAATTTTCTCTCAACTTCTCTTCAGCCAAACACTTTCTTTTTCATCAGAAATTAAGGTAATGTTCTTGATTTCTTAAACCTTTGATTTCCCAATGGATTCCTCAACTTTTTTTTTCTAAAATCTTATTGTATTTCTTTATTTTTGAAGAGAAAACATCCAATTGAGAGGAAACTCACTCATTGGAGGTAAGGTTCGTTCTTCTCCTCTAATGAATGGTTATTTATTTAAATTCCCAAGTTCTTGACTCTTTACAAATGATTTCTATTGAGTTTTAATGGTTTAATTATAGAATTTGGCTAAACCAAGATTTATTTGATGAGTTTATTTGATTTTTGAATTGGATTTGTTTTGCTGGGTTCTTGATTGCTTTTAATTGAGATTTTGATGTTTTATAATGTTAAAGGATTGGTTTTAACATTGGAATCCCGAGGCTTTGCGAATCTCTAATTTTCTAGGTTGCTAGTTATGTATTTTTGAGGAGTTGTGGAGGTTTAATGTATGCTGGAGGTATAAGGTTGATGTTTAGTGGTTTTTGGATGTCAATTGATGTTAATTGTTGGGTTGAAATGTTAGATTATGGCCGGGTTTGTTTTTAGGTTGCGTTGAAAGGTGTTTTCGATTGTTTCGGAAGACATTTGAAGGTTGTTTGTGAGGCGAAGTTAAGGAGTGGTGTTGCTGGGATTATGAATGCATGATGATGAATTAATCCTCTGTTGTTATATGATTAAAACAAAGGAGAGTGATCCTAAAGCTGTTGGTGAAGCTTCGGAGGCTTTGAACTCTTATTTTTGCATCGACGAATAAAGCTTAGTGCTGTTGGTGAGTGAGAACGTGGATTTCAACTTTGAAATGGTTTAAAGGTGATTTTTGGTGGTTTAAAATTAGCTTGAAATTCTGATTTAAACTCAAAAGTAAGTATGGCAATAATTCTCTCTCGGTCATGCTTTTATGAAATGGATTTTATGCACTTGTTTTGAATGTCACGGTACATATTGTTTAAGCATGTTTCAAAGTATATTTAATACTGTTTTGATCATATAATGATGATGGATGCATTTGGTAAATGATCCATGTTAGTATGTGAGATACTTATTTTAAAGCATGGTTTGTTGCTTTGGAATTGGTTTTGAATAGATGCATATAAAAACAGTGAGGTACATGGTTAATAATGAATTATATTGGCAAGTGATGTGGTTTAAAATGTTATCGGATATAGTTGGCCAGCCATAGGATTGATAGTGCACTATAAAAAGTCACCTTGGATGTCGAGGGATTTATACGGTGTACTGAATACTTAATCCAAGTACCCTAACGGTTGAGGGGTTATATGGTATCAAAAACTCTCGTTAGTGGATTATGCATCTAACCAATGATTGGGGTTGGTGTCCTCGGGTTGTAAGTGGTACTGTAATTTCGGTTGAGATGGCATGATGTGTTGAGATGACACTTGTTGAATCTGTGTATGCGATGTAATATTTTGGAAAGTGGATTTGTCAATGATCACTTGAAAGCCAATATAATTGTTGATGTATCATGTTGATTGGTTGTTAATGTATAGTGTTGGTTTATACATTTTTACTCTTTAAGCTTTGTATATGGGTTGTTATGCATGGGAAGGCTTAAATTGAGGGTTAGCAATGTGACTTGTTGATCCATGATACATGTTGCATATGGTTTAATATGCTAGTTTTTAAAAGTTTTAAGTGCATGGTTTTCAAGGCATGATGTTTTATACGATGATTGAAATGGTGATTTCAATGTGGTTTTGGGAAAACGATTTTAAAATTCATTGACGGTGTGTTGTTTGAGCTCTCCTCACTAAGCCTTGTGTGCTTATGCTCTCTTTGTCCATCAATGCAGAGAATTAAAGGTTGCGAGGCAGCGTGTGGGCAAGGGATTACCAAGGACTTTCAGTATTGAAAGTATGATTTCAAATTAGACTTATAGTAATAAAGGCAATGAGTTTTCGTTGTTGTTTTGGGAGAGTTTATGCTAAACTCCTTGTTTGAGCATGTTTATAATGTTGCTTTGGATTTGTATTTGGACTTTTATGTTGGTTGTGACTTTGGTTTTATGTTTTGAAAGTTGAATAGTTTGGTTTCTAGGAAGCATGCCTATAGTTTACGCTTTGAAGCATAATTTCATGACTCGATCTTAATTTTGTAATGTTGTGACTTGGATTGATCCTTGGTTTAGTTGTGTATAAGTTTGAGGCATGTTAGAATGTCTATGGACCTTTGAAAGTATGGCAAATCAATAAAAGTAGATATTACAGGTCCAAGAGTATTGGTACACGTGTCTCTGTACCAGTACAAATAAGCTATTTTTGATACTGCGTTTTGGTATAAGGAAAACTGTTTCGGTACGGGCAAGGGCATTTTAGCAAGGCATAGCGATACGCGAAAAGCTGTATCGGTTTGATTGTGAGCTACTGGAATTTGGGATTTTGTGTAATAGCATAGTGTACCAATACACTTGCTCGTGTACCGATACGAGCAACAATTATTATAGTTAATGTGATGTTTGGAAGTTTCTGTTTCTTTCGTTTTGGTCTGTGAATGATATGTATGTAATTGAGTGAGGTTGGATGATTTCTTGAGGCTAAAACTTTACATGTGGACATGAAACTT
Organism: Hibiscus mutabilis; assembly: GCA_019671005.1. Classification (NCBI taxonomy): domain Eukaryota; kingdom Viridiplantae; phylum Streptophyta; class Magnoliopsida; order Malvales; family Malvaceae; genus Hibiscus; species Hibiscus mutabilis. The sequence continues at coordinate 17,205,095 of CM033735.1, read as the reverse complement.
GACTAATTAAGGTTTGGTAACTTCTAAATGAATTAAGTCCTACAATTTTCCAGAATTGTAATTTGGTCCCTAAATTACAATTGAGTGCAATTGGATGTCAAATCGAGGCCTGATTGAGTTGAGTTTTCAAACGCTTCCAGTATGCACACCATAGGTTAATAAGTTGCATCTAGATGAGATAAAAAAATGGACGTTATTCGAGTTAATCTTTATGGGTTTGTTTCAACAAACCCAATGTTTGGTGCCGAGTGTTCTCTAATAGGTCTCTCTTCCTCCGCATTAACGGATGGGGCATCAAAAGCTAGTGGTATCCCATTGTGCATTGCTGGATTTTCTTTATTGTTTAAGACACCATCTCCTTCGTTGCTTTGTTGAGCCATCTCTGGAACTTTTTTCTTTATCCTTCGTAGGGTTCTTTCGATTTCCAGATCGTATGGCCAATCTTCTACCACAAGGCAGTTTCTAGTCACACACGGTCAAAACAAATAAATAAAATGAAAAAACAAGTAAACATTAAAACAATAAATTCCATCACAATCCCCAACAATGACGCCAAAAACTTGTCGACTTTGCTAATGCTTGGCAAAAGATAGAATATTTAGTGTAAAAGTGCAAAGGAATAGTGCCAAGGTGAGTCTTATGCGTGCAAGTATACATAGTCAACAAGTAATACAACAGTAAGCTGAGTATCGAATCCACAGGGACTGACCAAGAACTTGTTTCCTCAATGTTTACTTGTTTGAAAGAAATAAAAATGTTTGAAATGTATTGGGTTTTAGATTAAAAAGATGGCAAAAACAATATAGTGAAAATGAAAGCAGTCTAGCAACGAAGTGTTCAATTGAATGATGAGCGTTGGGAAGGGATGCCTAGATTTTATGCTACTTATGTCAGCCTTTAATAATGTCTTGCCTTGGTTTATTTTCGAGCAAATTAAAGATAGTATTGCCTCTATCGATGGTAATACCCTAAGTTAACCATGATAAAACCCCTTATATGTCTATAGTGAAGTTTTTTATCAATTAACTTGATTAAGTATCAATCTTTACTCCTAGGGGGTAGACTCACTTCTGAAGTAAGCTCATCTACTCGAACATCTTATTTCGAAGCTTCTCGCCTTAGTATCTGGCAATTGATCGTTGCCCCTGAAGTTTGTTAAGATATTAAGGTGCAATAAGCACACAATGCCAACTGTCTTATTGCAATGGATTTAGAAAAATTACGTAGTAGCAGATAGAAAATAATGCCAATGCATTCTAATTATTAAAAACCAAATAAAAAATAAGCATTAATCGCAAACATCCTCCAACCAACTATAAAAGCTTAGTTCATGGTTAAGGGGTCCATCCACAAAACATCATCATTTCTCATCATCTATTCGAAATAAAAATAAGTAAAACTAAGATAATGGGCAAGAAGAAGATTCGTTGATGCAACCCTTTGAATGCTCTAGAGCTCTCGGTCTTAGCTGGTCGAACCACATCACCTCTCAGTTCACCACGGTGCAGCCTCTCTCCAATCCTCTCTCCTCAAGTGGTTGCTTAATCTCTTTTAAATAGGCTTGCGTGGAAACCCTAGGATAAGCATTTGAGTTTGAAATTTGATTGTGCAAGGGATAAGATGCGTGATCATATTATCCATATTTGAATCCTAGGGCTAATGTGTACAAAGTCCAACAGCTACTTTGACTGAGCATCGGACTTCAATCCTTTGCCAGCCGAGCTTGGCATTGTTTGGTCCATCTATACCAACTGCTACTCGACAATTCTCTACTTCTTTTCCTGCGTTCTGTGCTAGCGCTTCTCTGCCATGTTTGCCTACATGTCCTGCATCAAAACCAACAAAACAACCATTCACACTGTCAATGAAATAGCTCCTTAACTCCTTATGTAATGTAAATGCATGATTTTAACATCTAAATGCAATTAAATATACTTAAAGGGCAAGCAAAAGGCATTGTAAAATAAACACAAAAACAATACTTTTTAGGAGTTAAGAATATCAGTAGTCAACATACCGAGCGTTTAATTATTTTTTCATTCGTGATTGGGCTTTCCTTATATTGTCTTTTTCGATCTATTTGACGGTTCCTTCTCCTATCTTCTTCATTTACTTTTTCATAATTTTTCCACTCAAAAAATATCTCCGGAGACGGACACTGCTACGATTGATTTCAACTACCAGTTGTATCTCCATCCTTTTGATACACCTGATAAGGTAGTAGAATCAACGCCAGATCCTGCGGATGCAACCCTTACCCTCGGTCAATAATGCATATTCAATGATAGTTCAAGAGGAGTCTCATCGTCTTTGTATGAATGAAGTTATACCTCTTGTTGATTCTACTACCTTATACTCTAATGTGGCTGCCAATCGAAGACGGGGTTTTTTGGAATATGTGATTACTGCAAAATCAAGGGCCAAAATAATGAAAATTGCTATCGTCTTATTAGATTTTCTGATGATTTTAAATTCAATAAGAAGAAGAGTTCTCAAGCTACTCTAGCAATCAGTTCTAGATTTGGTGTTGCACATTTGATGGCTCAATTTCTACTGGGAGTTCTTCTACGCCACCTGTTTTCACTCCATAGCAATACATACATATCTTGGGGCTACTAACTAAAGCTTTAGTTATTGACTCCTCTATGAATATGACATGTACTTTCCCAATTTTTTGTGCTCATACTCACACTCCAATTGACAGGATCCTAAATACTAGTGCAATAAATCACATATTATCATATTTTCATTGTTCGACTAATCTTATTCCTTGTACTTCAGTTTTTACATTTGTTCAACTATCAAATGGTAAATCCTCACCTGTTACTCATATAGGTTTTGTTAGTCTGCCAAATGGTCTTCAATTATCTAATATTTTGTTTGTCCTCAATTTTACTCATAATCTTATCTCAATTTCCAAATTGACACATGATTGAAGTGTTCCATCTTTTTTTATCTTGATTTTTTCTTTCGTAGGATCTTTACAAGTGCATGATGAAGGGGATTAGTAAAGAGTCTAGAGGTTTCTACTTGCTCAAGTCTTCTTCAAGTAGCATTTCTAAATTTGTTGGTTGTAAGTTTGTTTCTTTTGTCAATGTTTCTAGTAATTCTACCAATGTGTGTAAGTCTCTTGATGATAATAAAATTCATGTTTGGCATACTCGATTAGGGCTTGTTCCAGCTCATCAATTGAACAGATTACCTATGTTTCATAATAATTTGGTTATTGGGGATTTGTTTCATACATGTTCTATTTGTCCTTTAGTAAGACAATCTAGGCTTCATTTTGCTACAAGTCACTATAGGTCTGACACTCCTTTTAGTTTAGCTCATATTTATCTTTGGGGACCTTATTGTGTTTCTACTCACAGTGGTCATAGATACTTTCTTAATGTTGTTGATGACAATTCTGGGATGACTTGGGTGTACTTATTGAAACTTAAAAGTGATGTTGTTTTATGCCTTAGAAAGTTCATTTCTATGGTTCATACTCATTTTTTTACTACCACTAAATTCATGCATAGTGATAATGGTAATGAGTTCTTCAATTCTGAATATTCTTCCATTTTTACATTTTTTGGAATTATTCATTAGATTTCTTGTGTGCATATTGCTCAGTAAAATGGGGTTTTTGTGCGTAAACATTGGCATCTCTTAGAAGTGGCCAAGGCTTTTATATTTCACTCACAAGTCCATAAAAATTTTGGGGGAATGTGTCATTACTGCTTGTTATATCATAAATAGACTACCTTCATCAGTTTTACATTAGAAATCTCCTTTTGAAATTTTATATCAAAAGACACCTAATTTTGATCAATTTCGAATATCTGGTTGCTTGTGTTATACAACTAAACTCGATTCTTCTGATAAATTTTTCACTCGTGCCATTCTCTCTATTTTTAGGTTACACACCAACTTAAAAAGGTTACTTGTTGTTCAATATTGACTCAAAGTTTTTTTTTTTTATTAGTAGAGATGTGAAGTTCCATGAAGATCATTTTCTTTTCATTCTTCTTCCTCTTTTAACAAATCTATTTCTTCTTTCTTTCCCCCAACTGTCTTTGTTTTTGATAATGATTTTTTAATTGTTTCTCCACCTTTTGTTATCAATGTTCATGTTCCTACTGAACATACTTCTCCCACTTCTTCTGCTCAGTAAAACCCTTAGCGGGTTTCCCATTTCTCCTCCTCAACATATTCATGACTGAATTCTTCTTGGAAGTCCTCACGATGACCAGATTCCTCTTGAAAGTCCTTACAATGAATATATTTCTCCTCTTTCTGATCAAAATTCCGATGTTACTGTTTCACAGCTTTCACATCCCACTATTTCAATAAGTGCACCTGATCATTTTTTTTTCCCATTATAGGTCATGTTTCTTCTAGGAAGTCTTTTAGAGCCTCTAAACCACCCACTTGGTTAAATAATTTTATTTGTTCTTGCCAATCTTCTTCATCTATAGGTCAGTTTCTTAATTCTTTGTCTTATTGTCAGTTGCCTTCTCACACTCAAGTTTTTTGCCTTCTCTTTCTCAAATTTTTGAATCTCAATCTTATTCTGAGGCTATTAAGGATCCTTTTTGGGTTCAAGCTATGACTGAAGATATTCAAGCATTAGAATCTAATAATACTTGGACTGTTGCACCATTACTACCAGCGAAAGTTCTAATTGGATGTAAGTGGATTTATAGGGTTATGCATAAAGAATTGGGTGAGGTTGAAAGGTATAAAGCTTGCTTGGTTGCTAAAGGATATAATCAACAGGAAGGAATTGATTTCGTTGACACATTTTCTCTTGTAGTCAAAATAGTTCTCATTCGAACCATTTTGACTCTTGCTTCTACATTCAACTGTCCTTTGCTTCTGATGGATGTTTTCAATGCTTTTCTGCAAGGAGAACTTTTTAAGGAAGTGTGAAGTTACCTAAAGGTGTTTGCAACCAGGAAGAGAAGGTAGCATGTAGACTGCAAAAAGCCCTAAACAAGCCTTAAGACAGTGAAATTTAAAGCTTACTAAAGCATTGGCATATATTGGTTATGTTCAAAACAGACATGACTACTCTTTGTTCATTTAAAAGGCAAAAAGATAAGATGGTTTTCTTGCTGGTCTATGTTGATGATCTACTGATTATTGGGAATAATGTTGATATGATTGAAGAGCTGAAGCAAATTTTGCATCAAAAGTTTAAGATGAAGGATTTGGGGTGAACTTAAATACTTTTTAGGTATTGAAGTATTAAGATCAAAGAAGGGATTTTATTAAATAAAAAAATATGCACTTGATCTAATCAAAGACAATGGATTAAAAGGAGAAAAGTCATCCTCGACCCTTTTAGAGCAAAACATGAAATTAACTTCTTTGGAGTATGACAAAATAGTGCAACAAAGTATTGATGATGATTTGATAGAGGATAAGTCAATGTATCAAAGACTTATTAAAAGATTGATTTATTTGACTTACACCAGACCAGATATCACTTATGCAGTGAACATTTTCAGTCAGTTCATGAAGCAACCAAATAAGTCTCACACGGAAGCTGCATTAGGAGTAGTTAGGTACATTAAAAGAGAGCCTAGAGAGGGAATTTTTTTGCAGGCTTCTAATGTTTGCCAAGTTATAGCTTATTGTGATTCAGATTGGGCTTCATGTCCAATGACTAGAAAGCATGTCACAAGGTTTTGTATTAAACTTGGAGATTCTCTGATTTCATGGAAGTCAAAAAAGCAAAATGTTGTAGCAAGATCTTCAACAAAGGTAGCGTATAGGGCTATGACAGTTGTTGCATCAGAGTTAGTTTGGCTGAAAGGCTTACTTGAAGAATTTGGTTTGAAGGACTGAAAACTTGTGAAGCTATATTATGATAGCAAGGGAACACTTCAAATAGCTGCTAACCCAGTTTTTCACGAGAGAACAAAGCACATAGAGATAGATTGTCATTTTGTACGAGAAAATATTCAAGAAGGGATAATTTAGACTAAACATGTTTCAACTCATGACCAATTGGAAGATATTCTGACTAAGGCTTTAGGATGTCAGCAACATTGCTATTTTCTTTCCATGTTGGGTATTAAAAACATTTTTGATGTCCAACTTAAGGGGGAGTGTAGAAGTTAAGAAGTTTTAAGTAGTTATATTTGTTAGTATATAGTTAGATTCGGTTAGTTTGCTAGAAGCTTTTGTGTGTGTGTATATATATGCTACATTGTAAATTAATTATTCACATGAATGAAAGATTAAATTCTTTATAGGCTCTATATTATTTTCTATTAGTTTCAGTAGAAGACTAACGCGATTTCACTATAACCTACAAAGAAGAAAAGCACAAAGAATTCACATAGCCAATCAAAAGCATATTTGGCCCTCTTACTTGTTACTACCCTCCCTGAATTCATTCTCTTACAATTCCTTAAAACTAGTTTTTAGTGAAATCCCCTACACCCTTCTAACTATAGCTTCTTCCATCTTTACTACTTGTTTATTTCATTTTAGTTTAACATTCAGGTTTACTTATGACTATTAAAAACTTTGTTGAGATAAAAATTTTGATATAACTTTTATGAAAAATGTTTTTGGACTTAAACATATTTAAAAAATATTTCAAAGTCCACAAAACTTGAAAAAACATGTTTAAAATATTTGACTTTGTTCCTATATCGAATATATCTTTTAAAGTCAATTTTAACCAGTTTTACAAGTTTTTAATGCAGGTTTCGAAACCTCCTATAATTGGTTTCGAAACTAGTGAGGCAGTAGGCCTAGAAACCAAACCTGGGAAATAGGTTTCAAAACCCCTTTCATGGTTTTGAAACCCTCTAGTAGGTTTTGAAACCCACTACCTAGTTTCTATATTAGGCCCCTATAATGGCTAGTAACCACTCTAAAATCATCGAGTAATATTGTCCACTATTTTTTTGGTTTTATCCAATTCATTCAGGAAACAATTTCAACCTTCTTGGCGAATTCGGTTGATCAATTTGAGCCTAATAATTGGTATTAGAGCCTCGTCTCCATCAAATGACTAACATCCAGAAGTAAAGATCAATTGCTCGAAGTTCACCGATTCAAGAATTCAAATGCAAGCAGTTCTACAATGATTCCATTCAAAGAAGGTCGCTCTACCATGTGTCCTCCTCTCTTCAAAGGAGAAGGTTACTTCCAGTGAAGCAACATCATGAAATATTTCATCTGAGGCTTCGACTTTGACATTTGAATGATTATCGAAGATGGACATTTGGAATATCCTAAGAAGAAGAGGAAAAGGAGTGCCAAGACACAAGAAGGACCAACTCAATGCAAAGGCTATGCACATTTTTCTTTGTGCCCTAAATGAAGAGATTTCCAAGAAGGTCTCCCCATCCAAAAGTGCCAAAAAAATATAGGAGAAGCTTGAGAAATTCTATGGGACAGAAGAGAAAAAAGATAGAGTTCCATCAAGTACAAACCTCCTCTCATCAAAGGTGGATGGTGTTATGGCTCTTGATGAGCCCAAGGTATCTTCTAACTCAAATGAATTAAATTCATATTCTTTTGATGAGTTACAAGATGCATTTGATGAATAATTTTTGGAATTTGAGACCATGAATTCCAAATCTAAGAAAATGATTTCAAAACTTGAATTTGAAAATGATTTTCTTTTGAAAACAAAATTGGATTTTAAAAACTAAAATGAGATTTTGAAGAATGATTTAGAGTTTTTAAAAATGAGCAATGGAGTTTTAGAAAAAGAAAATCTTGATTTAAAGGTGACATAAAGTCAAAAGTAGTCCCCTAATGTTTGACCTTTTGGTCTCATATTCTTTTTTGGTGCAGATAACCACCTAACGTTTCATTTTCGTTCAAAATTCACCCCCGACGGATGGAAACCGTAAGTCAACTATCGGTCAACCCCTTCGATGACGTGGCATGTTTGTGATGATGCCATGTGGCACTTGCTAATGTGGCATATATATATATTTTTTATTTTTCAAAAAACTAAAAATTTTATTTAAAAAAATATTTTGTATTTTTAACCAATCATATGATGCCACGTGGCACTTTGCTGACGTGATATTATCTGATTGGTTAAAAATATTTTAAAAAATAATTACTTTTTAATTTTTTTAAAAATAAATAATTTTTTAAAAAATAATTATTTTTAATATTTTTAAAAATATTTTTTTGAAAAAATAATTATTTTTATATTTTTAAAAACTATGATGTCACGTCAACAAAGTGCCACATAGCATCGCCACATCATCAAACGACGTTGACCATTATTTGACTAACAGTTTCCATCCGTCGAGGGTGAATTTTAAACAAAAAAAGCTGCTTGCTCTCAAAAAGAATATGGGCTAAAGTGACCAAAAGGTCAAACGTTGGGGAGCTATTTTTCACTTTTGAAAGCTTAAGAAAAGAAAATGAAATTATTTCAAATAATTCATCTCATCTCATAATGACAAAATGCTCACATTGTCATTATCATGGTCATTCTTTGCATACTTGCCCTATAAAAAAAAAAAACTTATAGGATTAGACAAGTTTGGGTTCCTAAAGGGAACCAGGGGACATTGAAACTAATGTCAAATGATCCAAAGTAATTTGGATACCAAAAATCAAGTGAATGCCATGTGTCCTCCTCTCTTCAAAGGAGAAGGTTACTTCCAGTGAAGCAACATCATGAAATATTTCATCTGAGGCTTCGACTTTGACATTTGAATGATTATCGAAGATGGACATTTGGAATATCCTAAGAAGAAGAGGAAAAGGAGTGCCAAGACACAAGAAGGACCAACTCAATGCAAAGGCTATGCACATTTTTCTTTGTGCCCTAAATGAAGAGATTTCCAAGAAGGTCTCCCCATCCAAAAGTGCCAAAAAAATATAGGAGAAGCTTGAGAAATTCTATGGGACAGAAGAGAAAAAAGATAGAGTTCCATCAAGTACAAACCTCCTCTCATCAAAGGTGGATGGTGTTATGGCTCTTGATGAGCCCAAGGTATCTTCTAACTCAAATGAATTAAATTCATATTCTTTTGATGAGTTACAAGATGCATTTGATGAATAATTTTTGGAATTTGAGACCATGAATTCCAAATCTAAGAAAATGATTTCAAAACTTGAATTTGAAAATGATTTTCTTTTGAAAACAAAATTGGATTTTAAAAACTAAAATGAGATTTTGAAGAATGATTTAGAGTTTTTAAAAATGAGCAATGGAGTTTTAGAAAAAGAAAATCTTGATTTAAAGGTGACATAAAGTCAAAAGTAGTCCCCAATGTTTGACCTTTTGGTCTCATATTCTTTTTGGTGCAGATAACCACCTAACGTTTCATTTTCGCTCAAAATTCACCCCGACGGATGGAAACCGTAAGTCAACTATCGGTCAACCCTTCGATGACGTGGCATGTTTGTGATGATGCCATGTGGCACTTGCTAATGTGGCATATATATATATTTTTTATTTTTCAAAAAACTAAAAATTTTATTTAAAAAAATATTTTGTATTTTTAACCAATCATATGATGCCACGTGGCACTTTGCTGACGTGATATTATCTGATTGGTTAAAAATATTTTAAAAAATAATTACTTTTTAATTTTTTTAAAAATAAATAATTTTTTAAAAAATAATTATTTTTAATATTTTTAAAAATATTTTTTTGAAAAAATAATTATTTTTTATATTTTTTAAAAACTATGATGTCACGTCAACAAAGTGCCACATAGCATCGCCACATCATCAAACGACGTTGACCATTATTTGACTAACAGTTTCCATCCGTCGAGGGTGAATTTTAAACAAAAACTGTTTGCTCTCAAAAAAGAATATGGGCTAAAGTGACCAAAAGGTCAAACGTTGGGGAGCTATTTTTCACTTTTGAAAGCTTAAGAAAAGAAAATGAAATTATTTCAAATAATTCATCTCATCTCATAATGACAAAATGCTCACATTGTCATTATCATGGTCATTCTTTGCATACTTGCCCTATAAAAAAAGAAAAACTTATAGGATTAGACAAGTTTGGGTTCCTAAGGGAACCAGGGACATTGAAACTAATGTCAAATGATCCAAAGTAATTTGGATACCAAAAATCAAGTGAATGCCTCTTGTAGGTGTGTTGGAGCAATGGTAAGAAAAGCAAAGATATGAAAATGCTCTAGTCACACAAGTGAAGAAGACGAGTAACCTCTAATCTTAATGCTTTTGATTATATATTATTTGGTTGCCTATTTTGTTGATAAATGTTCATGCATTCTTGCTTATTTATCTTTATAAGTGCATGGCATTTTATGATTCTTTATCCATATAGTAACATTGTTTCATTCATATGTTTGCATAAAGTTTTTAAAAGTCTTGGATAAATTAAATTTCATGTGATTTTAAATTGATTTGATTCAATGGTGAAATTCAATCTCTTAAATGTCAAAATTTAAAACAAAATAATGGAATGCTCTGATTAAGGGGAAGCTTTTGATTAATTTTTTTTTATCTTACTCACTTTTGTTATTTTGTACTAACAATTGGTTTCAAACTTTGTTTGAATTATTTTTGATATAACAAAAATGAGAAAAATATTTTCAAAAATTAACTTTCAAACAGAAAAGGAGGAAGCTTTAAACATTTTTTAAAAATATTTTCTTTTTCTAAAATTATTTTTTAAGGGGGAGATTTTTAAAAATAAATTTTCAAGTGGTTTCGTTATATCAAAAATGGGGAGATTGTTGAGATAAAGATTTTGATATAGCTTTTATGAAAAATGTTTTTGGACTTAAACATATTTTAAAAAAAATTTCAAAGTCCACAAAACTTGAAAAATATGTTTAAAATATTTTTACTTTGTTCCTATATCGAACATATCTTTTAAAGTCAATTTTTAGTCAGTTTTACAAGTTTTTAATGCAGGTTTCGAAACCTCCTATAAGTGGTTTCAAAACCAGTGAGGCAGTAAGGCCTGGAAACCAAACCTGGGAAATAGGTTTCGAAACCCCTAGCAGGTTTCGAAACCCCCTGCCTGGTTTCTATACCAGGCCTTTGTAACGGCTAGTAACAACTAGTTTTTCATTTGAAAACCGCTAATAGTTTTGAAACCTTTGTACAAGTGAGCACTTAATGCTCGGTTTTAATGGCTTCCAACTGCCCCAAAATATCCCCAACGGACATAAACGGCTAGAACATCATTCCACACTATAAAAGCAAGCTTGAGACACTTGAAGATGGTTTGTGAACATATCTAAGCTTCATGATTAAGAGAAATAACATTTAAGTCTTTTATTCTTTATTTCTCTTGAATATATTGTATATAGAGTGTTTTTTTATTATTTTATTCTTTAGACTCTTGTGAGCATAATTCTTGTAAACACCCACCGTGTGAGGTTTTCATTGTATACACAAATTACCTTGTAAAAGGTAGAGGTTCTAGTTTAGCCTAAGGAAAAACTAGAGTGGTTCTATCTTAGCCATTGAAAAGATAGGGTTGTAAGGTTACCCTTTGAGACGGTAAAAAGGGAAGAATTCATAGTAGTGAATTGGGAAATCCTTAGTGGTATGCTAAGGTAGTGGATTTAGACTCGGTTAAGTAGTCGAATCACTCTAAAATCATTGTGCAATATTATCTACAATTTTTTTTTTTGTTTTAGCCAATTCATTGAGGAAGCAATTTCAACCCTCTTTGCGAATTCCGTTGATCAATTCAAGCCCAACAAACTTCATCAATTTAAGTTAAACATAGCACGTATTATCCCGATTAATTTCTAAATCCCCTTTTCCTTATAAGACCTTAATGCCTTCACGAGACTAGAAGGCGTAATTATTCTTTTTGTTAGCCGATTGGAATATCTTGGTGAGTTAATGAAATTCTTTGAATACCTTCTGGGGTGCCTTATTACTAATTTATCATTAGAAGCCTAGATAACCAAAATTATTTAGGAAACCAATTTAATAATGTTCTTAAGCAACCCTCGAGTGGCTAGCGTTGAGTTAATGCTTAATTATGTTATGTTTTAAGTAGGGATGTAAAAAGTTGACCCGACTCGAAATCTCGACTAAAACTTTCTCTTAGAATTTATTTTGACTTGAGAAAGTGATGACCCGAAATCGTTCTGTAATCAACTGTTTTTTATTCATACCCGAGTTGGATCCGATACTGTAGTAACCGAACTTGACCTGCACCCGACTGATATGAACCTAAACCCGAGACTAATCTGACAAATAATTGATATAACCTGACTGAAACGACCCGAGATTCAATTTTACCCGACCTGTTTTGAACCTGACCTATTGTTGACTTGAACTGATTTTGACCTGACTTGATGTTTACCTGACCTGCCTATGATTTGATGATTTTCAACAGAAAAATAAAGTATTTGAGAAATTATGAATTTATTATATTATAATGTGAGAAACTAATTAACTCATATGATGATATTTTAATATGATGACATTTTTATTCATTCTAGTCCCTAAAACTTTATTTTTAGCCGAAATTGACCCATATATATTTTTATTTTTGATAATTTAGTCAAATAATATTTTTGTTTATTCTAGTCCTTACAATTTAATTTTTAGTCAAAATTGCCCTCATATTTATTTATATTTTTGGTAATTTAGTCTAATAATATTTTTTATTTTAGTACCTAAAATTTAATTTTTAGTCGAAATTGACCCTTATTCATTTTTTTGTAATTTAGTCCAATATTTTTAATATGATGATATTTTTGTTTATGTTAGTCAATAAAATTTTATTTTTAACCAAAATTAACCCCTATTTATTTTATATTTTTGTAATTTAGTCTAATATTTTTAATATGGTGATATTTTTGTTCACTCTAGTCCCTAATATTTTACTTTTAGCCGAAATTGACCCTTATTTATTTTTAATTTTTATAATTTAGTCTAATATTTTAAATATGATGATATTTTTGTTCATACTAGTCCCTAATATTTATTTTTAATGTAATTCGTGTTCGTGAAAGGCGCTAAATAATTCACTCGAAATGACCCAACCCAAAGTCTATCGACTATTTGTACTGAACTCAAACTTAATACGAATTCGGAACCCGAATTAACCCACCTGAAATTAAACTGATTTGAAATTAAACTGGCCTAAAATTAACCTGACCTGAAGCTCACCCCAGCGCGAATTAACCCATCAATTAATTGATTCAACCTCGAACCGTTTTGACCCGACCTCAAAATGACCTGCACTCGACTCGAGTTGAGTCAAAATATCAAATCAACCTGAAATGACATATATTTGATTTGACTTGACCTGACATGACCCGACTTAAAACCCATCTGATTATCTGTTTTTACATCCCTAGTTCTGAGGGTCTTTGGACTAACATCCATAGATTTGACTCGAGATGTTTTCTCTTGAGAATTTAATAAGTCTTGCGGTAATAATGTTCATGTAAATAAACGTATGACGTACATATGCGATTACGTTTCTTAGTCGTAACGTACTAGCGCAGACTCATGTTTCGATCAATCGGGATAGGTATATTCCTACGTTATTTACATTATGGTACATAAACGATCGAGTACCATTATTGGGTGTATACATTGAATGATTTAATTTAACCGCATAATGTCGTGCATTGTTTACTATTGATTTAGCATTACTTGTTTACTCTATATAATATCTTTTTGGTAGTTATGTATTATTGGGAATTCAAAGCTCACCATTAAACTTTCATCCTCAGCCGCAGGTTTTTAGGTCTTGAGCAATTGTTTCGGTATCAACATTATTTTCGGAACTTCAAACAACATCGGTTTTAGGTTACTGTACCTAATTGTTAGAGGGCATGCAGATTATAACACTTGGTCTTTTTGTTGAGTCGGTAGATCTTGGATTCATAAATGGAACTTTTGTTACTAGTATATATATACTGAAGATTTAAACTTTTGCTAATGATTTATTTTAAAAGGAATTAAATTGTTTTACAGAATCTAAACTATCTTATCTATCTGTTAGGTTATTTGATTTGATATAATAATTTGGAAAATATTTTTGGACTTGTTTGAATATTTTGTAAAATTATATTAAAGTCCAAACAACTTGAAAATACATTTGAAAATGTTTCTAATGCTTTTGGCATGTTTTAAAACGATTTTAAATAGTCAAACTAGTCATTTTCTCAACCTCGTATCGATACGATACAACACTGTATCAATACCTTTTAGGGTTTCAGGTACAGAAAAATTCAAGTAGCAAAAACTCGTACCAGTATAGTCTTAGATGTACCGATACGGAGGGGTTGTACCGATACACCTCAATGCGTACCGATACCCATATGCTTTAACTGCTCCAACTGCTATTTCCCAAACAGGGTCGTATCGATACAGGTACCTCGTGTACCGATACCATATGCACCAGATTGGGAAATTCAGCATGAGAATCATCCCTAACGGCTTCAATTCATTCCCAACGGTCACCAACGGCTAGGAACTCATTTGGAAAGATAAAAGGACCCTTCAAGCACTTGGAACAACTAATTATCATCAAGTCAACAATCTTTTGATTAAGAAATGTCTTAGTACTCAAATTATTGTATTTTTGTATAGACGAACACTTGTGAGCTAAATTGTCAATGTATGCTCAAGTGTATTAGGTTTCGCTGAGAACTTTAGAGTGCAAGCACATACCTAGTGAGAGGGATTTCAGTTTGCTTCAATTTCTCTTGTAAAGAGAGGTTCTCAAGGCTTTTGGTAGAAAGCTTTGGATGCTAGACTTAGTGGTTTAAATCTAGGTTGTAAGGGTTGCCTCCTAAGTCTTGAAAAGTGGAAGAAATTCTAGTGAATTTGGAAATCCTTAGTGGGGAAGCTAAGGTAGTGGATGTAGAACTTGGTTAGAAGCTGAAACCACTCTAAAATTCTTGTGTCTTATTTTTCTTTCTTTGCTTCCACCACCATCACCCAAATTAACTCTTCTCCACCACTTGGCAAGCAAATCAGTTAAGTATATCGGGTTCTACAATTGGTATCAGAGCAAGGCTCAATCATGTAGGATTCACATCCTATTGAGGCAATCCCGACAAGCTCGATCAACAAACAATTAACCGGTGTTTATGGCAATCAATAGACAAGCCACTATTCTTCAACGGTGAATATTATGCCTATTGGAAGAATAGGATGATGTACTTCATCAAGGCCAAAGAATACCGTCTTTGGGATCTTGTTGAAGATGGATCGTACGCACCTCAAAGAAGCAAGGTGGAATGGAACACAAATGACAAGAAGATGATGGAGCTAAACTCAAAGGTTTTGCTCATGCTATTTTATGCATTGAGACCGAAAGAGTCTGCCAATATCTCATATTGTGAGAGTGGCAACGAGGTTTGGGACAAGCTTGAAGTAATCCATGAAGGTACAAATGAAGTGAAGGAGACAAATATTGGTCTACTTAACCTCAAATATGAAAACTTCAAGATGAGCTCGGATAAAGACATCAAGAGTATGTTCGACCGTTTCTCCACGATCGTCAATGAGCTAAAAGGATTTTGAGAGGGGATTTCGGAAGACAAACTTGTCCGAAAGTTGATTTATTCACTTCCCGAATCATGGGAGTAAAAGAATATGACAATCATTGAAGCTAAAAACTTGAAGGAGCTCAAGCTTGATGAGCTCATCGGGTCTTTACTTACCCATGAATTAATGTCTCAACCTTTAAGAAGGGAGAATGAGAATAAGATCAAAGATCAAGGAATAGAAGATCTAAACGTTGTTGCTCTTCAATCCTCCATAAGATGAACGAGCTCAAGAAGTTCACTCGATTCAAGAGGAATGAAATGGAAAAATCTTCAAGACATGAGTCAAAGAATAAGATGAAGGATCCTCACAAGAACTTTGAATACAAGGAGCAAGGACACACCAAATATGATTGCCCTCGCTTTAACAAAAATGAACCATCTTCAAAGAAAGCATATGTGGCAACATGGAGTGATGAAGAAGACTCCAATGACGATGAGGTAGCCCACTTATGCTTAATGACCCTCCAAGAGGGAGAGGTAACTTCTAACTCATCTAATTTAAATTCTTATACTTTTGATGAGTTACAAGAAGACTATGATGAGTCGATTTTCTAATTTAAGGTTTCATTTTCTAAAAACAAAAAGAATTTGTAAAATTGAACCTGATGATAGAAAATGATTTGCTTTCAAAAATCAATCTCGAACTTGATGCAAGGTTTAAAGATTTTTAACAAAAGAACCTTGATTTACAAAACTTTCTTCTAAAAGTTCAACAGGATCATCAAAGGGAAATTAATAACCTCAAAAAGAATTTGTTTAACAAAATATGAAATTGGAGATAGCTCCAAATCAAATTTTGTTAAAACAATTTTTTATCAAAAAAATCTAGTGCCCCTATATTTTTTAACGAAAAATGTTTTAGAAGTATTTGGGTTCTAAAAGAACTAATTACTTCAAATAAAAATGATGAAATTGTAAAATAGATTCCTAAGGGGACTAAAATTTGTGCAACAAATTTCATTGGATCCAAAGCAATTTGGATACCAAAAATTACTTGATTGTCTTATTGTAGGTGTGATGGAGCTAGCTTAACAAATGGTATGATTTCTTAAAGCTCTATGCACACAATAGAGAACACTTGAAGAAGGAGGCTTAACATCCTACCTTTGGTTCAAGTGGTAAAAATTAGTTGAATTTTATTTGCTTATCTTGTTTTATTTCTTTTAATTCAACTTGTTAATCATGAATTGTTGGACTAACATCTTATTCGATTCTTGAGTAAGGGGTAGCCAATTTTTTTTTTAAATTTGTAAAAATATTTTTTAACCTTCATTGTTATTGAACTTCAACTTACAAAATTTCTTTTCGATATAACAAAAATAGGGAGAATGGTTTGAAAAATTGAATTTTCAATTAAATAATAGGGAGCTTTCAACTCTTTTAAATCTATATTCTCTTATTAAAAAATTATTTCACAAAGAGGGAGAATCACTTAAAAAAATTTCATGTTGGTTTTATTATATCAAAAAGGGGAAGATTGTTAGGATATTTGTTTTGATATAATAATTTGAAAAATGTTTTTGGACTTGTTTGAATATTTTGCAAACTAATATTAAAGTCCAAACAACTTGAAAATATGTTTGAAAATGTTTCTAATGCTTTTGACATGTTTTAAAACAATTTTAAATAGCCAAACTAGCCATTTCTCAACCTCGTACTGATACGATACAATATAGTATCGATACCTTTTAGGGTTTCAGCTACAGGAAAATTCCAATAGCAAAAACCTGTATCGGTACAGTCTTAGATGTATGTAGCGACCTTTTTTTTTAAAAAGAAGAAATTTGTCGCGTTAAGGGCGATTGTTTAGAAAAGAAGTCAGCTACTAATTATCCCCTAAATTATTAAGGAAAATCTTTTGGAAGATTGAGAATTTCTTTTGAAAACTTTAAATTTTCCAAAACGATGAAAACTTGGAGTCGCCACCGGCCACTGGGGTAAGGTAGGCCGGACACCATAAAACCAGAGATTTGTTGCGAAAGGGTCCGGGAGTTGGTTATATGTGGGGAAGGATTAGCACCCCATCACGCCTGGAGATCGGTACCAAAATATTTGTTGCTCTTAAAAGGATGAAAGTTATTTGAAATTTAAGTTGAATTTAATTTGGAGTTTTTAGATGAAAATTAACCTTGATTGCACGGGCTTTATTGAATTAGTGGACTCAAATTAATTAGACATTTAATTAATAAGGTTGACGATATGCCGGACCATAGATTAAACCGACATCGAATAAGCCTGTCTGCCGTGTTAATTTATGGTTCGGCCCTCGTACGTCACCTTTATGCATGATGCAAATATTTAAGTATGATGTGATGATTTTGTTAATTTTTACCCCATTTACCCCGGGATGGTAAAAATTAATTCGAATATTTGATCAATATCCTTTAAGCTCGGACTGTTGCGACACAAATGTTTGAATTAATAAATACCTCCCATTTTGTGATTTAGATTGATTAGATATGCAATTGAGATTAAAGATTATATGGATGTCAATTAAAGTATGACAATCAAGGGCATGAATGTAAACATTTAAAAAGAAATGCCCAATTTGATATATAGCCCAATTATATATTTAAACCTAAAAGATTAAGAAGCTCAATTTATGGTGGCTAAATTGTAATTTAATGCTAAATTAAACTTCAAATTGTTTTTTTTAAAGTAATTAAGAATTGTTCAATTACCTTAATGAATTTAACATTTGCCCCAATAAGCCAAGGATAAATTTAAATTCACTAAATTAATCCGAATTCTAATCTAACTAAGGTTAAAAGAAACTAAGGCTAATGTAATTCTAGGGCCATGCCCCTATAAGACGAGCACACGATCTGGATTAATTGAGTTAATTTACTTAATTTAGATAAAAGCCCAAAAGGAGCAAAATAAGGCCTGAGGCCCAAATTAATATTATGTAATAAAGCCCAAAAGGTTTAAGATACATTATATATTAAAATAATATAACATATTAAAAAAACTTATTATTTAAAATATACATGGAAATACATTATGTATTAAAGTTATATAATATACATAAAAACCTATTATTTAAAAATATGTATCCTTTATTTTACAAAATTCTTCTACATACTTTAAACCATATTATACACTACATATACATATTTTATTTTCACATAACATTATTATATACTTCAAAAACTATATATTTTATGTACCTATAATGTGTATATTATATTCTTCAAAATTATACTATATATCTTAAAAACTATATATTCTACCCAAAACATATATGCCTTATCTTATAAGATTATACTATACTTTGAAATATATATATATATTATGTGTCATGGGTATATATTATATTTTACAAAATTCTATCTTATTCTTTAAAGCCATCATATTGAAAGTATTTATTTTATAAAACAATTATTTACTAAAAATATATTATATATTAAAACATTTCTATTTTATTTTTATATTATTTTTTTTACCAATTCCTATTTTATTCTAAAACATATTATAAGCTGAAAATATTCATAATATTTTACAAAATTTTAATTTACCAACAAATGCATGTTAAACATAAAATTATACGTCGTGTTTCCATTTTATACTAAACCTATGTACACATTAAATTCCTAATATATGTTCTATTCGAACTAATTTTATCCCTAAAATTACCATCACAACCGAGCAAAATAACATAAAAATTAAATTGCAAATGTTAAACATAAATATGCAAAATTTAAACTAAAAAACATGAAAAGGAATAAATAAAATAACTTAGTTTAAAACTGAAAAGAGGACCTAATTGTGAGAAAATAAAATATAGAGACAAAATTATAAGAAATAATAAGGACGTAATTGAAACTTTTGAAAAAATATGAAGGACCCGGGGGTAATTTAAAAAGGCAGAATGGCTCCCCATGGTAATTATCCCACACGAAGGGACTGATAACGCAATTGGATCATGCGGGAGCCCTTTCGGCGTAATTATTTTAGGGCGGAGGGACTAAAAATGTGATTATACCATTTAAAAATTTATAACTTTATAAATACCCCCTTTATCCGAAAATCAAATTTTTTCGGCCATTTTTTGTTATAACCATTTTTTACCCCCCAAAATGCTTTGAACTTGTTCTTCAAGTTCATCTGGGTTCATCATGAACCCAGATTCCGGAAGCCTCTTCTATCGTAATTTCCAAAAACTGGCGCTAAACCTAAACCACCCCAAAAACCCTTTTTTAGTTAAAATCTCAAAAACCGAAACTAAAATAAGATCTCGGCTCCGTTACACTCACACCGTTTCACTCATACGACCTGAAAGATGCCGAAGATTATCAACGGCGAAGCTACGGCGGTGAGAGGGTAAACCCTTACTCTGTTTTCTCCCTTTTTATATTATATATATTATATATACACATGCATGTATATAAACTGAAAAAAGAATAAGATATACCTCGAAAGGCTTTTTTTTGCTCTGTTTATTGCTTCTAGATTTTTGTTCGAACTTCTGTCAGTTACAAATAGTGCATTACATGCTTATATCTCATTCCGATTGTTCATTGCCCTATTGCCTATGATTTACATGTTTAAGCAAACTTTAAATGCTATTACTGTGGATGATGATGCTCTGACATGCCCCTTTTTTATATGTTTTCTACTGTGCGGTGGTTGGGAGCCGGTGGTGGCAACAGAAATTCTGGTGCTGCGGTCATGCAAACGAGGGGATGAATCGGAGCTGGCGCGTGGGCGCGTGAGGAAGCTGGTCGACCGGAGCGTGGGCGGCACATGCGGGATTTGAATGGTCTGGCTCAATCTGGGCCGTTGGATCAGATCTGATCCGACGACTAAGATCTCCTCTGGAACGGAAGGTCCAAATTGCATTTGGTGATTGATGTGGCAGCGCGGGATGACAACACGTGGCGCGTGGGGAGCTGAAGGATCTCCATTCGATCTGGACCGTTAGATCAGCAACCCTTGATCCAACGGTCAAGATTGCGCAGTGCAAAGGATAAACAAATTAGGATTTCCATTAAGTAGTTATCAGATTTAGGTTGGTGTTGTTGGGCCAGATGTAGTTATAATAAAAAATGGCTTTTAAAAGTGTAATTGGACTTGGACTTATATAAACATTGGGGTTTGATTATATATTGGATCTATTTTTTTATTATCCTCTTTAATTACTCATCATCCCAAATATCCTTATACAAATATCAATACATGCAATTATAAAACATACGTACATACACATTAACATATGTTACTATCACATGCAATAAACACAAAAATATAAATAACCAAATGTGCCTAAGTCAAACATTAATACATACTATACATATAAAACATGCACTGCATAATTACTAAATACATACATGCACCTTATATATACATGCACATAATTATTAACATACATACCTAATACATTTAATATACCTACTCACAGTCAAGTCAAAACAATAGTGAACATATCGACAAATATATCTACATGTTACACATTTACGACGTAAACTCAGACCACAGACATATGATAACCACATACTAGTAACACATATAATAACACTCGTTACGTAATAGTACTTATCACGTATAAGCCCATTATTTCCAATAAAAGATCGACCCGAACAAAATTAGTGATTACAGCTGCCCCTCTTTGCTTATACTTGTGAAACAAGAATAAAGCAAAGACCATAAGCACTAATTTTGTCCCACTTCCCTATCGGATGTTTTGCTCTTCCAAAATGGAAGCGAGCAAATTGAGATAACTTGTTTCCCTGAAACGACAGAAAACAAACAGGTAGCACTGGCATGTCTTTCCTGATCGGTAACGAACAAAATAGTTACTAAACGACTTATTCCTCCGAAGCGGCAACAAACGAATCCAAATATCTTTCAGAGGACTCTGTAATACCCCAAATTTTTTCTTAGTGTTGGTATTGCATAGAATTAAGTTTGGTAGTTTTAGTTTAGTGGCTAAAACGTAAAGTTTCAAAGTTTGGTGATAAAAGTGAAAAGTCTTGAAAAATACAGGGACTGGCATGGTAATTTTCCCAATAAAATTTTTTATGGCAAAAATAAATAGATCATATAAGGGTGTGGATCAAATATGAAATTGTTGGTTCGATCCGATATTTCTATTATTGGGAAATTATGGTTAAAGTTTAAATTGAATTCGGGTGATCATTCGAGCTCAGAAAATTATAAAAAATTGAAGGAAGTCTTATTTAGACTAAGGTAACATTATGTTAAATTTTGGGAATTTTTGGAATCAGATAGTTCGTAAAAGACTTAATCGCAGTAGAAATTATCGGTATATCGGATCGAATATAAATTTTAGAGTTTGATTCAAGAGGCTATGGAAAAGTGATAGAATATTATTTTGGAATATTATATCTTAGTTTGGTTGAATTTCAATTAAGATTTGGTTAGTTTCCAACTAGTTGGTTGGATTTGAACTAGAAGGTCTAACTAGTAATTTTGGGATAGTTGGGGGACAAAGTTGGAAAGGTGAATAAAATGAATTTAATATTCATTTTTATGAGACAAGTGGCTTTATCATATTTAAAATAAAATACATGTGGCATTATGTGATTTTTAATTGAATTTAATGGTATTATATTATGCCAAATGGCATAATTAAGTGATAGAATGTTAGAAAAAAAAAATTTAGTCTTCTTAAAGCTCTATACAAGGTTGTCGAACAGCTCTTTGAACAAGGTGAGGGACTTTGATTCAATTTTTAAGCTTCTTGAGTTGGTTTTAGGTTGAAGACATGAAATAGAAAATTATTCCTCTTGAATTTCTCTATCATTTGACATAATTTTTGCTTAGTTTCTATGCTTCTATGTTGAGTTTGAAGATTTAGATGGATGAAGAGCATGCTTGAAACTTGAGTTTATATGGATTATTATGATGGAAATATGCTTGTGTTGTTGTTTCTAGTGTTCAAGTGGTGAAAGTTTCCATGGAAATGGTTTAGTGACCATTTCGTGAATGATGGAAAATAAGGGGAAGTTATGGCAAAATTTTGTTTGAAGTAGGAAATGATGAGTTTGATGTTATTCAAGCTTGTTTGAGTTGTTAGATTGAAGAAAAACTCATGTTCTTAAATTATGGAATTTTTAGGTTTATGTCAAGTGTTGAATTATAGGGTATTGTAGAAGGAAGAATTGTATAGAATGATGAAATAAAGTGTTTGGAATGAAATCCCTAATTATTTTGGCATTAGGGACCAATTTATAAATTTTTGGAAAGTTTAGGGACTTGGCTGCAAAACTTATTTTTGAAGTGTAGTAGGTTGAAAAATCAAGTTAAGTGATATGGAAGCTTATTTTGATGTTTTTGGTGACTTTAGGACTTAATTGTAATTTTTGGAAATTAAAGGATTTTTTAAGTTTAGTTCCTAAAGTGCAAATGATGAGAAATGCCAGGATTTGGCTTGGAAATGATGTTTGGAAGCTTAAAAGAGTCCTTAGGGACTAAATTGTGAATTTTGGGAAAAGTTGGAATTTTAAGGAAAAATATGAAAAATATTGGTTCGAATATGGAAGATTTATCGGATCAATTTTAGTTAATAATGGATAGTTATTTATTTACTTTCCATTATTATATATGAATTGTATATGTTATAACATATACTTTGAAATGGTATATGTTATTTGTTGTATAGATACTGATACCAATCGTGATCGAACTAAAAAGGGAAAGGAAAAGGTTCGGGATTGAATCGAGTATCAAAAGTTATATGAGGCAAAGGTGAGTGCATAAATGTTTTAAATTAATATGTGACATGATTTTTAACTTAGCATGATATGATTTTTGCATGATATTTACATGATTAATTATATGATATTATTTTTATGGCAGTATACCGATGAAATATTATATGACATATTGAAGTATGAACTGCTCCAATATGAAATTTCTTTTATGTGATATATATATGTGAAATTTAGGTTGCTTGCCATACTTGCAGGAAAATTATCTTATATTGCCCTTGGTAGTATAATATTGAGTCTGACAATATAGTGGTATACCATTAGAGTCCTACGAGATATTGACACTTTATTATGTCCTACGAGTTATCGACACTTTAATGTGTCCTACGAGCTATTGACACTTATGTGTCCTACGAGTTATTGACATTTTATAATGTCCTACGAGCCAGATATGAGAAGGCTGGTACTTTTAAAGTACATGACTCGTATATTAGTCACTCGATATTTACCTTGGGCTATGTGATTTTTTAGGTTAGAGATTTATTATGATATGTGAATTTAATTGTTGACTTGATTTCTGAAAATATCATGCATTTACAATTATTTTATATGAGTTACTTACCCTATGCCTCACTGAGAATATTCTCAGCGTGTATTTTCTGTAATACGCGTAGGTAGCTGGGAGTAGTAGCAAAGCGTTGCGTCACTCTATCTCTTTTAGAGGAGATTAGCACGTCAATAGGTCATTTTATGTACTTACGACATCTTGTTTTGTTAGAAATTAGGGCATGTATGAAAATAATCTGTTATTTTGTGGAAACCAGTTAACCGGCCTGCCTTGTATTAATTTTGGTTATGTAAATAAAATTACATGGTACGATATGTATAATTATTATATGTTAAGTTAATTACTTATGGTATGTTAATATTTGAAAATTTTAAACTTGACTTGATTTTTGTAGTATAATGATTTTTAAACTGCTGTGACATTTCAGTCTCGTGTTCGGTGTACGGATACGAGAAGGGGTGTTACAGACTCATTCTTCCAAAGTGGTATTGAATGAATCCGAATAACTTTGCTTTCCCAAAGCGGCCGAAAGCAATCTTGGTGACGATAGGATGTTCCCCCGAAATGGCAGCAGATATAACCCAACGAAGATGGCATGTTCCTTCGAAGTGACAGCAAACAAATAGAAGTTTTTCAAATGAGGGTTCCATGAAGTCCTCTGCTCTTTGTGAGCCTAAACGGATAGGCTAATTTTCTTCTTCCCTTTTACGAAATGTTCTACTATCTCGTTTCTTTCACTGGAAAGTGGTGTGTTTGAAATCCTTTGCATGTAAATTCCTTTCAAGTTTCCACTTTGATGTTTATTTCTATTCTTTAGGAGGTACCCGATTTATCTCTCATATACATGCGAAAGAGATGAAATGCTATGATGATATGAGTTAGCATGCCCCTAAGCTAGGGATGTCTAACTAAGTGTGATGCATGAACGACGCTAATTTACTCTGACACTTTTTCTTCTCGGTCTCTTGATTTTGATCTTCTCTTGCTTCCCTCTTCTCTTTTTGCGACGACGATGCCCCATCTCACTCGGGTTCAACCTTTATGCCCCTTTTTGAACTCTTTATTTTTGTTCAAAAGTGCCTTTTCAGGTTTTCCCTTTAGACTTGTACTTCCCTAAAGTGCCTTTTACGGGTTTTCTCTTCAGTTTTTTTCTTCTCTTTTTCTTTTTTTCCTTTTTCCTTTTTTTGTTCTTTTTTATTTCTTTGGGTGCCCCTCTGTGTTTTCGCCCTTAGCTCCTTTGATTTCAATAATATGTGAGGTACTCATTGTCTTTCTTTAGTAAATCTCGTCAATTTCTCCCGTGATGATCTTTTTGTCTTAATCTTGGCAGATTCTCCTTTTATCATGGAACAACCTGCACTCAATAGGTTAAATCATAGCAATACCCAAAAATCCTTTGCTTTTCGTGATCTATGCCAATTCAACAGCGAGACGATTATGAGACAATCAACAGAAATGAGAATGATAATTTATTAATACTTAGAGGAACATTAACAAAGTTTTGAAAGTCGTGGAAAACATGAGAAAGAAAAGATATGAATAATAACGATTGTATGAATTATAAGAACCCATCAACCACAGTAGATATTTCACTCGCCATCTTGGGTTACAACTTTTGACGACCTAAGGATTGAAGCACCGTTCAGTCGTATGCTAGAATTCACGTATCTGAACCGTCCTGTTCAGATTTTCAATTCAGATCACCCCTTGGTTTTAAGACGCCCATTTTTGGGTTTTCTCCCTAAACCCTCATTATTCTTTCTTTTTTTCTTTCTTTTTTCTTCTCTTTTTCTTCTTTTTCTTTTTTTTTCTTCTTTTTCTTCTTTTTTCTTCCCTCTTTTTAGGCATAATACTTTTTTACCGAGTTTGAGTTTACAGGGTTGCTTAACTCTTTCCCATCCATCTCGGCTAGGATCAATGCTCCTCCGGAGAAGGCTTTCTTTACAACATAAGGCCCTTCCCAATTAGGCATCCATTTCCTTCGGAAGTCCTTTTGGTTAAGTAAGATCTTTTTAAGCACCAGATCCCCCTCTTGAAACTCTCTAGGGCAAAATTTCTTGTTATAGGCCCGCATTATCCTTTTTTGATACATTTGGCTATGACAGATGGCCTTCCACCTTTTCTCTTCAATGAGGTTCAATTGATCAATTTCGGCTTGTATCCGTTCAGCCTCGTATAACTTCACTTCGTTCAAAATTCAGAGCGACGAAATCTCCACCTCAATGGGTAATACCGCCTCCGTGCCATATACCAAAGAGTAAGGCGTTACCCCGGTGGAGGTCCTCACAGAGGTCCGATAAGCAAACAAGGAAAAAGATATCTTTTCATGCCAATCCTTGTAATTTTCTGTGGTTTTTGCTATGATCTTCTTTATATTCTTATTTGCCACCTCCACAGCTCCGTTCATCTTGGGGTGATAAACAGTAGAATTATGATGTACAATTTTGAATTGTTCACACACCTCAGTCATCATTTTGTTATTCAAGTTGGAAGCATTGTCGGTGATGATCCTTTCAGGCAAGCCATAGTGACATATAATTTCTTTCTTGAAGAACTTGCAAACTGTCGCTCTTGTGATGTTGGCGTATGAAGCGACTTCTACCCATTTGGTGAAGTAATTGATGGCCACTTGAATGAAGCGATGCCCATTAGAAGATTTCGGGTGCATATGCCCAATGACGTCTATTCCCTAGGCAGCGAAAGGCCAAGGTGAGTTCATGACGTGAAGTGATACTGGCGGGGAATGCATCTTATCGGCGTAGATTTGGCATTTATGGCACTTCTTTGCATAATTGATGCAATCTCCCTCCATGGTTGACCAGAAGTAGCCGTATCTCATGATTTTCCTAGCCATCGAGAATCCGCTAGCATGGGTTCCGCATAAACCTCCATGGACCTCCGCTAAAATAGTTTCAGCCTCCCGAACATTGACACATCTCAACAGTATATGATCTTTTCTTCTTTTATACAAAACCTCTCAATCAAGGACGTACCCTGATATCAACCTTCTAATAGTTCTTTTTTCGTTATCATTGGCACCTTTCGGGTAAGTTTAATATTTGATGTATTGAAGGATGTCATAATACCATGGATTGCCATCTTTTTCCTCTTCTAAACTATAGCAGTGGGTCAGCACCTCAAAAGTTTGCATCTCGATAGGTTTCATCTCGGCTGTCCCATTTACTTTGAACACAGCGGCCAAAGTAGCTAGAGCATCGATCATTTGATTATCCTACCTTGGCAAGTAAGTGAAACTGATTTCTTTAAAATTTCTGACCAAATCTTGGATCAATTCGTAATACTTGATCAGCTTTGGATCTATGTTCTCCCACTCTTTTCGAAGTTGGTAGACTACTAAAGAGGAATCTCTGAAAACTTGGAGCACCTTGATCTTCTTCTCAATGGCTGCTCGGAGTCCCATGACACAGGCTTCATACTCGGCTATATTGTTGGTGCAGAAGAATTCCAACCTACTGGTGAAAGGGTAGTGGTCCTCCTCAGGGGAAATTAATACTGCCCTTATTCCATGGCCTAGGGCATTTGATACCCCGTCAAAATAGAGCCCCAATCCCTCTTTCTCAGTAATAGATCTCCTTTCAGTTAAACCACAGATCAAATCTTCGTCTAGAAAATGGAAATCCAACAGTTTATAGTCATCTGAGGCGTGACTTGCCAAAAGATCTGCCACGACACTTTCTTTTACCGATTTTTGGTTTATGTAAACAATTTCAAACTCTGACAAGAGCATTTGCCAACGGGCCATCTTCCTGATCAATGCCGACGCTTCCATAAAATTTTTTAGCGGATCCATCAAGGAAATCAGACAGGTGGTATGATACAACATGTATTGTCGTAGCCGCTTAGGAGCCTATACCAAGGCATAACATAACTTCTAAATTGGCGGGTACCACATTTCGTAATCCGTTAACTTCTTGCTCAAATAGTAGATGGCCCTTTCCTTCTTGCATGAGTCATCGTGTTGTCCAAGTACGCACCCCATATAGTTTTCAAAGACTGTCAGGTACAAGATCAACGGTCTATTCGGCACTGATGCTACTAGAATTGGGGGATCAGTCAAATACTTCTTGATCTTTTCTAGAGCCTTTTGGCAATCTTCATCCCAGACTCCCGGGTTATTCTTTCAAAGTAGTTTTAAGACAGGGTTACACTTGTTAGTCAATTGAGATATGAACCAGGAGATGTAGTTTAACCTTCATAAAAAACCTCGGACCTCCTTTTGTGTTCGCGGTGGTGGAAGATCTTGAATCGCTTTCACCTTGTCGGGGTCAATCTCGATGCCCTTCTGACTTACCATAAAGCCCAAAAGCTTTCCTGATGTGACTGCAAAGGTACATTTGGCCGGGTTGAGCTTTAACTGATATTTTCTTAGCCTTCAGAATAGTTTCCGCAAATTCTGGATGTGCTACTCCTCGGTCTTAGACTTGGCTATCATGTCATCCACGTACACCTCGATTTTCTTATGCATCATGTCATGAAACAAGGTTACCATGGCTTTTTGGTAAGAGCCCCAGCGTTTTTTAATCTAAAAGGCATCACTTTGTAACAAAAATGCCCCACATGGTCACAAAAGTGGTTTTCTCCATGTCTTCGGGGTACATTTTGATCTGGTTGTACCCCGAGAAGCCATCCATGAATGAGAACCAAGCATGCCCCGCAATATTGTCCACTAAAGTATCAATATGGGGCAAAGGAAAGTTGTCCTTGGGGCTCGCCTTATTAAGGTCTCTATAATCCACGCACATACATACTTTCCCATCCTTCTTTAGTACCAGCACGATATTGGCTACCCATTCTGGGTACTTAGAGACTTCCAGAAATCCGACCTCGAACTGTTTCTTAACCTCTTCCCTGATTTTCAGTAACATGTTTGTTCTCATTCTTCGAAGCTTTTGTTGAACGGACTTGCATTCTGGCCTGATGGGGAGCTTGTGTGTTACAATGTCCGTGTTTAAGCCTGGCATATCTTGGTATGACAATGCGAACACGCCTCTGAATTCTACAAGCAATTTGACCAACCCTTGTCTGACTTCTAGTGACAGGGTGCCCCCGATCTTTACTTCTTTCCTTTCTTCGTCAGTACCCAAATTTAGGATCTCTAGCTTCTCTCGGTGCGAAAGGATTTGCTTTTCCTCAACGGCTATCATTCTTAGCAGCTCTTCAGGAATCTCATCATTTTCTTCCTCTACCTCCGCCAAGTACATGGGTCTTTTGAAATCTACTTTGGGATTAGGTTCCACATTGTTCATACAATTTATATTAAGGGGCCTGCACGATTTTAAAAGTGCGCATTGGGAAAAGAATGGTGTAGTTTATAACATAAATAAATTATTAACTAATAAATAAATGAATAGGTAAATGAATAAATATTGAATGAAATAGAATGAATGCCATGTTTGCCATTTGAAAGAAAGAAAATGTAGATGTATTTCATTACAGATGAACATGACATAGTTGCCTTTTTTACAAAAGATGTCTGTTACTTTCGGGCCAAAGTAACAGAGTGGTTTTAGGCATTACTTTGATTTATCCCTATTGAAAACTGGCATGGCCCTGAAGGTCCAGTTGTTGAGCTCTTCCCCTGGGAGGCATAGTCGAATCCCACCTAGAAACCGATTAGGCCTACTTCTGACATCCATCATGTTTACATTCATTTCTTCTAAAGCCTCACTAATCAGTTCTTCTTGGAGGCGCCTTTCACCCTCCTGGTTTGCCTTTTAGATGTCCTCCTTCGGGTTTCAGATCCCCCCATATATGAAGATACCTTTAAAGTTTGAGTAGGTTATAGGAGCCCAGGGAATGTCTTCCCCTCTCAACCTGGCCTTCCTCTATTCTTGTCTCTTTTTCCATTCTTGTCTTTTTTGCAGAAAGTTAGGTTTATAGCCAAGTCCAAAGTGGTCCACTTTTTGAATCACACTAACAGGACAAAGACACCCTTGTAAATTCCTCCCTAAACCTCTATTATTTCTTGCTCCTCTTCCCAGGGTTTCAAACACCATCATTTTAGTATAGTTTGATAGTTTGGGGTGTGGAACTTTGTTTCTTTCGGCAACAAAAGTAGCATTGATAAGTTCCAAGGCTCTGAAAGCTTCTTCATTGCTTTTCCATCAGTATGGATGTACGGTGTATCCGGAGTCACTGCAGCAATGATGTCCTCTTCTGTATTCACTGTTACTAGTTTCCCATCAGTGACAAACTTTAACTTTTGATGGAATGAGGATGGAACGACGCTAGCCGAGTGTATCTAAGGCCTTCCTAACAGGCAATTGTAAGATGGCTGGATATCTATGACCACAAAATCGACCACATATTTAGTGGGACCAATGAGCAGGGGTACTTCTATTTTCCCGACCACATCTCTTTGAGTCCCGTCGAAGGCTCGTACCGTATTATGACATGTTTTCATGTGCGAGCTATCGATTGGTAGTCATTGTAGCGTGGCTAATGGCATAATATTTAATGCAGAGCCATTATTGATTAAAACGCCTGGCAACACATAATCCTTACAGTGGCTAGTGATGTTCAAGGCCTTGACGGACCCCGTACCATCCCTAGGAATTTCGTCATCCCTGAAAGTAATGTGATTGACGTCAGTAATGTGACCAATAATCTGATCCAATCTCCCAACAGCAATATCTTTTGCAACGAATGTCTCGTTCAAAACCTTCAACAATGCCTCTCGATGTTTTTCTAAATTCAGTAACAGATCAAGCACTGAAATACGAGTTGGTTGTTTCTGGAGTTGATCGACAACATTATACTCATTGTGTTTCAGAAATTTCAGAAACTCTTGTGCTTGCGTTTCTGTGACGGGCTCATTGATCTTTGCAGGTGGGTATTCTCCAACTTCCTGGCCTTTCTCTTTTGGATCCCTCAGGTTTTCTAGAATGTAGCACTGATCACTTCTTGTTAGATGCCCCACGTCCCTTGCTTCTCTGCTACTTGGTTGAGCAGGTTTTGTTTCCATCGTCTTTTTTTTTCCTCTTATGCACTGGACGATCCCAGAATTGTGACACTCACGGCGTAATTCCACGGGACCATCTTGGTGTCTTTAAAAGGAAAAGACTTTGGGGTAGCAATTATGATTTTGGGAGCCACTTTTGGTTCACTCGCCTCATTCGTTCTGAGGCCGAGGACAAGCGGTCTCTTCGCACTGTATCTGGTTTCTTGACTCTCTAATGCACAAACTTCAACTCATTTTCCCTTTCTCAAAAAACTCAATCTCCTTGTTATCCATCAGAGCTTGAAGTAGATGACGGATGATACGTGCCATGCATAACTGCTGAAAGACCCATCTCAAGGAAGACTGGACTTCGAACACGCTCTTTTTGGCTTTCTTGGTGCACTTGTCTTCAATGGCATTTACACCATGTCCCTCATGGTTCGGCAATGGGTTATTGGTCGTACTGGGTTCCCCTAACTGTAACACCCCAGTTCGAATCAGATTTTGAACAAACTTTTTGAAAGCTATACAATTCTCGATTGAGTGTCCTAGGACATCAACATGATAGTCGTAGTGCTCCTTAGGGTTATACTAAGCCGGGTACGGTGGGTTGTAAGGAGTAATGTGGTACGGTCAGACCAAATCGGTTTTCTACAACTACGAGTAGAGTTCTTTATAGGTAATTGGCAAATGTGTGAAAGACCTATCATCCTTTTCCTTCTTAGGTCTCTTATCTTCTCTCTTGTTGAAGTTTTTGGAATTCCATGCTGGAGCCTGCGGCTGGGAGATGGTGAAGTTCTTGGTCTTCTCAAAAGCGTTGGTGTTGTTCACTTCATGCTCCTTCTTCTTAAACTGCTTTCGTGAATGATCCCCTCCATCGATCCTTTCGCTCTTGATGGCCGCTTCAATACGTTCGCCAGTCATGACCATTTAAGTAAAGTTACTAATAGGGTTACTGATCAATCAATCATAAAGTGCCCCTTTTAGCGTACCCACGAACATAGGGGAGATCTCATGCTCATGAAGCGGTGGTTGGACTTAGGCTGCCACATCGTGCCACCTTTGAGCATATTCACGAAGGGTCTCATTGCGCTTCCGTTCCATGCCTTGTAACAGCAGTCGGTTGGGAACCATGTCGGTTACATGCTTATACTGATCGGTGAAAGCTTTCGCCATATCTCTCCACGACTTGATTTAAGCTCTGGTTAGCTGATTGTACCACCTCAGAGCAGACCCAACTAAGCTGTCTTGA
This sequence comes from Hibiscus mutabilis, assembly GCA_019671005.1. NCBI lineage: Eukaryota > Viridiplantae > Streptophyta > Magnoliopsida > Malvales > Malvaceae > Hibiscus > Hibiscus mutabilis. Next base: position 17,173,135 of record CM033735.1, on the reverse strand, counting down.
AAACAGTGAATCAAGAGCTTCTCGTTGCTGGTGAAACCAGCCATCTTCCGGCAAAACATCACTATGTGAGCAGACGGATAGGTGCTTCCATCAAACTTCTCAAAGTTTGGAGCCTTGAACTTGTATGGGATCTCTACTTCAGGAACCAGACTGAGCTCCCTAGAACTTAATCCATAGGGGTCATCCTCGTCTTCTTTCACTCAGAACTTTTCTTCTAGATGTCCTTCCGAGTGTCTTCTAGTTGCTTAGTGAACTCCACTTTCATTTGATTCAGCTTTTCTAATTCATCAAAATCCGAGATGCCGTTCTCGATAATCTCAAGATTTCCGAAGGTCACCCCTGGTTGAGCTTGAGGTGCTACACTAGTATGAGAAGTAGATGCACCTTGTGTAGGATTTGACGAAGGATCGATGAGCAAGGGATCCTTGACGGTTTGGGCATAAAGGTGATCCCTCGAGTTTTAGGTACGGCTCTCGACGGTACCCTTGTCTCTTGATTCTTGCCTTAGTTGAGCTTGCAATAGTTGAGATATCTCCCTCATCGTGTCTTGCTAGGACCTAAGGATTGTTTCCCTTAATTCCTGTTGGGTTGTTCCATTTGTTCATATAGATCAGCTTCCAACTTCGCAAATCCTTTCTCCATTTGCTTTGTTCGTAAACGGGTATGATATGGAATGATGGTAATTTTAAAGAACCAAAATGCAATCTTTTTTGTTTCTAAACCAGAAAGCTTTTTAGTCAATTATTTGTTAACGAAACAAAGAATGCAAATAAATGAAATATGCATGGATGCAATGAGCGACACTGAGTCTGGCAAATATCATCGTTAAACGACTTTCATTAATAGAAACATAGTCTTGGTACAATAATCCAAAGAAAGCTAACTAAACATAGGACTTCAAGGTAGTATCGAGGTCGATGATCTCTCTCAAAATCCAAACAATCCTCTATCCTTCTTCAGAGTCATCATCGACACAACCATGAAGTTCAGTCGTGTCTTCTGCCAAGAGCTGTATCTTCTAGGCGATTCCTTGCATCCGAACCATCCATTGCGCTAACTCTTGCTCTTGTCTCCAAATAGTGTAGTCAGCAAATTGTAGTTGCTCCAAACTCAGCATCGAGTGTACTTGAATTGCTCCCCTAAAATTTGTCACATAATCCTTGAGCTGTTGAACCTCGGTTTCCAATTTTTCAATGCGAGCCTCTAAAGCCTGGTTCCCCATCTTGCTTTCCTTTAACTTGATAGTCGAACTTTTGTGCTTGAAAATAGACTTCTCCAAACACTTAACCTGATCCTTCAAGGCTTCATTTTGGCGGCATTCTTTCTCGAGATGCCTAGAGTGGGAAGCGTGCTAGTTCTTTATTTCTTGGGTTAAAGTGAGTATCTGGTCCCTATTCTCACAATACATCCTTTTATAATTCTCGGCTCTCTCTTTCTCCTCCCTGAGTCGGAGATCCATCCCTTCGCCTGATCCACCTTCCACAACTCTCTTGCTTTTGTTTAACCTCTTGAGTTTTTGAATTTATTCTTTTTCTAACTTGAGCTCGAGTTCCAATTCATCATTTCTCTTTTGCAGGCCTTTAACCATTCCTTCAAACTATATCTTTTCCAACTCGAAGTCGAATTTTTCTTGGCGAGATTTTTCCTCGAGCTTGAGATACCTTTCCTGCTCTTCTTCAAGTTGTTTTCTCATCAACTCGGCTTCGGTAGGAAGTATGTCTAACCTCTCTTCCATTGTCCTCTTTCTATTGGGGTTCAACTAGGGAATGTTGTCATTGACACAGCTGAATCTCCATGCCTCATACTCGGGGGTGGTCATGTAGGTAGCACTCATGACTCTGACCTGTCTTACGCTGTTCTAGGCTGAAGAAACATCGTACACCACTGCCTTGTAGCCCTTTTCCTTCTCATAATTCATACCGAACTCATTCAAGCCCTTGGTAGCCGGAACAAATTGCTTCGAGCCATACTGTCTCAAAACCATAAGAGGAGCTTAAACAGTGTGCCCCCAAAGTCCAAGTAATAGCACCCAAGAATGTATCCCGCACCTGTAGAGGACACTCCTTGCAGAAAGCTACGAAGTCCTCCAAACTATATTTTCCTCTTTTAGGTTGCTAAGAACATCTACCCAAGCTTTCTCAGATCTTCTGGTGGGCCAATCTTCCTTTCGCATAAATTCTTCTAAAGGTGAGAAACTACCATTGTAGAGAGGCTTCGAGAAATTAGCATCTGACCATAAGTGACTGTAGAACCAGACAGTCAACAGCTGTGAGCAACCATGGAAACGACCCTCACCATGCTCCTGACAAAACCTTAAAGATCAGAAAGTTTCGGCTAAAATCACAGGCACTGGATTGGTTCCACCACCCTAACGGTCAAACAAGTCTAACACTGCAGGTTCAATTAGCCCTCGTGCCCGGGGAAAGAGTACCAACCCATAAATTAACAATGCGAAGAGATCCCGCTGAACTCGGCCTACCAGATGTACAGAAGCCAGGGCTAGAATCCTATCCCATATGAGATACTCCTTACTATTCCAGGTAATGACCTGATGCTCGACCCAAGATTCCAACATGTCCGAGAATCTCTTGAGCTTGCCCTAGAAGGCTTTGTTCTTATTAGGTTTCGAGTAAACCCGAATTTCGTCAATCTTCTCACAGTTTAAAAGATCTTGAATTCTTCAATCGTAGGAGTCAAGTCGAAGTTACCGATCGTAAAACAACAGTAGGCAGGATTCCAGAACCTCACCAAGTCTTGCAGCATTGCCTGATCCACCGGAACATCTAGAAAATATGCAATGTCACCATACTCCCTTCTGAAGATGCACCTTGTTTCCAAGTCCCAACTATTCAACACTGTCTTCAGCCTGGAAGTGTCATTGTATTATGTATTCATGAAAGTCTCTGCTGCTAACGATGACCTAAACCCTGCAGGAATACTATCTCCCTTATGCAACTGTTCCCTTTCGGACCATATCTGTACGTCAGAGTTCTTTTCATCATTGTTGCGAACTAGGTCTCCCATCAATCTAGCCTTTAACTTCATACTATTCCAACTCAATGTGCTCTTTATGATATGACGATAATATGCAAAACAAAATAACAACAATGAAAAGAAAGAAAAGAAAAGAGTTAGTTGTGAAATAGAAACACGAAAGCAAGAAAAGATAATCACAAACAGTTTACACAAAAAAGAAAGAAACCTAATCACATGAATTCTAGTTCACTAAGGTTATCCGCGTGGCTCTAATAGGGGTGGTTTTCTTAAATTCTAACACATGGGTTTGGTTCTAATTAAGGGTACCCGAACCTATCTTATTGCCTACTAAGGCGATAAGAACCCAATTCTGACCCATTATAAGCTTGCGAATTGGTTTCAATTCGAGGGAAAGCACGACCTAATGACGTGGAGGGCTGCTCATGTGTCAAAAGGTGCGGATTCCGGAAGTGAATTATCGACCCGTGGAGGGCTACTCACATGGGTATGTGGCGTTTCACTCCCACTTAAAGGAAGAAGCTCGAGTATAGAGCTTAATGATATGATGCAACATATATCAGTGTCTCCTTAGAAATTAAATTTAAAATTAATTCGAGCTTAAATCAAAGTCCGTGAAATCTCGGATCACATTTTCAAAGAAGAATCTTCTTGGTTCAAATCAATTAAAATCTCAATAACTTTCATTATTTAAAAGCAACAAATTTTCCTTTGGCCTAACTCTCTTTTGTTTAAAAAAACGTCCCCAGCGAAGTCGCCAAGCCGTAGCGACCTTTTTTTCTTTTCCTTTTTGAAAAAAAAAGAAATTTGCCGCGTTAAGGGCGTTTGTTTAGAAAAGAAGTCGGCTTCTAATTATCCCCTAAATTATTAATGAAAATCTTTTGGAAGATTGCGAATTTCTTTTGAAAACTTTAAATATTCCAAAACAATGAAAACTTGGAGTCGCCACCGGCCACTTGGATAAGGTAGGTCGGACACCATAAAACCAGAGATTTGTTGCGAAAGGGTCCGAAAGTTGGTTACGTGTGGGGAAGGATTAGCACCCCCATCACGCCCGGAGATCGGTACCAAAAAATTTGTTGCTCTTAAAAGGATGAAAGTTATTTGAAATTTAATTTGAAGTTCTTAGATGAAAATTAACCTTGATTGTATGGGCTTTATTGAATTAGTGGACTCAAATTAATTAGACATTTAATTAATAAGGTTGACGATATGTCGGACCATAGATTAAACCGACATCGAATAAGCCCGACTGTCGAGTTAATTTATGGTTCGACCCTCGTACGTCACCTTTATGTACGATGCAAACATTTAAGTATGATGTGATGATTTTGTTAATTTTTAACCCATTTACCCTGGGATGGTAAAAATTAATTCGAATATTTGATCAACATCCTTTAAGCTCGGACTGTTGTGACACAAATATTTGAATTAATAAATACCTCCCCTTTTGTGATTTAAATTGATTAGATGTGCAATTGAGATTAAAGATTATATGGATGTCAATTAAAGTATGACAATCAAGGGCATGAATGTAAACATTTAAAAAGAAAGGCCCAATTTGATATATAGCCCAATTATATATGTAACCCTAAAAGATTAAGAAGCCCAATTTATGGTGGCTAAATTGTAATTTAATGCTAAATTAAACTTAAAATTGATTTTTTTTCTAAAGTAATTAAGAATTGTTCAATTAACTTGATGAATTTAACATTTCCCCAATAAGCCAAGGATAAATTTAAATTCACTAAATTAATCCGAACTCTAATCTAACTAAGGTTAAAAGAAACTAAGGCTAATCTAATTCTAGGACCGTGCCCCTATAAGACGAGCACACGATCTGGATTAATTGAGTTAATTTACTTAATTTAGATAAAAGTCCAAAAGGAGAAAAATAAGGCCTAAGGCCCAAATTATTATTATGTAATAAAGCCCAAAAGGTTTAAGATACATTATATATTAAAATAATATAACATATTAAAAAAACTTATTATTTAAAATATACATGTAAATACATTATGTATTAAAGTTATATAATATACATAAAAACTATTATTTAAAAATATGTATCCTTTATTTTACAAAATTCTTCTACATACTTTAAACCATATTATACACTACATATACATATTTTATTTTCACATAATATTATTATATACTTCAAAAACTATATATTTTATGTACCTGAAATGTGTATATTATATTCTTCAAAATTATAATATATATCTTAAAAACTATATATTCTACCCAAAACATATATGCCTTATCTTATAAGATTATACTATACTTTGAAATATATATATATATATATATATATATATATATATATTATGTGTCATGGGTATATATTATATTTTACAAAATTCTATCTTATTCTTTAAAGCCATCATATTGAAAGTATTTATTTTATAAAACAATTATTTAATAAAAATATATTATATATTAAAACATTTCTATTTTATTTTTATATTATTTTTTTACCAATTCCTATTTTATTCTAAAACATATCATAAGTTGAAAAATATTCATAATATTTTACCAATTTTTAATTTACCAACAAATGCATGTTAAACATAAAATTATACGTCACGTTTCCATTTTATACTAAACCTATGAACACATTAAACTCCTAATATATGTTCTATTCGAACTAATTTTATCCCTAAAATTACCATCACAACCAAGCAAAATAACATAAAAATTAAATTGCAAATGTTAAACATAAATATGCAAAATTTAAACTAAAAAAACATGAAAAAAGAATAAATAAAATAACTTAGTTTAAAACTGGAAAAATGACCTAATTGTGAGAAAATAAAATACAGAGACAAAATTATAAGAAATAATAAGGACGTAATTGAAACTTTTAAAAAATATATGAAGGACCGGGGGGTAATTTAAAAAGGCAAAATGGCTCCCCATGGTAATTATCCCACATGGAGGGACTGATAACGCAATTGGACCATGCGGGAGCCCTTCCGGCATAATTATTTTAGGGCGGAGGGACTAAAAACGTGATTATACCATTTAAAAATTTATAACATTATATATACCCCCTTTATCCGAAAATCAAATTCTTTCGGCCATTTTTTGTTATAACCATTTTTTTACCCCCAAAATGCTTTGAACTTGTTCTTCAAGTTCATCTCGGTTCATCATGAACCCAGATTCTGGTAGCCTTTTCGGCCGTAATTTCCAAAAATAGGTCGGTAACCTAAACCGCCCCAAAAAACCTTTTTTTAGTTAAAATCTCAAAAAACCGAAACTAAAATAAGATCTCGGCCCCGTTATACTCACACCGTTTCACTCATACGACCTGAAAAATACCAGAGATTATCAACGGTGGAGCTACGATGACGAGAGGGTAAACCCTTACTCTATTTTCTCCTTTTTTATATTATATATATTATATATACACATGCATGTATATAAACTGAAAAAAGAAGAAGAAGATATACCTCGAAAGGCTATTTGTTTGCTCTGTTTATTGCTTCTGGATTTTTGTTCGAACTTCTGTTAGTTACAAATGGTGCATTACATGCTTATATCTTATTTCGATTGTTCATTGCCCTATTGCCTATGATTTACATGTTGAAGCAAACTTTAAATGCTATTACTATGGATGATGATGCTCTGACATGGCCATTTTTTATATGCTTTCTGTTGTGCGGTGGTTGGGAGCCGGTGGTGGCAGCGGAAATTCTGGTGCTGCGGTCATGCAGACGAGGGGATGAATCAGAACGGGCGCGTGAGCACATGAGAAAGTTGATCGGCCGGAGCATGGCGGTACGCGTGGGATTCAAATGGTCCGGCTCGATCTAGGCCGTTGGATCAGATCTGATCTGATGGCTGAGATCTCCTCTAGAATGGACGATCCAGGCTGCATCTAGTGATTGACGTGGCAGCGCGGGATGACACGTGGCGCACGAGGAGCTAAAGGATCTCCATTTGATCTGGATCGTTAGATCAACAGCATTTGATCCAACCGTCCAGATTGGGCTATGCAAAGGATAAACAAATTAGGGTTTCCATTAAGTAGTTATCAGATTTAGGTTGGACTTGTTGGGCCAGATGTAGTTATAATAAAAAAATTGGCTTTTAAAAGTGTAATTGGACTTGGACTTATATAAACATTGGGTTTTGATTATATATTGGATCTGTTTTTTATTATCCTCTTTAATTACTCATAAGCCCAAATATCCTTATACAAATATCAAGACATACAATTATAATACATACATACATACATACGTATATACATACATACATACATACATACATACATACATACATACATACATACACATTAACATATGTTACTATCACATGCAATAAACACATACACATAAATAACCAAATGTGCCTAAGTCAAACATTAATACATACTATACATATAAAACATGCACTGCATAATTACTAAATACATACATGCACCTTATATATACACACACATAATTATTAACATACATACCTAATACATTTAATATACCTACTCACAGTCATATCAAAACAATAGTGAACATATCGACAAATATATCTACATGTTACACATTTACGACGTAAACTCACACCACAGACATATGATAACCACATACTAGTAACACATATAATAACACTCGTTATGTAATAGTACTTATCACGTATAAGCCCATTATTTCCAATAAAAGATCGACCCAAAAAAAATTAGTGATTACAATGTATCGATACTAAAGGGGTCGTATCGATACGCCTCAATGCATACCGATACCAATATGTTTTAACTGCTCCAACGGCTATTTCCCAAATAGGGTCATATCGATACAGGTACCTCGTGTACCGATACCATATGCACCAGATTGGGAAATTCAGCATGGGAATCATCCCTAACGACTCCAATTCATTCCCAACGGTCACCAACGACTAGAAACTCATTTGGGAAGATAAAAGGACCCTTCAAGCACCTAGAACAACTAATGGTCATCAAGTCAACAATATTTTGATTAAGAAATGTCTTAGTACTCAAATTGTTGTATTTTTGTATAGACAAACACTTGTGAGCTAAATTGTCAATGTATGCTCAAGTGTATTAGGTTTGGGTGAGAGCCTTAGAGTGCAAACGTATACCTTGTGAGATGGATTTCAATTTGCTTCAATTTCTCTTGTAAAGAGAGGTTCCAAAGGCTTTGGGTAGAAAGCTTTGGATGCTAGACTTAGTGGTTTAAGTCTAGGTTATAAGGGTTGCCTCCTAAGCATTGAAAAGTGGAAAAAATTCTAGTCGATTTGGAAATCCTTAGTGGGGAAGCTAAGGTAGTGGATGTAGAGATTGGTTAGAAGCTCGAATCACTTTAAAATTCTTGTGTCTTATTTTTCTTTCTGTGCTTCCACCACCATCACCCAAATTAACTCTTCTCCACCACTTGTCAAGCAAACCGGTTGAGGATATCGGGTTCTACAATCAATTTTATAGTTCACTCTTGTTACCCGAATATGACTCTTTGGATCGTGTCGGTTCTTTCGTAACAAGTCTATGGTATTATAGGGTGTGGCACGTATCATCATCTTATTAGTTGTTTGTGAGTTAATAATTAGAATTGGATTTACTAGAATCTTTAATATTTTTAAAATTTTCTATAATTTTGATAATTTTTACAATTTTATGACACAACACTTCCTAGGTCTGCCAAGTGTCATCATCTAATTGATTATATGTGAGTTAACAGTCTTTGTATTTTTTATAATTTTTATAATTATTTTATAATTTTCAAATTTTTAAGGTTTTATGACTTGACAATTTCAAGGCGTGTCACATGTCATCATTTTATTGGTTGTCCATGAGTTAATGATCAAAATTGGTCAATCATTAAGTTAGGGATAAATTAGGTAATTTTCGGCTAATGAGGACTAAATTAGATTAAAATAATATGAGAACTTAATTATTATTTTTTTTTATTTTTTATCGAGGTAAATTTTTAATTGAAATCCGCTAGTTTCATTGAACGAGAATATATCCAACATTATAATGAAAGCTTACATTCTGAGCAAATAAAAATACCTAATCCGAACATATGCTTACAACCATTGAAACAAGAAACTAGAGCCATGAAAGGCAAAACTATCAACAAAGAATATAAAATAGGAGTATTACAATAAAACACATTGACAACACGGTCATTATCACAACTCAATCACGAACAAGAAACGATGATTGTGAGCGCCTATCCAAATCTAGTTCGAGGGTCCAAAACAGGGAGATTATCAGGATGACCAAAAGAACGCCATTTTGATATATAGTAGCAACGTCAAATCTAATCCTAGTAGAAAACCAAATAAAAGAACCACCAAACGACCGATAAAGAAAAAAAAAAGAGTGCCAAAAGGTAGAGTAAAATATGTGATAAGGGCAGGGTTATTTATTCAAAACTAAAATAAATAAAAATAAGACAAACCATAAGAACTACGAGAAAAAAAGAAACGATGGATCTTGACGGTCGGCAACTACCATCAATACTAATACAAATTTATATTAAAAACCTAAGGAAGAATAAGAAGACGACTATGCGGCTAGGTTTTAAAAAGCTCTAATGACTTAACCTAAGTTATATTAAAAGAAATATTTGAAAATAAATGAACTTATGATTTAAAAAAATTATTGAGGTAAATTGACCCTTGAATCTTAAGAAAATAAAGATAATGATATCTTGAAAAACTTTAAAAAAACGTTATTGTAGGAAATGTATTACTGCATACTAGAGAAAATTTCTTTTAAAATTAAATGTGAGTATATGATTTTCGAAAAAGATTATTTGTATTAATAATATACTTATTCGCGAACAAAATACACTTTTAAATTTTAAAAACGATAAATTTCGGCAGTCGGTAATTAACATCAAAATTAATAAAAAAATATATAAAAAATATTAAAGAAGAAGAAGACAACGACTATGCGGGTAGGTTTTAAAAAGCTCAAATGACTTAACATAAGTTATATTAAAAGAAATATTTGAAAATAAATGAACTTATGATTAAAAAATTATTGAGGTAAATTGACCTTTGAATCTTAAGAAAATAAAGATAATCAAATTCTTGGAAAATCATTACAGAGCATTATTGTAGGAAATGTGTTACTGAGAGAAATTTTCTTTTAAAATCAAAGTGAGTATACGATTTTTGAAAAAGATTATTTGTATTAGTAATGCTCTTTTTTTTTGAACAAAACATACTCTTAGGTTTTATAAGTTCTAATTTTTAATTTTTTTCTGAGCAATTTAATTTTATGATTATTAAATTTCTATTATACCACTTTGAGAGTGGAAAAGCTATTTTAAATTAATAAAAAAATAAAATACTTAAACCATCACTCAACTTTACTCTATGGCCTATCTTGGTCACTAAACTTTTAAAACGATTAATTTATTCACCGAATTTTATTTTTTGATCTATTTTGATCATTTTAAATTATTTTATTAATATTTTGGTATAATTTGACATATTTTATTATTATTAAATATAAAAATAATTTAAAATAAAAAATATTTTATTTATTATTAAATATAAAATTACAAAATAAGAGTAAAATACTTAAATCATCACTCAATTTTGCTCTCAAACCTATTTTGGTCATTGAGCTTTTAAAACGATCAATTTCTCATTAAACTTTATTTTTTGACCTATTTTAGTCACTTTAAATTATTTTATTAATATTTTGGTATGACTTGACATATTTTATTATTATTAAATATAAAAATAGGATAAAATTTATAAATGGTCACTAAATTTTATTTTAAAAAACAAAACAGTAATTAAACTTTCAAATGTTACAAAATAACAATTTATTTTTTATAACAAAATGATAATTATGACCGTTAAACTCTTAACGGCAAACTGACCGTGCTTGCCACATATTCACACTTTTTCCACCTTAGTTCCCCCCCTTTCCGCATCATATTAAAAAAAATTAAATCACCTTAATTCTAAGCCCTCACTGCATCTCTTTCCTTGCTCTTCCCCAAACCCAGATTTCATCAATGGCGACAATCCAGGTTTCAACAAGCTTCACCTCTCCCACTCACTCAATACTACTACACTCAATAATTCTGAGTTAGAACCCCTAATTCTAGTTATTGAAGGTTCAAAGGAACACGAAGATATGTTCAAGATTAATAATTCAAAGCAAATACATAGCGAATGAATAAAATATTTTCAGTTTTTACCGGCAATAACAAGGAAAGAAAATTATAAGAGAGAAAAAAAAAGAAAAACAAACTTTAAAATTTGAATTTGAATATGCAGATTTGATTAACATACAGATGAGGCTAGAAATTCATAGAGGGTTACGAGAACATTGTCAGCTAATTGTTGAATGTATTGACTTTCTAGAGTACACGACAAAGTAACTTGAAAAAATTGAGAATTCGAATCATTTAGCGATTTGGGTTTTCAAAGATAAGCTGTAAAACGATAAAATAAAAAAATATAAAAAAACATACCAAATAAGATATTGCTTTAGAAAAACAATGGTGGTTTTGTGAGCGTGGGTTTAATGGAGAAGAGGTGTATGTTGACCAAATCAAGCAGAGAGTTTCGTTTGAAACCTGAAAAGAGAATTCGTCGCCATTGTGGTGTTAGACTAGGGTTTAAGATTGAGGAAAAGCAAGCAAAGATATGCGGTGAAGGCTTAAAAAATTAAGGTAATTTGAATTTTTTTATTATGATGTGGAAAAAGGGGAATGAGGTGGAAAAACAGTGGTGACGTGGCAGCTACAATCAACTTTTCATTGGGAGTTAAAGAGGTTTAACGTTTTAGTTATATTTTTGTTTTAAAAACATAAAATTTAATTTTTATTTTATAATATTTAAAAGTTTAATTATCATTTTATATTTTTTTAATAAAGTTCAATTATTATTTGTGAATTTTACCTTAAAAATAATTTGAAATAAAAATAAATTATATTTTATTATTATTAAATAAAAAATAAAAATAAAACCCCAAATCCCCAACACTCAAAATCTCAAACTACTTTCACCCTCACCGGCCAACTACCCCTTTATCGACGTTACCCTCACCGGCCACCTACCCCTCTCGCATACCATCGGTCTTTGCTGCTGAAGCAACTGCTATCTTGCAAGACTTACAATTTGCCCTCGAGCTTGGTTTTCACAATGTTATACTGGAGAGTGATTCGAAATCAGTAATCAACAAGCTCAACTCTGATTCAAGAGATTTATCTGATATAGCCCTACTTACCAGGGATATTAAGGTGCTGGCCGGACAATTTCACTCTTGCAGGTTCGTGTATGCTGGTCGTGGCTGCAACCGAATGACAAATGTAATGGTGGTGAGAGTTTCCGTCTTTAATCTGACCGTTTGTGGGTGCAGGATGCTCCTGAAAACGTCCTCCAGCTTGCTGTAGACGATCAAAGGTTACAAGACCCTCCTTGAAATTTATTGGAACCATTTTTTTCTTGGGGAATATAATTCGGTCAGCTTTTGAGCTTCTCATGTTTCTTTCTTCCATCGTGTGATTTCATTGTTCTCATCAACAGTAGTGGAGGTTTTATCGGTTGATCTATCTTGGCCATAGTCTTGGAGCTTCTGCCTGAGGTTTAGATTTTTTTGTCTTTTCAGTCTTTTTAGCCTTAAGGATAACATCGACGAATAGTTGGTTGGTCGGCGAGGGGAAAAGTGATTTGAGATTTTGAGTGTTGAGAAATTTGTGATTTTTTATTTTAATTTTTTATTTAATAATAACAAAATATAATTTTTTTATTTAAATTAATTTTTATATTTAATAATAATAAAATATATCAAATTATATCAAAATATTAATAAAATAATTAAAATAGATTAAAAATAAAATTTAATGAATAAATTAATTATTTTAAAAGTTTAACAACTAAAATAGGTTTAAAAACAAAGTTGAGTAAATGTATTTTACCAAAAATAAAACTCAAAATCCAAACACCCCAAACCTCCCCACCCTCACCGACGTCATTCTTACCGGTGTCACCACCATTCACCGGTGATATCCACCCTCGTTGGTTTCCTGTAATTAGTTTTGGCTACTGTCGAGATCCCATTCATCTTTCGAACTGGGTTCGGTACTTTGTGTCAAGAACTGTTAACTCGGCTTCCCAAGCTCGGCATCGAGGTCGATGTTCAAGACAAAGAGGCATCGACTCGTCCCTTGAATTGAGTTTCCAAATGAAGAGCCTCCCCCTTCCCAACTCTAACATCAGAAGCAACTAAAAAATCAGTCCAGGATCGTTTCAAATTTGTCTTTCGATGCCAAATCCTTTGACCCCGGTGCGAAAGATGGGTCGTTGGAACTCCATAAGTCGGCAAAGATTGTTTGGGAAATTGGGAGAAATGTGTGGGAAAAACTCGAATCAGGGAAAGTTAAAATTGATTTGGTAAACAGACCCAAAAATCCCAGGAATGAATCTGAACTGTGTAGACCTTCCATTCAGTCTTTGAACGGTCTTGAGAATAAGAGCGTCATCGCTACGGCAACACCTCAGAAGTGAAGGCGAAGAGATTGTTGAAGCTAAAACTTGGGTGGAAGATAGTGGGTGAGCAAGATTTGACTTTGACCATTGTAAACCTGCCGCCGTTGCTGCAACTTTTACTACCGTTTGTTAAAGCTTATCAAATTCAAAAGCTTGCTGGAAAACAAGTTTCTACTTCAGATTGAAGTCTCCACAGTAAGCTTTATCCATCATAAGAATTTAAATATATATATATATAAGTAAACATCATAAATCACTCTTGATTGAAATTGGAAAGACAACGAAAAGAAATAAAGTAAATATTCCTCAACTGGGATCTACAAAACCAGATTAAAAAAGCTCTGGCGAAGCTTGAAATCCAAAGCAACTGTGTTTGGGGTGGTGATGCCGGTGGAAGTGGGAGAAGTTTGGGGCGTTTGGGGTTGGAGTTTTATTTTTTATTTAATAATAAATAAAATATAATTTTTTTATTTTAAATTATTTTTATATATAATAATAATAATAATAAATATGTTATTTTATACTAAAATATTAATAAAATAATTAAGAAGTAAAATTTAGTAAATAAATTGATTGTTTAATTTAGTGACTAAAATAAGTCATAAAATAAAATTAAATGACGATTTAGATATTTTACCCTTAATAAAATTGATCAAAATGTATATTGCAACAATAATTCAGTTGAAAATAATTAATTTTCTCATATTTTTAAAAAATTAATTATTTTCGGTGGTAGTTATTTATTTGTATAAAAAAATAAATGGTAAACTTGGGAATGCACTCGAGGAGTTTAAACCAAAGAACTCGGAAAAAATAGTCTAATGCTAAACTATTGGGCCAACTTAAAATATTGTTAATTTTTTTAATCTCTTAATTATAAGGGTAGTTTTATTTTAACTACCGAACTATGAATTTTATCAATCATATCATTTAATTATTTAAAAAATATTAATCAAGTCACTAACCGTTAAATTTATAAATGTGGTCTTTGAGATATGTGTGACTTACTTTTAATTGGGATAGTAATAATTTTTGAATCACACATTCTTTTTAATTTAGTTCTAAATTTTAAATAATTCAACGAAATTAACCATTCTTATTTACAAGTTCAATCAATTTAGTCCACTCTCATATCACACTACTAGCAATTTATCATCGCCATTTATGCCTTAAACACCACTCTTCACCACCACAATGCTCTTCGATGCCTCAAACATCGCCACTGTCACCACTCTCCATGCATGTGATTTCAATTACTTTTAATAGGGATAGTAACAATTTTAAACTTCTATATTGAGACATTCTTTTAATTTAGTCCTAATTTTAAATAATTTAACAAAATTAACTATTCTCTTTTACAAATTCAATCAATTTAATCCACCTTCATATCACACTACTAGCAATTTATCATCACCACTTATGCCTCAAACACTACTCTTCACCACCACAATGCTCCTTCGATGCCTCAAACATCGCCACTGTCACCACTCTCCATGCATGTGATTTCAATTACTAATTTTGAAAAATAAATTAAAAATCTAAAATCTAAATTTTGTAATAATATCTTACTTCTTGATCCACCAATGACCAAACATTCAGTTTTGCAGTTCTGAAATAACACGAAACTCACAACAATACAAAAAGGCTTAATAGGAAAAAAGAAAACTATATTTTTTTCCAGATAAATGCCTAAAGTATTTTTCGGCCCAAGTAGGTGTCTAATGTTTTTACCATTATCATTTTAGGTGCTTGACCGTTAACGGCCGTTTAACAAAAATTGTTAGCCAATCAAAATAGTACACATGGCTTTTATTTTAATTTTTTATTTCTTTTAACATAATTTTAGAAAAATCCCTAAATTTCCCAAAATTCATAAAATAACCCCAAAATTCATAGATCCCCAAATTCGGTCACTATTGTCGTCGTTCTTCATCTAATCAGCCGTCGTTGGTCCCTATCGTTTCTTTTTTACTTCTCTCGTCGTTTGGCTTTGTTTCGACGTTAGGCACGTCGGCCATCGACTTTAGGCGGTGAGAGGATGGGGGAATGATCATGGAGGTGTGACAAAGAAAGTGGTGAGCACGTCGGCGGCGATTGGCCGCAAAAGCAGCTGTAATCGAGATTTGTGACTTAGGGATTTGGGGAGTATTTTGGGAATTTTTTAGAATTTTAAGGTATTTTTGAAAATTCTATTTTTTTGAAAAAAATAAAACAAAGCATGCATGTGTCATGTTTTGATTGGCTAACGTATTTTTTTTAACGACTGTTAATGGTCTGTCACCTAAAATGATAACGGTGAAAACGTTAGCACCTACTTGGGCCGAAAAATACTTTAGGCATCTATATGGAAAAAGAGGTATAGTTTGGCACTTTTTTACCTTTTAAGCCTATAAAAAAATAACAAAATTGTAGTACAAGTGATCAAAACTCTTTCCAAAGCCATCAAAAAGTCATTGAAATCACCATCATTTTACTCTATTGCATGCAAAAATCTAGAGAGTTCAATCAACAACAATTGGCGCAGTTCCGTTTAATTTAACCCTCAACGATTGGGGGTCCACTAGGCTCTACCATTGTCACCACAATGACCATCACCACTCTTCTCAACATTCCCTTTGCTCCTTTCTTATTATTCCCATTAAAAGAGTCATGGTCAACTCGACTCCTAATAAGGGATTCAAATAGCTATTCATTATTGTAATAGCGGCCGCTATATAACGGTAGTGCTACTATCTGAAATTGTTATTTTAAAAAGTAGCAGTTCACAATGACTACAATAGCATCTGTTATACCCACAACACTGTGACTGAAAACGTGGCTGCAACTGCAATATAAATCTATGCTTCAATCAAACATTCCCTTGAAGTGTTTGAAGCCTTCATTTACTCCTCTCTATATCCCCTATTCATGTTGCCTTTTGTCTCATCTGCCATGTGTCCCATGTCGGAGGGATCATCGACAAGTCAGGTAGAATCATCAAACAACTACGACAAAGCACCTCTTCCAAGTTCCAAGATACTAATCAAGGATGCCCCAATCAGATTATTACATCAATTGACCCTAATGGTGTTAATATCCAAATTATATTGTGATGCTTGTCGAATAGTGATGCACTTTAGAGCAAATATACTTGTCGATCAAGTAATAAAGTGATAGAGTAGAGTGTCGAACCCACGAGAATTGGATCAATAAATACAAAGTTGTCGTACTTAAGAAAGTTTGAACAAGTATTGGTTTGATGGTGATTTATCAAATCTAAATACAAATAAAGTAAGGTAGCTATGATTAAGACAAATAGATGATGCGTCAAATAACAAATAATTATAGGAGCTGGGTTTATTGCCTAGAAATTATGCTTGATTACTTATTTCAATGCTATAGCAACTGACAATACATGTTCGTGTAAACCATTAAGATCTTTATCTATTCGATAGGATTTTCTAATAAAATTCTAACTCTCTCGATGCCTAGAAGTTGATAACAATGAAGCTAAGGTAATACATGTTTGCGTGAACCCTGACAACTATATTATCTGTTTAAGTTCTCTTTATTAGTCGTTGAAACCTTAAACTTATGTCTAAGCTAGATTATGACTAAGTTAACAACTTAGCCCCATGTTTCACATTTATTTAACCTAAATCTCTCAATATTAAGCCACAAATCAATAGTTAAAAGGCCTTTCTTGACTCTTATAATAACTATGCATGAAGAACGATGAACATAATAGATAAAGGAAAAGCTATATAGCATTAAAATAAAGTATTCAAAGCATAAAATCCTAAAGAGCAATAAACCCAACTAAAAGTATTTAGCTCATGTTTGAGCCTAAAACATCCAAAATAAAAAAAATTAAAATATAACAGTTTATCAAGCAAGGGATAGAAAAGGATTAAGCGTCTTCGACGATCTCCTTCAAGTTTTCTAACTGTTGTTGCAATTCCCACACTCCTTCAGCCTCTTTCGGTGGTTTCCGTCATGTGAAGACTCTTCTAGCACTTCGACTCTGGTGGTTCTTCGATAGTTGAACACTAAAGGATGCCATCTGTGATCGAGCTCCCTTTTAATTATAGTCTAATTCTTCTTTATATAGGTAGAGAAGCTAGGGTTTTGTAACCCTAAAGTGTGTGCAACCTCGTTTAAGAGGATCTTTCTTTCCTGCTATCTTTAATGAGTTTCGTATCCAAGGAGAGTCCACGTAAAACAAAGGTAGATTTATCTCCAACTCTTCTTGCCTCGTCAGCTCCAACCAAGAGATCTACTATCCTCTCGCTCCAACATTCCTCCAGTTCCAATAGGTCATGCACATGCACCACAAAAACACTACCTTTCCCATTAAAAGCTCCAACTTTTATAACAATTAAGCACATGTAGTGTAACTCCCTAACTATATTCAAACTATATGCAATCTACTCCTAAATGCAACTAAATGGGCTTAAACACATGCAAAATCTAAGCTAAAAGGGTATTCAAAATAGGTTATTTACACACTCGTCATGTCGCATATTGGTAACCTTGGCAATGATGACGGTAGAAGAGGTGACCCAATCGTCAGGCTCCAGTAAGAGTGTTTGATAAGATTTTTGAGGTGTTCGCACAAAGTAATGGTGCAACGTTGGGTGAGTGACATGTGCTAAAGCTTTTCACCAATTTTGGTCACTAAGATATTTTGTCTTGTTGGTAAAAACTACTACTACAAAACATGACATTAGTAATAACAAGCAAAATAAATAGAAAACTACATAGAAAATAAACCAGTTTACTATGTTATGGTAAAAGTCATTGCCTTGGAACCTATTTCTCTCATATGGTGTAATCAAGATAATGGATGTTGCCCCTCAAGGTTAATATAGTCTTCCAAACATCGTACACCCATAGTGAGTAAGTGGAACTCACTTACTGTTGCTCTCTTCGAAGAAAACATGAAGGATCAAATGCTTTCATTGTGCGAGACAATGAATTTAAGCTCTCTATTTATAAATGAAAGTAGGGTAGATCAATAAATAAGATGGAATCAGTTATCGTAAAAATATTAATTGTCCCTATAATATTTACTATATTTAGAAATAAAATTTTATTTATTTTAAATAAGATTATATATTTTGTTTTTATCATCCAGCAATCCCCCACTAATGCAAAGAAATAGAGAATTAGAAGGAGAGAAAAAAGCAACAACAAAATTAGCAGCTTAAGTACTAGTGAATGTATCTTGAACTAATACATATTGGAATGAGTAATTCTTCTCTTAACAAGTGAACGAATCTGGAATTTGTTAAAATAAGAGTGAACTCCCAATGTAATGAACCAAATTTTTAAGCCAACGGATGAGTGTTGACCTAGGTTTTGGGTCTTCATGTTGGTTTGGGTAATTGGATCTCTTGGTCCAAGTTTGGGCCTAATTGATTAAGTTTTGGACCTTGCAAGCTTGGGAAGTGGCCGTTTTGTAAAAGGGGAGAAACTTGGGGATTTTATGATGCTATTTACCTATTTTTGGAAATGTCGCGACCATTTTAAAACCGAAGTGTGAAAATAGCCCGACGATTAGGGTTTTGAAAATTAAGATTTTGCCTTTTAAAATTTGATTTTTTTGAAAATAATTTGGAGCCGCCACCGATCACTTCGAGGTAGACCAGACACCGAAAAACAAACCAGAGATTCATTTCTTTAAAAAAAATGGGCTCGGGAGTCAGTTACGTGTAGGGAAGGATTAGCACCCCCACGAACGCTTGTTATTGGTACCTTTTAATTTTACGTGACATTTTGGTATTTTGAATAACAATTTAAATTTAATTTAACCATAATTATTATTTGAATTAAAATTCTGAATAGGGAAACCCTTTTATAAGAAAATATATTTTATCGAATATGGGACTCGAAACACCCAGTTGCTTTAGGGCATTTCGGTCCATACTTAAAAAATATACCTCAACATAAAAGGTTTACATGACAAATTATTTTCTTGTCAATTTTAAGTTCAAATCTAATTAAGGCTTTAATTAATTAGAGAATCTATGAATATTACCAAATTTAATGTTTATGTGATAGCACCCAAATAATTGGGCACTATCCATATTAAACCCTAATGTGATAATATTACTAATAATTAATGATTCTAATTATTTAACCCTAACCCTAATTTAATTTTAAAATTAAATAACCATGTGCAATTTCAAATTCTAAGTTAAATGAGTTATCAAATGTTCAACTAAAAAAACTCCATTGATTGACATCTCATTACAATGAGACACGAACCAAATTAGAACTTTAAAGTTTTCATTTGATATTCATTTATTTTCTAAAGTTATCTCTCCTAGTCAATTTAATTAAAGAACCTAAGTGTCAAGCTCTAATTGATTCTAAGATTCATGTTTTAAATCTCTTGAGCAAATATACTACATGCATATTTAAAATCAAATGCAAGCATACAATATAAATTAAACAAAGCATAGTAATTAAAATAAATTAAATGAATTAACATAGGAAATCATGGTTAAATTGAACTAAATTATAAACTATAGGATCAAATTACAAAACATTGGGGACTAAATTGAACCGTTATTAAAGAAGAGGTGCCAAATTACAAGCCTTTAGTGACCAAATTAAAACAAATGAAAACTTGCGGCCAAAACCCTAAGGATCCGAAAAGAAGGGCGCGGATCCCATATATCCTGCCTGTTTGACCTTTGCGGGTCGAGTTAACCCCTGGTGCCAAAACGACACCGTTTGACTCGGGGTATAAATCCCATTCTCACGAGCCAACTCGGCCATTTGAATCGAGCGCTCTCTCTATCCTCCCAACCTTCTCTCTAAAATCCTCTCGGCTTAAACACTTAAAAACCTAGATACCAAGTCCCATTTCGATCTAAACCCCTATGTTCATCACAAAACCATCATCAGTTCTTCATTTTTCCCCATTTAATCCACAACAAACACCTAAACTCTCCATTTTTATGTTTATTTCGGATCAAAACCCTAAAACCCTTAAAAAATCAACTCGTGTTCTTCATAACTCATTCTTCAATCTTTAACCACCGTCCCTGATAAACCCTGACCTGTTTCCCAACTGCAAAGGGCGATGCCAGCCACCACCGACCGTCATCTCCGGTCACCTTCAACCTTTATCTGATCGCCTCTACAACTTTTGATCATCCCTAACCTTTCTCCTACCGCCATGCCTCGCCACCGAAGTGATTTTTGGCCACCGCCAAAACCCTAAAATCTACCAAAAAGCTACCTACCAAAAAACTACCAAACCCTATTCTAGAGCCCGATTCAACTAAATCACCCTTCTTCCCTAGTCTAAGCTACCTACCCGTAACCAAAATCTCCTTTTCTATCATTTTCCACTCTGCCATGAAATCCTAAACTCTTCCAACTCCAGCATCGACTCCGGTGATATTCGAAGAGGCAAAAAACTCCAGATAAGCATTCAGAACTCTAAAGCTTTACATTAGCTTTTTTCATTTTAGATCCAGGTTTCTAGGTTTTAGATCATTGTTTCTGTATATTTGTGGTTTGGATATGGAATTAAAACTGTATTTTGTTGTATGGAAGAAGATAGAGGTAAAAAATATACCTCTTGACGCGTGTTTTCAACTCCGCCGAGCTTTCGGTGACCTTCTCCAATCTCCAACTCCGGCGATGGTTCAAATTCTACAAGTAGTCTCTTCGTCTTCTCCTCTCTCTTTAATTATGGCTGGTTATTTAATTGTCTAATCATTTCCTAATCATTGTTCTCTCTCTCCTATTTATAGCAGGTCAAAAGATGACATCAGCGAGTGGCCTTAATCCAAGTGAACTTAATCGGACCAATGTGTATGCGTCAAGTGGCCATTTGGACAGGCTGAAGAAGCACAAATGTGCTATTTGGGCTAGTATTTTTTATTTTGGGCGAGAAAGGCTCTAATTGAGCTGGCAATAAATTGTGATTTGGGCTTTTAAATCTGTATTGGGCTTTGGGATTTGTAGTTGAGCTTTTTGGAATTCTGTTTATGTAATGGACTCAAATATATTGTATAATGGACATTATTTGAACTATAATGGATTATTATTTATTTTTATTGCTTACCTACTATTATTTATATTATTTTGGCTTTATTTATAGTAACTATATGTATATTTAGACACCCAGAAAAAATTAGGGTATTACAGCTGCCCCTCTTTGCTCATTGCTATGGAACAAGAACATGACAAAGACTGAAAAGACACGAATTTTGTCTGAACCATTTGAACATCGAAGCTTGAGGTTATTCTTCTGATTATGAAATTCCTCAATCTTCTCTCTTTTGTCTATCCCTCTCGATAAAGATATCGAACAGGCAAGTTCTTCTCATTGTGAACTTCCTCATCTAGGGATTCTTCAACGAACTCTTCTCATTAGGAATTCTGACTTTTCCAGGCGAACTCATCTCTTTAGGAGCTCTATCTTTGCTGGGCGAACACTTCTCATTAGGAGCTCTTCTTTGCTGGAGATGAACACTTCTCATTATGAGCTCTTCTTTGTCTCTTTAGGAGCTCTATCTTTGCTGGGCGAACACTTCTCATTAGGAGCTCTTCTTTGCTGGAGATGAACACTTCTCATTATGAGCTCTTCTTTGTTGGGCAAACTCTTCTCATTAGGAGCTCTTCTTTTCTGGGCGAACTCTTCTCATTAGGAGCTCTTCTTTGCTGGAGATGAACTCTTCTCATTAGGAGCTCATCTTTCCTTCTTAATTTTCCTGTCAAAACAAGCTAAAATGTTTGAATGAGGGTTAATATGATCCTAATTTCTACATGATACATGAACCATGTTTCATTGGGATTGGTTAGACAGTTTCTGCTCTCTAGGGAGTCAGTCTAATTCTTCTTTGCTATGCTCCTTCATCAGCTCTCAGTCTTGCCACTTCATCTCACATTCAGGGTCAACTTTCGGAACCTCCTTCCTGTGCTTCTGGCCCTTTGCTCTAAAGTGCCCTCTCGGTTTTTCAATTTAGTTTGCTTTTCTCAAAGCGCCCTTTTAGGTTTGCACTTTAGTTTTTTTTTCTTTTCCTTTTTCTAAAGGCGCCTTTTCAGGTTTTCACCATTTTCTTTCTTTTTTTCCTTTTCTTTTTCTCTTTTCTCTTTCCTTTTTCTTTTCTTTTCTTCTTTTTCTTTTTCCTTTTTTCTCTTTTTTCTCACTTTTTTCTTTCTCCTTTTCTTTTTCACATCAACGACTTGACAATTCAAATTTCCTTTCTTAAAAGAAAAAGCAAAGATCTGCAAACATTCTCATTCAATCTGGGAAGCTGACAAACAACAAAGGTCCCATGTATAGAGACATCGTCACCCTTCTATGATATCTCGGAAGCATCTTCAAATTTCACAGAGATAGCAATAATATTCCTTTGATACACATAAGCCAAAAAATGGACAAGCTCCAATCTTATTAACGCTCTTATGATTCCAACCATCCCATCATGAGTTTAGAGATAAAAATCATTGTTCTTCGGTTGGCAGACTTTGTTGTCAATATAGTTCCTGGTTACACTTCATCTAGAGATCTTTATCATGATGCTTTTGTGTGACAATCATCATAAATTTTGAGTTCTATCTCTTGTCAAGGTGCTTGCAAACCTTTCTATGTCCATACTCTTGCCAGTGTGGGATTCAGTATCATCTTCATTTTATTTACTCTCCTTCAATAATCCAGAGTGTTAATGTTTTACCTGCATCTTTCAAAACATAGCAATACCAAGAAATTATCTACTTTTTTTATTCATTATATCAACCATTTCATGATGCTTTGGAATTTAAGAAAGCTCAGAAGAGAATTCATGAATTTTATTAAAGCTTAAAAGTAAAAAAAACAATGGAGTTTTGAAAGAAGTCATGGAAAACTGCAACAACAAAGTCAAGAAATGAAACCAAATCTTCAGGCATCCATAGCATGAAGGATACAACCATCCATCGATCAGATGTAGTCTTGAGCTTGAACTCTTGTCCAACAGACTTCGAACGTTGTCAAAATGTATACAGATGTGAAATCCCTTCCGAAATACTAGGTGTCCTAGAGGTTTTGATTGTCGGATGCCTATACTGAACATTTCTGAGTTGCCCTTTACGGGTTTTCAACCCAGATCCTCCTTTGGTTTCAAGACGCCCTTTGCGGGTTTTCATCTTGAACCCCTCTTTTCTTTTTTCCTTTTTTCTTCTTCTTTTTTTTACCTAAGGTGCCATTTTGGGTTTTCACCATAGATATTTCATTTTGCAATGCGCCCTTTTTGGATTTTCACTCCGCTTTTTCTTTTTTTTATTTCTTTTTTCTATCGCTTTTTAAATTTTTTAGGCATAATATTTCTTAACTGAATCTGAGTTCACTGGCTTGTGCAACTCTTCACCATCCATTTTAGTTAAGATTAATGCTCCTCCGGAGAAAGCCTTTTTGACAACATATGGCCCCTCCCAATTAGGCATCTATCTCCCACGGAAATCTTGATGTATTGGCAAGATCTTTTTCAGCACTAGATCGCCCTCTCGAAATTCTCTGGGTTGAACTTTCTTATCATATACCCGCACCATTATTTTATAGTACATTTGGTTGTGACAGATAGATTTCAGCCTTTTTTCCTCAATAAGATTCAATTGGTCAAATCGAGCCTGTACCCATTCTGCATTGTCTAGCTTTACTTTAGTCAAAACTCAAAGAGATGTAATTTCAACCTCTATTGGGAGCACTGCTTCTGTTCCATAGACTAAGGAATAATGTGTTGCCCCAGTAGAGGTTCGTACTGAAGTTCGATATGCAAACAGAGCAAATGGCAGCTTCTCATGCCAATCCTTGTAAGTATCTTTCGTCTTCGATATGATCTTCTTGATGTTCTTATTTGCTGCTTCCACTTTCCCATTCATCTTAGGGCGATAAGTCACAGAACTGTGATGAGTGATTTTGAATTGCTCACATGCCTCTTCTATTACCTTGTTGTTGAAGTTGGTGGCATTATCAGTAATAATTCTTTCTAGTAATCCATAACGACAAATGATCTCTTTCTTCAAGAACTTACAAACCGTAGATCTAGTGATATTAGCATATGAAGTTGCTTCTACCTATTTGGTAAAATAATCGATAACCACAAGGATGAAGCGATGTCCATTAGAAGCTTTAGGGTGAATTTTCCCAATAACATCCATTCCCCAGACTACAAACGACCATAGTGAGTTCATTGTATGTAAAGGTACTGGCGGACCATTTATTCTGTCAGCATATATCTGGAATTTGTGACACTTCTTAGCATATTCAATGCAATCACCCTCCATAGTTGTCCAATAGTAGCCATATCTCATTATTTTCTTGGCCATCGCAAAGCCATTAGCATGCGTCCCGCAAATTCGATCGTGCATTTTTGTTAAAATTTCTTTGGCTTCCCGAGCATTGACGCACCTTAATAGGATTTGATCTTTGCCCCACTTATATAAGATTTCTCCATCAAACACATATCCTGAAGCCATCCTTCTAATGGTTCTTTTGTCATTATCATTTGCCTCTTCGGGGGTAAGTTTGGTATTTGATATACTGCAAGATATTAAAATACCAAGGATTTCCATCTGCTTCTTATTCTATGCTGTAATAATAAGCATAGGTGTCGTAACTTTGCATTTGAATTGTCATCATATCCTCAGGTTTGTTGGACAAGAATACCGAAGCCAGTGTAGCTAGGGCATCTGCCATTTGGTTATCTTCTCTGGGGATATATGTGAAAGTGATTTCTTTGAATTCTTTTATTATCTCAAGGATCATCTTTCGGTATTCAATAAACTTGGAATCCTTTGTTCCCATTCTCCGCGGAGTTGGTAAATGACTAGTGCAGAATCTCCATATACTTTCAAATTCTCTATCCTTCTTTCAATAGCAGCTTGCAAACCCATGACACAGGCCTCATATTCTGCCATGTTGTTGGTGTAAAGAAATTCCAACTTGCTTGTGAAAGGATAATGTATATTACTCAGGGAAATTAGCACTGCCCCAATTCCACGCCCTAGGGCATTAACGGCCACATCAAAATATAGCTTCCAAGTCTCATTCTCTAAAGTTCTATTTTCCTTTGTGGAGCTACTTATCACGTCTTTATCTGGGAAATCAAAATTCAAAGGCTCATAATCCTCTGAAGCACGACTAGCCAAGAAATTTGCTATAGCACTTCCTTTTACTGCTTTTTGGCTCACATATACTATGTCAAATTCTGACAACAGCATTTGCCAATGAGCCAATCTCCCAGTCAATGTTGGGGCTTCCATCAGAAACTTCAATGGGTCGAGCCGAGATATTAACCAGGTTGTATGATATAACAAGTACTGTCTTAATCTGCGAGTTACCCAAACCAAGTTGCACCATAACTTTTGAATTGGTGGGTGCCGAACTTTGCATTCTGTAAACTTTTTGCTCAAATAATAGATGGCTCTTTCTTTTATTCCTGTGTCATCATGTTGTCCCAGTACACACCCCATTGAGTTTTCATAGACCGTCAAATAAAGGATGAGTGGTCTATGTGGAACCAGTGCTACTAGTATTGGAGCATTTGTCAAGTATTTCTTAATTCTGTCAAGCGTGTTTTGGCACTCCTCATCCCATACTCCTGGAGCGTTCTTTTTAAGCAGCCTAAAGATTGGGTCACACTTATCAGTCAACTATGAAATGAATCGAGAAATATAATTCAATCTCCCCAGAAATCCTCAGACTTCTTTTTGTGTTCTTGGTGGCGGTAAGTTCTGAATTGCTTTTACCTTGTTCGGATTAATTTCAATCCATCTTCTACTAACAGCAAAACCCAAGAGTTTTCCTGATGTGATTCCAAAAGTACACTTATTTGGAGTGAGTTTCAACTAGTACTTCCTCAATCTCAAAAATAGCTTTCTTAAGTTCTGGATATGCTCCTCTTCATTCTGGGACTTGGCTATCATATCATCTACGTATACCTCAATTTCCTTGTGCATCATATCATGGAAGAGAGTTACCATGGATGACTGGTATATTGCCCCAGTATTCTTTAGTCCGAAAGGCCTCACCTTATAACAATTATGCCCCATAAAGTTATAAATGTTTTCTTTTCCATATCCTCATTATTCATCTTTATCTGATTATATCCTGAAAATCTATCCATGAAGGAGAACCATGAATGTCCTGACGTGTTGTCAACCAGGATATCTATGTAAGGTAAAGGAAAGTTATCTTTCGGGCTAGCTCTGTTCATGTCTCTGTAGTCTACACACATACGTACCTTTCTATCCTTTTTCGATATTAGGACTATGTTAAACACCCATTTTGGATATTGAGCCACTTTAAGAAAACCAGCATCAATCTGTTTATGTACTTCCTCTTTGATTTTTAATACCATCTCCGGCCTCAATCTTTTGAGCTTCTGTTGAACCGGTTTACATTCTGGCTTTATAGGCAATTTATGTACCACAATATCAGTATCCAATCCTGACATGTCTTGATATGACCAAGCGAAGATATCTTTGAATTCTCGTAACAAGTCCATCAGTTCTTGCTTGGTTTTTAGTTAGAAAGAAGTCCCTATCTTCAGTTCTCTTTTGACTTCATCTGTTCTGAGATTCATAATTTCTATCTCTTCTTTGTGAGGTAAGATCTGCTTGTCTTTTTTTTCTACCAACCTTAGTAATTCTTCTAGGATTTCACATTCTATTTTATCTTTGAACTCGTTGAATTCCATTAGACACACTGGTTGCTCAGGATCTACCCTAGGATTAGGTTCAAGATCATTCATGCAATTAATAATTGAAGACCTGTAAAGAAAATAATAATATACATTTGGAAAGGATATGGAAAAAACAAGAAACATGTTTACCATTTGTGAATCAGCATGAATGCATCTTATTAAAATGAACTGATATGATGGCCCTTTTATAGATAGCCCTTACACCCGCGGGCAAAGGTATAAGGTGGTTCATAGTATTTACTCTATTTTGAACCTAGATACTAGAGAGAGATCTTCAGCTGTCCAGTTGCTGAGCACTTCGCCAGGGAGGCATACATGGATATTCTCTAGATATCTACCAGGTTGAGCCCCTTTGAAAATTCCTCCAACAAAGAGCCCCTCCAATTCATTGCCAAAGATATCTTCCTCATGCAGCCTAGCAGTTTCTCGATTGACCTCTTCGAGTTGTTTTTCCACGTTTTCAAACCCTCAGGATTTAAAGATATTGGTTAAGTTCGGGAAGGTCATTAGCTCAAAGGATGTTTCCCCTCCCAAGAATCAGGCTCTCCTTTGACTTTGTCTTTTATTCAAATCTTTTTGTCTTTGTTGAAGGTTGGGCTTAAATCCGAGACCAAAACGGTCTTTCTTCATTATTACTTGTTTTAGCCATAAACATCCCTAAAGTCGTTTGCCAAGTCATTTTCCAGTTCTCGCTCCCCTACCAAGAGTCTCTCAGACTGTCATCTTGGTACAGTTTGACAATTTGGGTCGCGGTATTGGCTTCCCTTCAGCTATGAATGTTGCATTAATGAACTCCAAAGCCCTGAACGAGCATTCCATGACATTCTCATTCGTCTCAATATATAGCGCGTCAGTGGACACTGAAGCAATAATGTCCTCCTCAGCTCCCACACTGACTAATTTCCTTTCTATCACAAATTTGAGCTTTTGATGTAGGGAGGACGGTACTGCCCCTATGGAATGGATGCAGGGCCTTCCAAGCAAACAATTGTATGTCGGCTTGATATCCATTACTGCGAACTCTATGTTATAAACTATGGGCCCAATGAGTAGTTGCACCTCAATCTTTTTGAGAACATCCCTTGTTGTACCATCGAAAGCCCTTACAGTATTCTTATATGTGAATCATCGACTGGCAGCCTTTGCAGGGTGACCATCGGTAGGACATTCAGTGCTGACCCGTTGTCAATTAATACTCTTGGCAGAACATAGCCCTTGCAATGTGTGGTGATGTTTAAGGCTTTTACGGATCCCATTCCACCCTCGGCTATTTCATCATCAGTGAATGTCATGTAATTGTCAGCAGTAATATGATTTACTATCTTGTCTAGCTTGTGCATGGATATATTATTTGGCACAAATATCTGATTAAGCACCTTCATTAAGGCATTACGGTGCCCTTCATAACTTAGCAGTAGCTCCAAGATAAAAATCCTAGCTTATTGTTTCTTCAAATGCTCAACAATGTTGTATTCACTATGTTTCAAAAATTTCAAGAACTCTTGAGCCTATTCCTCGGTTACTGGCTCATTCATTTTGGGGGCGGGTTCTTCCCCAAAAATTTTCTCAAGCGCTACCATATCCTTCCCTTTTATCTTCTCCGCTTCTTTTGATGTCTTAGGAGAATATCATCTACCATTACGAGTAAAGTGCCCCACTTTATTTATTGCTTCTGTACTAGACTGCTATTCCTTCTTCACTTCCAGTACTGAATTTGTCTCCACTGGTGATTTTACTTCCTCTGATGCCTTGCCTTCCTCTAGTATAGCTATATTGGCCACATAGCTCCATGGAACTTTATGAGTACTTTTGAAAGCAAACGGCGTGGGTGGCGTAATCACAATCTTGGGAGTCACTACTTGCTTTACACCAGACGAGCTTCCGGCCTTGGATCTAACAGAAACAACCAAGGGCTTATGGACTATATACTTGACTCTAGAAGAATCGGAGGCGCATACATCCACTTCTTTCCTTTCTCTGACTTTATCAAAGAACTCTATTTCCTTGTTGTCCTTCATCTTTTGTACCAGACTTCTGAACTCTGAGCAATGTTGAATCTCATGGTCATGTCTTTGATGATATTCACAATATACATCAGAATGCACTTCTTTTTCAACTCTCATGCTTATTTCAAACATCATGACATTATATAACTGTTCAAATACCCACTTTAACAGAGATCTGATTTCCGATATATCTGTTTTCAATCTTTTTGCCTCATCCTCTTCCACAATAACATTCACCCTCCCCCACCGTGATTCAGCAATGGATTCGCCGTAATACTAGGCTCATCAAATTTCAAAATCCCATTGTTGATCAGATTTTGAACCACCTTTTTGAATTTCGTATAGGTCTCAATTGTATGCCCTGGTATTCTGGCATGGAACTCACAATGGGCATCAAGTTTGTACCATAGGGGATAAAGAGGCTGTATAGGGGTTAAATGATATGGCCTCACTAGATTCACTTCATATAACTGTGGGTATAACTCAGCATATGTCATTGGTATCTGTGTAAAGTTGATGCTATCATTCATGGGGCTGCGGGAATCTTTCTTATTTGAGTTTTGGAAACCTCCTGATGCAAAACCAGCCAAAGTAATAGTTACATTCTTTGGGGCTTCGTATGCACTGGTATTGTTTACCTCACTATCTTTTCTTTTGAAGTTCCTACGAGAGCTCTCCCCACTCTCAATCCTGCCAATTTTAATAGTTGCTTCAATTAGCTCTCATGTCATTACTATATCAGCAAAATTCTGAGTAGTATTATTGATCGATCTATCAAACAATGGACCTCTTAATGATTGCATAAACATATGAGTAAACTCACTCTCCAGCAATGGAGGTTGCACTTGTACTGCGATGTCTCTCCATCTCTGGCATATTGTCAGAATGTCTCATTACTTTTCTGTTCCATGCTTGACAGCATAACATGATTAGGGACCATCTCCGTCACATGTTTATAGTGTTCAACAAAGACCCCAGAAAGATCCTTCCATGATCGAATATTTGCACAACTTAACTGTGTATACCATCGTGCTGTTGAACCGGTCAAACTATCCTGAAAACAATGTATCAGCAACTTCTCATCTTTCAAATGTGCAGCCATTTTCTGACAGTACATTGTAAGATGAGCCCTCAGACAGGTAGTCTCATCGTACTTCTCGAAATCAGACACCTTGAACTTTGGAGGAAGAATCAGATCAAACACTAAGCTCATTTCCACTTCACTCGGTCCTATCTCATTTACCCGTTGCATCTCCAACAAGCGATCCTCTAAAGCTTTGCAGTGTTCCTCATACTTCATTTCAATCTCTGCACAGATCTTTTCTATCTCATTCAGAGTGTTTAGGTCAGAAAATTCCTCCCCGCTTCCAAAATTAGCCCCAACGTGTATTGGTTGACTGGGTGTAGCTCATGTCAGATTACTTTGGACCTTCTTTACAGGAGGAGGTCCCTCTGGCTGTACCCTAATATGAGATTTCATTTCAGAATAATCATTCTCGTCATTAGAAGCAACCTCGTGCATTTTAGCTTTCCCGAACTCTTTTGGCCCCAACAAAGCAGTGAGCTGATTGATTATCTCTCTCTGAGCCTAAGCGAACTGGTCCTTAATAGATTGATCAATCCTATCGAAACAATTTTGCGTTTCTGTGCGATCATTTTCCAAACTTGTAAGCCTGTCCTCTGCAGCCATTGACTTTGAGCGCAGACGAGTTCCGTACAAATGCGGAATGGTTGCAGTTGTAAATCAAACTGTCATAGAACCTATTTGTATTAAAAAATTTGCAAAATGTAATGCCATATTTAAATGAATGGATGCATGAATGCATGAGTGCAAATGACATCGGATCCAGGAACTAGTTTTTAAGAAACATTCATTAATTGAAAGGTTCAAATACAAGAAAAGATAATTTCTTTTACAGAAAACTACTAGCTCTAAATCCTAGATTGACTAATTCGTGAAGTAGACGGGTAATAACTTCTCCATACTCCAACT
Source organism: Hibiscus mutabilis (assembly GCA_019671005.1). Lineage (NCBI taxonomy): Eukaryota > Viridiplantae > Streptophyta > Magnoliopsida > Malvales > Malvaceae > Hibiscus > Hibiscus mutabilis. The sequence continues at coordinate 17,141,969 of CM033735.1, read as the reverse complement.
CGATATCCTCTTGCTCCAGCAAACTCGTTGCTTGTCTCGACAATATTTGCACATATGAAGCAACACCCCGAACATGTCTCTTAAAGTTTACTAGCTCATCATTTTGGTAACAGACGATGCTTTATGCCACTTCGTATTTATCCTTCCACGCTCCACTTTCTTGGTATAGTGCTCCCTCGTAGGCTGCGAGCTTCTCCTTCAAGCCTTGCGCTGCATTCTCCAACTCTGATATCTTATTCTGTGCTCCCTCATTTTCTTGCTCCATCCTGATCGTGTCCTTATTATGGTATTTTGTGATCATCTGCTCTAATTGTGATACCTGAGTCATTAATTCAAAATTTTGTGCTTGTTCCTATTTTATTTTCTTCTTTGATTTGTTGTTGGATTCCTTCAGCTCCTTAGACTTCCTTTCATACATCTTCCTATAGTCGTTCTTCTCCTTGGTCATACCATCCAGTTGTTTTGATAAGTCTTTGATTGTTTTGCTTATCCCACCCTTTTGTTTTGCTTTATAGCTGTCATGAATCTCCTACAAATCTTTCAAACCTTGATTAATCTTCTTGTTCTCTTCTAGCAGCCCTTTTTCTTTACCTTCGTGAACGTTTACTTGTAATTTCATCATTGCCAGCTCATTATTGAGGTCACTGATTCCCTTCTCATATTTCTTCAAATCTAGCTCACGGTCATGTCCTAATTTTCCAGTGTCGATAGTGCACTTTTATCAAATGAAGTAGATGATCCTATGTCTCTCTATCCCTTTCGACGCAAACTATCATTTACCCTTTGAGCTCTCCATTCTTCGTACCTCGACATTACCTCGAACCTCTGATATGGCTGTATTCTTCTTGGTTCTTCCTACGACTTCGTAGTTTGAGTTACCTTCGCTTTGTAGTCATTGGTTTTGTACGAATATTCAAAACGGGCCATACCTGCAGTGGCTGGGATGAATTGCCTCGAAGCAAATTATCTTGAAACCAATAAAAGACACCAAGTGGTCCCTCCCCAAATTCTTGGTAGTGGGACCCAATCCCTATCTCCACATCAATATAAGAAAGACGTTCCATTACCCAACCATGGTGCCTTCCAAATGATATCAGCATCCTTCATTTCCTTAAAGTGCTCTTTCCACTGTTCAGCTAGCCAAATGTTCTTCTATTGGTGAATAAGTGGTGAGATGCTTGAGCGCTTTGAATGGCGTATCCCATCTGCGTCCACGAAATCATATCTCAAGTAGTTGCGCGCAACCCCAAAATTTTCCTTCTCCAGATTTCTTGCATGCAGTCAATGATCTGTATATTTCAGTCAAGATAGTTGGCACTGGATTCACCCCCTTCACTAGCCTTTCAAACAGTCCCACTGTAGATGGATCTATATGCTCAGGAGTTCTGGGAACAATACTAACCCGTATATGCACAAAGCATATAAACTCTGCATCCTACCAGACTCATCTTCTGTCAGAATTAACTCTTTCAAAACCCTCCAATTCAAACGTTGTTTGTCCTCATTCTGATCAGTGCTGTCACTATTGGCTATCTTCCTTTCCAACCATTCTTTAGTTTTCTCGATGATCATTCCTAATTTCTTTATAAATCCTGAATTATTACTTGGCCTTGTATAAACCATGTCGCTCTTAACCCTAGGGCAATGTAGTATGGCCTCATACTCTTCAAGTGTCGGTGTTAAATCTACTTGTCCAAAGGTAAAGCAATTATAAGATGGATTCCAGAATTGGGCCATTGATCTAAGAAGACCTTGATCTATCAGAGTGTATAACAGCAAGGCAATATCCCCGAACTCTCTCTGAAACAACTCTTTCATTTCCTTATCCTAGTGTTCCCATATTTCCCTAACTTCTGGCAAACAAGCATTCTGATTGGTGTTTATCCTTACCTTATTTTTCATTACTGAAACATCATATTTGCACAGGCTGTCCCCTTTCTCGTGTTGAATCTGTTCTGACCACGTTCAAACTGTAGTATTATCTTCTCCTAATTTCTTGGACCCTTCTGCCATATTGAACACTTCTTGCTTAAATAACTCCTAAACCGATGCCAAATAATGTAGCATGATGCGATTTAATAAGAAAGACAAAAACAAAACAAAAAACAAAAACTTGTGTCAATACGGTGAATTAATGTTGAAAACAAGCTAATAAAAATATTAACACAAAATAAACATTTAACATTGGTAGAGAAAATAACCAGAGAAATATATTTAAACCGGCAGCACCTATCCTATGTTCCTGTCTAGCTCTAGCAGGGTGGGTTTCTAAAACAACATGTGGTGTTTGTTCTAGACTCTAGGTTCTCGAACTGTCATTACTGTTTACTTCGACAGCAAGACATTGATTCGGTAGCATAGGTCCCCTGTAACGGAGGCGTGGGCCCCACGACTCACAGGGTTAGTAATGCTGGAAGAAGACAAAATCCAAACTCAGAGTTGGAGAGCATCACGTCGGATAACGTCTTTCTCCCATTTAAGGGTGAAAAGCTCGGGTTGAGAGCTTATGCATGAATTCCAGTTCATATCATACACAAAACTACCTCTATTCTTTCTGATAATTCACCAATAATTTATGGAAAAGCTAAATTCAAATTACCGTTTTAAATGCCAAAATGCAACGTAAAATTAATTAGGCCCGACTCTCTGTTTTATTTTAAAAGCCATGCTCCCCAGCGAAGTCGCCAAGCTGTCGTGGCCATTTTAAAACCGAAGTGTGAAAATAGCCCGGCGATTAGGGTTTTGAAAATTAGGATTTTGCCTTTTAGAATTTGATTTTTTAAAATTATTTGGAGTCACCACCGATTACTTTGAGGTAAACCGGACACCGAAAAACAAAGCAGAGATTCATTTCTTTAAAAAAATGGGCTCGGGAGTCGGTTAGGTGTGGGGAAGGATTAGCACCCCACGAATACCCGTTATTGGTACCTTTTAATTTTACGTGGCATTTTGGCATTTCGAATAACAATTTGAATTTAATTTAACCATAATTATTATTTGAATTAAAATTTTGAATAGGGATATCCTTTTATAAGAAAATATATTTTATCGAATATGAGACTGGAAACACACAGTTGCTTTAGGGGGCATTTCAGTCCATACTCAAAAAATATATCTCAACATAAAAGGTTTGCATGACAAATTATTTTCTTGTCGATTTTAAGTTCAAATCTAATTAAGGCTTTAATTAATTTTAATTAATTAGAGAATCTATGAATATTACCAAATTTAGGGTTTATGTGATAACACCCAAATAATTAGGCACTATCCATATCAAGCCCTAATGTGATAATATTCCTAATAATTAATGATTCTAATTATTTAACCCTATTTCTAATTTTTTTTAAATTAAATAACCATATGCAATTTCAAATTCTAAGTTGAAATGAGATATCAAATGTTCAACTAAAAAACTCCCTTGATTGACATCTCATTACAATGAGACACCAACCAAATTAGAACTTTAAAGTTTTCATTTGATATTCATTTATTTTCTAAAGTTATCTCTCCTAGTCAATTTAATTAAAGAACCTAAGTGTTAAGCTCTAATTGATTCTAAGATTCGTGTTTTAAATCTCTTAAGAAAATATACTACATGCATATTTAAAATCAAATGCAAGCATACAATATAAATTAAACAAATAATAGTAATTAAAATAAATTAAATGAACTAACATAGGAAATTAGGGTTAAATTGAACTGAATTATAAACTATAGGATCAAATTACAAAACATTGGGGACTAAATTGAACCGTTATTAAAGAAGAGGTGCCAAATTGCAAGCCTTTAGTGACCAAATTAAAACAAATGAAAACTTGCGGCCAAAACCCTAAGGATCCGAAAAGAAGGGCGCGGATCCCATATATCCTGCCCGTTTGACCTTCACAGGTCGAGTTAACCCGGTGCCAAAACGGCACCGTTTGGCTCGGGTTATAAATCTCCTTTTCACTAGCCAACTCGGCCATTTGAACCAAGCGCTCTCTCTCTCCTCCCAACCTTCTCTCTAAAATCCTCTTGGCTTAAACACTTAAAAACATATAAACCAAGTCCCATTTCAATCTAAACCCCTCTGTTCATCACAAAACCATCACCAGTTCTTCATTTTTCCCCATTTAATCCATAACAAACACCTAAACTCTCCATTTTTATGTTTATTTCAGATCAAAACCCTAAAACCCTTGAAAAATCAACTCGCGTTCTTCATAACTCCTTCTTCAATCTTTAACAACCGTCCCTAATAGCCCCTGACCTGTTTCCCGGCTGCCAAGGGTGACGCCGGCCTCCACCGGCCGTTATCTCCGGTCACCTTCAACCTTTCTCCGATCGCCTCTACAACTTCCGATCACCCTAACCTTTCTCCGACCGTCGTGCCCCACTGCTGGAGCGATTTCCAGGCACCACCAAAACCCTAAAAACTACCAAAAGCTCCCATTTTTATCCCAAACCCTATTCTAGAGCCCGATTCAACTGAATCCCCATCTTCCCTGGTCTAAGCTACCTGCCCGTAACCAAAATCCCATTTTCTATCATTTTCAACTCCGTCCTAAACTCTTCCAACTCCATCATCGACTCCGACAATATTTGAAGAGGCAAAAAAACTCCAAATAAGCATTCGGAACTCTAAAGCTTTAGATTAGCTTTTTCATTTTAGATCCAGGTTTTTAGGTTTTAGATCAATGTTTTTGTATATTTGTGGTTTGGATATGGAATTAAAACTATGTTTTGCTGCAGGAAAGAAGATACATGGCCTAGGTGAGTGCAATACATACATAACATTATACATAGATGTTTTATACATCACCGGTAAGACTTGTGATGAGTCTACCCGGTTTATATATTGTCATGATAATTATGTAATTGATCATACATTTGACATACTTTAAATATGTCAAAGGTTGAAAATAAATGCATTGATCACTAGTTATTGATGATGATTTACTATTAATGTTATTCGGTTATGAACTGCTTCATGTTAATATAAATTGATATACATTGCCATGGATGAAATATTTGATGATTTAAAGCCCAAGTATGATATAGAGGTTCAAAGGTATAGTTGACTAGCCATAGAGTCATAACCAGCTGTATAAAGATTCTAAGCACTTCAGGTAAAATGCAAATGTTATAAATACTCATTGAGGAGTATACTCATGCATGGTTTAAGTATACAGACTTATTACGGGTGCTAAGCACTTCGGAGTAATTTCATAAAAACTCAATGAGGGATATATTGTATACTCCGATAAGTATATAGAAGCACTTCGGTGCTAAGCACTCCCGGTAGAGTGTAAATAATATACATACTCAAGAAAGGTTGGGTATGGGGGGATGACTCGTGTACATAGAATCTCTTAATTCGATACCTTAAATAAATTGAAAATAATTGAAAAGAAACAGGAAGATAAGCTTGAAAGCTTGCAAATAGAAATGGAAAAAGGTATGGGTAAGCATTGAAAGCTTACGGATGGAAATGGCAACGTATTGGTAAGATCTAATCTTATCACTTTGATATACATATTTATTTATGATAACGAGCATATAATGGTAAGGTGATCATATGCATTGTTAATCATTAATATTGATATTATGACAATTGCACTTGAATTTGAATTATTGCCTCACTAAGTAAATACTTAGCGTGTAACTGTTTTACACGTAAGAAAGAAGAAAGGTTGGAGTAAGGAGCATACGGACATCATCTATCAATAACAGGTACATTAGTATCAGTAAGATATCTTTTAATAATTTTTTATATTTACTAGTTGGCATGTATATTAAAAGGGTATGCCTGCTCTAAAAGAATTGTGTTTTATTTAGTATCTGGATGAATTTTAAATCAGGCAGTTTTTAGGCAGTTTTATTAATTATATCAAGACAAATTAAATTGATAAGTTGCTGCCTGAAAATAAACTCGATTTGAAAATGAAAATATTATTTTTAAACTTTACGTGAATAACTAGATTTGTAAATAAAAACTAAATACATTTTAATATTTTTAAAGAAACAAAATTTTACCGAATTACAAATCTAGAGGGTTTTACGAATGTTTTGTGATACCTCTGACTCGTATTCAGTGTGGATACGGGAAAAGGGGTGTTACATCCCCTGTCCAAGTTGAGTTCGCAAGAACAGACACGCCGCTTGAATCAGAAGAAGAAAGAACCCAAGCCAAAGCTGCCACAACACCTGTTGCACCTACCTTGTCTGCTGCCACTGAAGCTCCTGCCGCCTCGGAGCCATTGCAAATTTTCAAGGAAGTTCTCCGTGACATTGGAGCTTCCACTACAGCCTCAAAGCCCAGCATGAAGGGAAATAAATGCATGGCTCCTGATTGTGGGAGCTTTGTCAAGAGAAAGACCTGTGTCACACGCCAAGAAAAATTCGAAGGGTAATCCTCTTCTCCTTGAACTCTTTACATTCATTTTGTTCATATTGTTCATGCATTTTTTTACTTTATTTGTTTATATATGTCTACATGCATTGAGGACAATGCACACATTTGGTTTGGGGTTGTGTGTGGCCTCACATCTGTTTCCATGTCATGCATTCATGTTTATATTTCTGTTTGCATTCTATTGCCATATAGATTAGGTATAATCTGCATGCCAAACCACTAAAAAAGATTTTTTTTATTGCCTCAGTTAAATTTGGAAATTTTGTCAATACTTTGCTAGATTAGTTAGAATTTGCTTTAGTATACTATGTCTGATGATGAAATTATAAATCCTTCGTGCATGTGCCAGTAGGTTAGTAATGTCAAGCCTGCTTGGCAATTGATCTCTAGTTTAGGAAACTGAAGTCTCACTTAACACGTAGTATGCATCTAGTTCCTAAGAAAACTTAAAATTCTTGAAACTAAGCTCAAAAAGAAGAAAAAACAAAATATATATATATATGATGAAGATGCCAGGGTAACAGAAAATAATAAGGCAACAATGTTTTGCCAAGGCAAGAAAAAATGTAAAACTCTCATCTGCCTTAGAGATAATAAGTAGCTTGGGGCTTCGTGGTTTGCTCCCTCTTAATTCTCAAGTAAAAAACTTTAGGGTATGAGTTGAAGAGTAAAAGCCTAGTATTGTCTGGACTAACGTGGGGGTTCATGGTATGCTCCCTCTAATTTCTCACGTCAAACAGTATTACAAAGCAAGCCTTAAAATATTGCCAGCAAAAAAAACCTTGGCAAATAAAAGAAAAAATAATTCTGAGTTTGGGTAGTAAATTTGACTAAGGGAGTAAAAGGTTACTTGATGCATATTGCCTACACTTCATGCACACTTCATAACCTTAGACTAGTGTTATATTGTTGCACTTGAATTTGTTGATCTGCTTGGCATTGTTGCACTAGGATACATGAGGACAGAACTAGGGCCAAATTTTTCTTGCTAGCACTTGTTGACATTTAGAACACTTTTTGCCGAGGTACTCATTTTTCTATTTTCTTAATTTTAGTTGGATTATTTGAGGATAGGTAATGAGCTAGGTTTGAGGGAGTGTTAACTCCAAGAAAATACTAATTTTTATGCATATTTCACAATGCTTTTGCTTGTCCTTAAGTATATATGTTTGC